>JANPWX010000529.1:2304022-2350834 GCA_024734555.1 Trochalopteron elliotii
GAGCTGATCCTGCTGCTCCAAGTTTTTTGGTTCACTCCATGAATCCAACCCCTAAAGTGCATCTTGAGGCTCCTCCAAAGAGAAAAGCACCAATTTGCTTCCAGCTGAATGGGACTGAAGGGCTTTTCCCTCCTCTTTTAATTAAAAGGGATTCCCATTTAATGGAAAATAAAGCCAAATAGAGAAGCTCTCCCATGGAGAGCAAGAAAAAAAATAAAGGAATATATTACAGAAGCTGGGACCAGATAGGAAATGTTCATTTGGGGGAACATTTTGGTGAAGAGAATGGAACTGTTCTTGTTTCCAGCCAGACTGAGCAGACAGAGAGAAAAGCAAAGAGGAGAAACAAACGTTCCAGTGAATTTTCTGGGGTGAGGAGGGTCCTGGGAGACCAGGAGAGGAGGTTGGGAGCCAGGAGGGTGCTGATGTCCTCTCCTAAAATCCCTGTGACCTCCTGGACTGACCAGGGATTCCGAGGGGTTTGGCTGTGGCTCTGTCACCCACACAAATCCCACCCTGCTCAGGCTGTGCTGACCCAAGGGAGGTGACAGTCTGGGTGCCACCACTGTCATTCCCAGGCTGGAAATGCTCCAAAGCAGGCTGGAGTTTGGAGGATGGAATTTGGGATTTGCTCAGGGCTCTGCCGTCCATGGAGGAGCGAGCAGGGATCTCCTCCAACAAAACCCAGAGCTCATCTGATGCCTTGGGAAGGCTGGGCTGGAACAGAGACTGGACAGAGCTGGAGAATAAAGTAGATATTTATTGAAAGGCCTTTAGGGTACACCTTGGGCAGGACAAGAGCCTGGCCAGGGCTACACCCAAGGTGGACCCAAAATGGTCACAAAAAATCACGAGGTCTCACACTTTTATAAGTTTTGGTCCATTTGCATGTTGGGGTTTAATTGGCCAGTTACAGCTTCAGCTTATGAAGTCCCATCCTTGTTTTCTCTCTTCAGCCCACTGTTGTTTATGCTTTTGGGCCTGAAAACTTGTAACAGTTGTCCTTGGTCTCCATCTCCTAAGCCAGGATTTTCTTCCTGCTGAAACAAGAGGAGCAGCTCTGGATGCCTCCCTATCCTGGGATCACTCTCCAGGCACCTGCTCCTGGCTGCTGTCCTGGGAAGGACAATGGACTGGAGTGACCCAACACAGCCCTTTCCTCACCTTCCCTGCCTGTCCAGAGAGTCCCTGCACTTCCACAAACCAGAAAATACCTGGATCCAGATTTCACACTTCCTGACCCAAGCTCTTCCCAGGTTTCCCTCTGTGCTTCCAAAATGGGAACACAAATGATCTGAGGCACATTAATCCAGCCCCTGGAGTTTATGGAACAAATCTGGAGGGAAAGAGTCCTTAAAAACACAGAGCTGAAGAGAAAAGGACATGGACTGCAGTCCAGGAGGTGCCAGGCTCATGTCTGGGTGAAGGAAATGCCAGAGGTTTCTCTCCACGCTCCAGTGAGGAGTCTGCTCCAGCCTGGTGGGAAACCCTTAATGAGGACAGGGATTAATGGCAGAGTGGAAAGGGCACGAGGAACTCACTGAAGAGGAGCTGACAGCTTGGAGAGCTGCCCATGGGGGTGTCTGGCTTGCAGGACATCCATCCCAAGGACAGCTGAGTAATTTGGGACCTGACCTCAGCTCCACTGTGTGAAATGCAGGAGTGACAGCACAGCCAAGCACATCCCAGGGCAGAAGGGAGGGAAAATCTGTTGAATTCCTGGTGGGATTTATCTGCAATGCTCCTGGGCTTCTCCTGAGGGCAAATCCAAACAGGGGAGGGGCAGGAGAGAGGTCTGAGCTGCTGGTGTAGGGAGCAGAGCACCTGTTTGGTGAGCCAATGGATTCCTTGGGAAAAGAAGGTAAAGAATATATCAGAGAAGGAGAAGAGCTCCTGAGGTGAATGGACTGTCTGTGCAGAGGAACACTCAGCACAAATTAGGAAGTAATACAGTTAAAATTCCAAATTAGGAGCTGTGAGGGAGGTTTAGGAATTAAGGAGGAAACAACCTGCCCAGTTTTGAGCCAGAGTCTGGTACTTTAATGCAGGAGATGAATGGGTTGTCTCCAACAGCAGGGATCTGGATTGATCCATGGGACTGTTTCCAAGAGCTGGATGGAACTGGGGCCCTGAGGGAGGCTCAGGAGGCTCTGCAGTTCAGGTTTGTGCAGGGAGCTCCAATGCAGCTCTCTGGTCCCTTGTGCTGGTCTCTCACCGTGGGCTGCACTGCCACAATCTCCTCTCAGCCATGGAGAGGGAAGCACATCCTGCTCCCAGCATGTTCCCAGCCAGAGTCCCCCAGAAACGTGTCAGGATCAGGGATCTGAATAAAACCCCTCCCTGTAAGCTCCATTTTCTGTTTTCTGAGGGGTTTGGTTGTGGCTGAGCCCAGCCTCAGAACTGTCCCCATCTTCCCTCTGGGACAGTGCCAAACCCTACAAACAAACCCCAAACCCCAAACAAAGCAAGGAGAGGGAGAAGGTCTCCAACCACAAACTCCTCCTCCTCTGTTTGCTTGGGTTTCTATCCCTGCTGAGGAGCTCCTCCTCCTGCTCCCATGCTCTGCCTTCTCAGGGAAAAACCTCCCTATCCCACTGGCTTCCCACAAAACATAAACAAGGAAAGCTTTTGATGTTGGGGAAGCTGGGAGCTCGTTTGCAGAGCTTTGAAGAGGAGGATTTGCTCAGGTGGGTGGGCAGAGGATGCCCCTGGTAGGAGAGAGGAGCTGAGCTGTGTGTGCAAACAGCAGCCTGATGGGATTGGAAAAGGAGGGCAAAGAGGAGTCAGTGTTGGATTTTGTCCCCACTGACACCCAGAGCTGGGAGAGCAGGGAAAAGCTGGGTGTGCAAACAGCAGCCTGGGATGGGAAAATCAGTGCAAAGATGGGAAAAGGAGTGCAAAGAGTGTTGGATTTTGTCCTCACTGACACCCAGAGCTGGTGTCTGGTGGAAAATTTCCCCAAATGCAGGAAACTCGACTGCATAATTTGTGGGGAACTGTGTTTGTGCTCTCCCCTGATCAGAGGGAGACACCCAGGCAAGATCTGAACTCATGCACTCCACAAATGAGACCTGAGGACATTAACCCTCTCCCCAAGTAAGAGGAAAGAGACACAGTGAGACCTGGACAGACACAGCATGAGACTGAGGTCAGTGAAGAGAGAGAGAGAGAGTGAAAGTCCTAGGTTGGAAGGAAGATTGAGGAGTTGCCTAGTTTGGGCTGGACTTCTCTTGTGAGGCCGTGGAGACTGGACTGAAATATCCCTGTAACTTATAGAATGCCTTTTGGGGGGGAACAAACAGGAAAAGCTGGGAGGGCAGCAGGGGTTTCACAGGGAAAAAATGGATTTTTCTGGGTGTGTGTATCTCTGCCAGCTTCTTCCATCCCAGGGATTTCACAAGGAAACAGGGATTGTTCTGGGAATGGGAAGGTTCTTGCACCCCACAAGGGAGTTCTGATCACTCAAACTGCTCTGCAGACCCTCCTGGTGTCACTCCTGGGCAGGACTGACAGGAGCTGGAGTGCAGGGATTGGGAATGGTGGGCTCACATTGGGATACATCTGGAGACCCCTGAGGAAAGGATGAGGGAGAGGAAACAGAAGGGAAGGACAGGAGCACTCCCAACTCCCAGAGTCACACTTGGCTTTGGGTCCCCTCTCCCACACCATGGAGAGGAATGACCATCAGCTCCCATCCTGCTGGGAGTGCTGCCTCTCTCCAGAGCTCACAGGCTGTGGGAATTCCCACCAGGATCTCCCCCACCCTGATCCATGGGCAGCAACAGGTCTGTGGCTGCGGGAGCTGCTCACCAGGAGAGTTTTGGGGGAGCTGGGCACATCCCAACCCATCATGGTACCCCAAGAAGCTGTGAGCCAGGAGTGCTCCTGGAATGCTCCAGAGCCTCCTGCTGAGGTCAGGAATGCTCTGCCAGCTGTTCTGTCATCCTGGAAAAGCCCAGCTGTGCCAAAAGCCATTTTCAGTGAGGTGAGCAGCCAGGAGCCAGAAGGGAGCAAAGCAGAGGAGGTGCAGGTCCAGCAGTTACCCTTCCTGTGGCTGAACACAGAATTCTCTCTTTATCCTGTTTTCCTGCTCCTGAGGGTGTCACTCAGTGTTTGACATCCCTACACATCCTCCAGCACAGAAATTACTGAGAGGAGCCAGCCCAGCAGCCAGGACTGAGCTGGGTTTGCTTGGTTTAGTTTTCAATCACTTCAAAAAACCAAATTTCAGCTGCCTCCTAAGTGGGGGCTGAAGGGAGGGGTGGGGATTTATTCTCCTGCTGGGAGCAGGATCCCATTCCCAGCTCCATCCATCACTCTGCTCTGGCATCTGCCAGGAAAGGAGAGATGTGAGCACAGAGAAGCCTTCAGAGGGGAGGCCAGCACAGGCCTCGAGGGCATCTGAGGGAGATCCCCCAGCTGGTGGCCACAGGTGGGTCCCCACAGCCTCCTTTGAAGATGCCCCACTTAGTCTGAAGTGCTGAGTTTTCACTTAAGAGTTGGGATTTCAACCCAAATCTAATCCCGGGCTGGGGAGCCATGCCTGGCTGCTGCTCTTTTTGATCTGTGATGTTTATATCCCTGGACGTGTCCCTGAAGAAAGCCTGAGGCAGGCAGGGGGCAGCCCCTCAGCCTCCCCTCCCCACGGGCTGCACAGGCTCTCTCCAGAAGCTTTGCTGCATGTTCTGGGAGCTCAGCTTTTCTGGGAAGGTCCAGCCCGGGCTGAGCCAATTCTCGTTGTGCTTTTGTTTTCATCCCAGTGGGTTTGGATGGAGCCCCAAACAGCTGGGGGTGGGGGGGGTTTTTCCTCTTTTTTTTTTTCCTTGTTTTTGGTTTCTCTCCAGGATGCTCCCTCCCATCCCCCTGCATTTGCTGGAGCTTTTGCAACCATGAGAAATGAGGAGATAAAACCACTCCTAACTGGAGCTGGAGGATTTGGTGCTATCAAGTGGCTCCAAAGGTGACCATCCTCACCACCACAATGAGGACCACGAGGCTCACCAGTGTCCCACAGATTAACCCAACAGCAAACTTAGCACTGGGACCCCTTGCAGCAGAGATCTGGATAAATCCAGGCCTTGTCTCATCCTTCAAATGTGGGGTTTTTTGGACTCTGATGTTGGAGAAGAGCTCTTGGTGTGGTATAAATAGATTTTGGTGTGTATAAAAGCCTGGGCAGTGGCCCAGGGAGGTCCTGGGTGGTGTGAATCTGCTCCTGGCCTTCAGGGTGGGAAAGATTTGAGAAGTTTTTGTGGGTTTTGGAGAGAGTTTGTTTGGGTCTTTAAACTTTCCCTGACTGATTTAGGGCAGCTTGGGGATAATTTCCTTCACTGGGTTTCTCTGGGGTTGCTGCTGTGGGATGTTTGCTGCTGAAAACACTGGAGGAGGTTGTTCCTTGGGGCTGGGATGTGCTGGAGCCTGTGGATGGTGTTTGGAGGATTTGGGAGAGGATCCAGCTCTGTCCCACCAGGTGAGGAGAAGGTCTGGACCTGCTGCTGTAGGGGAGGATCTGGAGGATTCCACGGGGCTCAGGTTAAACAAACTCCTGGTTCAGATCCGGGGGTGGAGTGGAGACCTGCCCTGGAGCCTGAGATCTGCTCTCCCTGCAGGGCTGTGGGAGGGTGGAAGGGCTCCAGTGCAGCCACAAACCCCAGTTTTGGCTGAGGAATCAATGCCAAGGGCAGAGCTCAGCCCTGCAGCCTCTCCTGGAGCCTGAAACCACCCGAGGGCAGAAGCAAAGCCAGGCTCGGCCCCCACAGAGGACCCAAAACCACGGGGGAGAGGGGAACTCTCACCTTTTCACCTGCCTGATGCTGTCCGAGCATGGTCAGGGGCTGGAGATCTGCTCAGGAACTTCTCCGGGGTCTCTGCCTGCAGGAAAACCCTAAAAGTGATTGGAGATCACAGCCACATTATGCACACCGCAATTTGCATAATCATCATGCAAATTGAGATGGATAACCAGCTTTAACCAGACTCGAGTTGTTTTCAAGTGCCTCTTTCTCGGCTGCTACTTCAATGACTTAAAAGGACAGGGGGGGGAAAAAAAAAAAAAGAACGAAAAGTTCCAACTTTCTTCTCCGGGTTAAGCGCAGTCACCCGGGCAGGGAGGGACAGGAGGTGACAAGTGCAGTCCCCGAGTGGCCTGGAGGGGTCACTGGTGGCTTTCTCATCCAGGAGACCCCGAAGGGACCGGCCAGAGCTGAAAGCCATCGGATAGAGCCCTCTGCTCTGTCCCAGGAATCCTGAAGCCTTTGGAAATTCTCTGGGTCTCCAGTACTTTGTGGGACTGCGGGGACAGAGGACACGATGTCCTGCTGGGTCTGGGGCTGCTCCCCAGCCCTCACAGCCTCTGGAGCATTGACCCTTGTGATCCCTTAGGATTTTAGCTTTTATATTTTCCATGTATTTGTAATCCTGCAATTCTTTAGTGCATAACTCCATACACAGTGTGAGCTGCTGCTTCCCTGTTTTGGTCAGACACAACAATTCCTCTCCAGGACTGGGAATCAAGGACACCTCACTGCCCCAGGCCCTGAGAAATGTAAAAAAAAAAAAAAAAATGAGTTGTGGGGAGCAAATTGGGGCTAAATTACTTCATTACCTGAAGCTTTAATTGGAAGATTAGTCCCTAATTACGCAAAGGGACCAAACCCGTGACCCTTGGTCCATTTTTGGGTGTAGCCCCTGAGGGGCTTTGCCTGCCCTAAATGTACCCGAAGGCCCTTCAATAAATATAAATAAACTGCTTTTTATTCCCTTAATTCTGTCTGGCTGCTGTTTTTAGGTAGCCCCGACAAGGCACCACTTGGAGCTTTTCCTTTCGCTCTCCACAAGGAAATTCCTGGTTCTCCCAGAGCTCTGCCCGGGCTGGGTCCCTGTGGGGCAGGGCAGGTTTTGGTGATGTGCAGATCCTGCAAAACCACCCCAAAATCTCGGGTCTTCTTCCTCTCCAGCCCCTGGGAGCCCTCGGGCAGTTCCTAACGAAGCTGCTTTTCTTATCTGCGGAGTGATTAAGGGATATCACTGCACGTCCCCGGGGAAAACAGATTAGGGAGAGCATGGGGTGACCCAGATAAGGACTTTTATCAAGCAGAACATGAGGGGTGACATGAAGATGTCACCTCATTAGTGACAACTGCCCAGGGCTCGGTGCAAACCACCCTGGGTGAGTTTCACCATCTCCCAACACAGCTGACACAGTGTTCCTGCCAAATCCCTGGTCCCCTGGCAGGGAAATGGGGTCCAAAAGGGTTGTGGGGTCGCCTGAGGGCAGGAAAACGGGGTCCAAAGGGGTTTTGGGGTCACATGAGGGCAGGGAAATGGGGTCCAGAAGGGTTGTGGGGTGGCGTGAGGGCAGGGAAATGGGGTCCAAAGGGGTTTTGGGGTCACATGAGGGCAGGGAAATGGGGTCCAAAGGGGTTTTGGGGTCACCTGAGGGCAGGGCTGGACCTGCAGGGACGCAGGAACTGTCCTGTGTCCCTCAGCACGTGGGATTTCTTGGACAAGAGTGATGGACACAGACCTGAGCAGGGCAGGGCAGGGCAGGGCTGGAGAGGGGAATTTCAGTTTGTTTAGGTGAGGGCTGAGGTAAAGCAGGGTCTGTAATGTCCCCTAGGTTAAAGGGCAGGACCAAAACCCTTCCTGTGGCACCAGGCTGGTGGGGATGGTGGCGAGGGGTAAAACCCCTTAGGGCAGGAGCACGGGGATCCGAACTGGCACAGAATGGGTAAAATCCTGCTGAAACGCTCGAGGTTTTCATGGCAAACAGCAGAAACTGCTGAACCATCTGTCTGGGAGCTTCGGGGAGATGATTCAGGACTCGGGGGTAGGAAGAGGGGCGACTTTGGGAACACTTTGTGTCTTGAGGAACAAAGCAGCCCCCAAGAGAACGGAGATGAGGGATGACTTCACCGCGCGGGGCTGACACACGGAGCAGCTCCAGCCTCGTCCCCGCTGAGAGAGGAGCATCCAAAACCAATTAGCACAAAGAAAACTACCGATTTCCATAAGGAGGAGCAAATGTAATTTGATTCCAGCCCTTTCCTATAGCAGGACACAGCAGCGACCAGTGTATGACACTCCGATTGTGCTGAAATTGGGCTCTTTTTTCTCTTTTCCTACCTAAGTAGTGCACAGGTGCGGGGAGGAGGGAGAAAACAGAGAAACAAATGGATCGGCAAACGCTAAAAACAGGAATCTGTTACCTAAAAATACAGATAGCAGCAGTTGGGAGGAATCAAAGAAACTAATGGACTATGAATGACCAGAAGGGTCAAAGAGAATAAGAAAGCACTTAGAGAGAGCAGGGGATTTATTTCTGTGTCAGAAATGGCTCCGTTGTTAGAGCCAGATGGTGAAATTGTAAAACAGCAGAGTGGGAAAGGTAGGGATGCTCCCAAATCCAGGGGAAAAAAAGGAGGCAGGAAGTTTTATTTGCTGTAGTTTCCAATGCAGGAGGGCATCCAGGGATTGTTAGCCTCAGCTGTAAAATTGCTCCCCAAATTCTTCTTCCAGCTTCCTCAAGCTCCTTCCACCCAGATCTTTAAAAACCAGGAGATTTCCAGGGTGCTGAGTGATGGCCAAATTATTCCAACTTTTAGGGAAGTGATTGGGTCATCCTAAGGCAAAGGATGGGAAAATCCATTTGAGATTTAACTGGTGAAGGAGCTGGCACTGGGAACACCTCTGTGAGTTGGTGAGGGGTAGATTGGGTGGTTTTAGGGTTTCTCCAAGAATTTAGGCTTGGCTCCATGTTTGGCTTCTCATTTCCTTCAGGAGTTTTGTGGGGAATTAAAAGGGTTCTGAGTTGCTGGAGGGGTCACTGATGCAATAACAGAGGGATCAATGGGTGTTTGCTCCCATGGGGATCTCCCATGGATTCCTCCCTTGGTTCAGTGCCATTTAATGTCCTCTGAGGGACAGGGACAATCACACTGAAGTGCAAGAATCACAGTGAAAGGGGGGGAAAATCCAGCAGGGACATTCCCAGTGTGGGAATGTGGCAGAAATGGGGTGAAATGATCCCACTGTGTAATCAGGGCCACACAAAGGATGTTCCAGGCTGCTGGGAAGCAGGAAAATCCAGAGTTTTTTAATATGTACATGCACAGGGCAGAGGATCAGCCTTTAAAACGGCCTCTGAGCCAGCAGGGATCTCTGTCTCCAGCAAGAGGAGGATATTGAGGGTCCCATTTCCCAATGATCCAAGTCCAGGATGAGCCCATCCCTGCTGCAATCAGCATTATCCCTTAAATCCATCACTGTTTGCCTGGTGGCTCCTTATCCAGCAGCTTAAAGCACCCTGGAGGTCAGGCCTGGAGCAAGGTGTGAAAAGCAGGAGCTGAGATGTGTAAATGTGGGGTTTAGGGCATTTTTGGGGTGGTTTTGAAGGAAGCTTCACCAGAAATGGCTCCATCAGCATCCCACAGCTCACTTTGGAGAACATTTCATCCTGGAGGGTGGAATCGCTGAAAGGAGCTGTTCCCTCCTGGATCAGCCATCCCTGATCCCAGTCAGGATCTGTCAGGGCTGGCTGGGGTGGTTTACATGCATTATTCTTTTTTAAGCTGAAAGTAACGAAATAACACTCCAAGCTCCTTGCTCCCACACTGGAATCACAACCAGCCATGAATAATTTATTTTCAAATAATTAATTATTCAGCTTATTTCTTCATTAGCTGAAGAACCTGAACGTAATTAGCTGCTTACCTCCACAAAAAAAAAGAACCAACTTTTTTTCTGACGCAAATAAATAAAATATGAGCAGATTTTCACCCCAAAACAACCCCAAAGAACCCAGACCCTGGTGACCCTTTAGAGCAGAGTCCCTGAGGACCTTCCTGGGTGTCCCCATGCTGCTGCTTATCCATGGGGGTGAAATTGGATCAAGGTCCTCCAGTGTTCCCACAGAGAGAATCCCTAAAAATCTGATCTGAGCCAGCTGGGATGGGCTTGGAGATCACTGGGGGATCTGGTGGGACTTTCTCAGCTTATCCAGAGCTGCCACTGCTCCCAGAGAATGGGGAATGCTGCCTTCTCATCTCCTTAAAACACTGGTGTATTGTGGATCCTTTTAGAATTTAAAGCAGTGGCTGCTGCAGCTCAGCCTGGGCAGTGCAGGAATCCCTGGGATGGCTTTTGGATCCCCTGCACCTGCTGGATGCCCGTGTGAATCCCAGAATGGGGTTCAAACCAGGTTTGGGTTGGAAGGGACCTTAAAGCTCATGGAATTCCCACCCTGCCATGGGCAGGGACAACTCCCACCATCCCAGGTTTCTCCAAGCCCTGTCCAGCCTGGCCTTGGACACTTCCACAGCTTCTCTGGACAGGCTGTTCCATCAGGATTTCAATGCATTCCGGCGACCCAGCACTATTTTGGCAGTGCTGGCTGTGATTCCTGTCCCAAACCTCCCATCCCTGCTTCCCTCTCCCCCTGCACGTGATGCCAGCTCCTCTTTTTTCCTCCTGCCTTCCTGTTTGCCGGTGCAGTTTTGCTTGAGCTGGCTCTGTCAGCTCCACGCTTTCCTGCCTTTCTGCTGAGCTTGGTTGGAGCTTGTGCAGGCTTTATCCCACTCCTTTTTTTTTTTATTTATTCCCATTCTTCTGCCTTGTACCAGAGCCAGGAGTGCCTGGGAGCCGGTGTTGCTCAGCTCTGCAGCTGCCTGCTCTGTACACCCTGTACCTTCCTGCGTGTTCATGCTAAGTTTTCTGTGCTCTAAATATTTTTATTTTTGGGAGATATTCCCAGCTGTCCCCTTCTTCTGATGCCCACACCCTTTGCACAGCCTCTCCTGGAAGCTGCAGGTGGTTTTTCCCCCGTGCCCACATCCCCGATGCTCTGGCTGTATCTTTGTTTTTATCACCCATTTTGGCAGGTTGTAATGACTGCTTTTATCTGTTCTCCTTGGCAGTCTGGATCTTCAGGCAAGCTTTTGCAAATGCTGACTTCTCTTCCCTCAGTGATCTCCCTGCCTGAAATTCCAGCTGCTGGAGATTAGGCTGTGTGCTCAAGGATATGCATCTCGAAATTGCCTCCCTTATCAGGTTTAATGGCTTTGTGGCTGCTCGGCTCTTCCCGGGCTCTTCCCATGGAAAACTTTGCAGTTCCTGCTGTACCTGAGCTCCTGGGGAGGAGGGCAGTGCTCTGGGGACCAGGGAAAGGGGAGACAGAGGTGGGGAATGCTGGAGCAGACCCCGTTTGGAGCTGTCTGCCATGCAAACAGATCCTGAAGCAGCAGCAGGGTCGCTCAAAAGGGGCTGTTGAAGTCATTGTTTGGCCATATTGATGCAGCCAGACCCTCCCTGCCCGTGGGAAGAGCTGCTCCCAGGCCTGGGGAGGGACCAGGGCTGCTCCAGGATGGATGGGGCACCCCTGGAGAGAGGCCACTGCAGCACCCTTACTGACGCTGTTGAACACTACAATGACACAGACTCCGACTTCAGAAGGCTGAAAATGACTCCTCTATTTTTGGGATGTGTCTCCTTTTTATACTGTTCTACACAGACCAATTTGATTGGTGAAACAAAGACAAACCTCTTCACTCACATTGGTCAGACCAGAGGGACATCAAGAAGAAGTCCCTCCTAGGAAAAGGAATGAAAACCAGTACAGTTTACAAAAACATGTCTCTTGTTTACAGAAAATTCCCTGGGAAAGGAATTTCAGAAAACCAAAACATCTCGGGCATGAAA
Source organism: Trochalopteron elliotii (assembly GCA_024734555.1). NCBI lineage: Eukaryota > Metazoa > Chordata > Aves > Passeriformes > Leiothrichidae > Trochalopteron > Trochalopteron elliotii. The sequence continues at coordinate 2,315,717 of JANPWX010000529.1, forward strand.
ACAGGGCTACACATTACCTCATCCCATCCCACCCCATCCCATCCCATCCCATCCCATCCCATCCCATCCCATCCCATCCCATCCCATCCCATCCCATCCCATCCCATCCCATCCCATCCCATCCCACCCCATCCCATCCCATCCCATCCCATCCCAGGAGCTGGCACTGCTCTCCCACCATCTCCTTCCCTCCCTCCAGCCCTTCACAGCACTGCAAGCACCAGACTCCCTCAGGGTGCCCATGCCAGGGACATCCAGAGGGTGTTTGCATTGCCAAGGAACATCCCTGACTTTTCTCCTCACCCCTGGCTGGAATTCCCATGGAATTACCTGATCCAAAGTCCCAAACAGGCTTGGTCTGGCTCTGTGCCTGAGGAAAATCGAGGTAATTTTATTTTAATGCTCCAATGAAAGGAGGATCCCGACATGGGCTCAGTGGTTTCCTGGTGCTGCCATGGCCGTGGGGTGGTTCCCATCTGGAGATGTGTCCTGAGGGGATTTTGGTCTGGAAGTTTCCCATCTTTCCTCACTGTCAGTGCCTCCCTGTCCCTCTGTCCCTCTGTCCCAGCCCTTCAGCTCCTCTCCAGGTGGAAGAGAAGAGCTCACAGACAAAAGGGGATGAGGCAAATCCACTTATTCTGGCAGTGATCTCCCCTTGCTAAGCCCTTGTAATGTTGTTTGCTCACTTTCAATTAGCCCCGTGTTGGAATCTGCAGCGAGGCCTCATCCTCTACGAGATCAGATTAATGGGTTTTGTGTCTGGTGTTTAAACACAGCCCCCACGTGTGCTGTGCTCCAAACCAATAATACTTTATCTTGATGTAATAAAAATGATTGCAGGCAGAAATGCTCTCCCTCGTGCCTGTTCCTCACTGCTCCAGGGAATTGCTGGCTCCTCTCTCCCGTTTCTCCTGGTTGAAATCCGTGAGAAAACAGTCCTGGGACGTGCCCCAAGTTATCCTTTCATGTTTTCCCTGCTCTCCTCACCTCACACCCCTTGTTCTGTGAGACACAGAGGTTCTGAGGCTCTGTCTGAGATCTATAAGCAGCTTTTTGCTCCAGTACCTTTTCTGAGAAGCTCAGCCCTGACTTGATGCAATTTGCTCAAAACTTGGTGGCCTCTGTGACCTCCCATCCCAGGGCTCCTCTCTCCCAGCCTGTGCAGGGTCCCTCTTCTTCACAACACCTCCCTTCAGGTGGCTGCTCAGCCCATTACCTCACAGGCTCTTCTTTGGGAGCTTTTATTTTTAGTTTCTCTTCCCCCTGCTTGGGATTTCTTGCAGCTCCAACACCCTTTCACTCGATTCCATTCCAGGTTTCCTGCCCATTTCCATCCTTGACCTCTGCCCAGCTGAATTCACTGAAAATTCCTTTTGTTTCTCGGCATTCACTCTGCTTGAAATCAAGATCCACAGCTGCAGCTTTATTCTCTTTTGTTCCTTCCTCTAATCACGTGTGGATTTAGGTCGAAGTCTTCCCTTCAGGGCTTAATTCTGCAGCCAAGGCCTTCCATAATATCTCCATTCTTCCATAATACCTTCCATTTCTTGCCATGCAGTTTTGCTTGAGCTGGCTCTGTCAGCTCCACGCTTTCCTGCCTTTCACCAAAATACTCTAAATAATCGTTGCCTGATGGCTTCAGGTGAAATTCAGCTTGCCAGCTCTCACCGTGACTCCAAGGCTTTTTCCTGTGAAGCAGAGTCACTGAATTGTTCTCACAATGACTGAAGAATTTGCCTCCTCAAGGGGAGCTCTGGTGCACAAAGAGAGGTCACAGCTTGGTCTTCACATTCCCAGTGATTCCTGTGAGGAGGATTTACTCAACCTGGGTGTTCAAACCACTTTTTTCCTTCCTCTCTCTGCTTTGGGTGGCCCAGTGGGTGTTTGGAGAAGACCCCGAGCAACCTTGAGCATCCAGCAGCCAGCAGGGCCTGTTCTGAGGCCTTGTCCTGAGCTGAGCTCATGCCTTAAGTTTTAACTTTCATGTTTTTTCAGATTCTGTGCTGCCCAGGGGTGCAGTTCTGAGCTCACATTCAGTGTCACTCAGCTCTGCACAGAGCAGGGACACAAAACAAATCCTTTTCCTGCTGCACACCAAGGACAACTTTCAGCCCAAAAGCACAAACAAGGGTGGGCTGGAGGGAGGAACAAGAAGGAACAAGGGAAGAACAGCCTGAAGCTGTAATTGGACAATTAAACCCCAATATGCAAATGGACCAAAACTTATAAAAGTGTGAGACCTCATGATCAGTGGTCCATTTTGTGACCATTTTGGGTCCACCTTGGGTGTAGCCCTGGTCAGTCTCTTGTCCTGCCCAAGGTGGACCCTGGAGGCCTTTCAATAAATATCTACTTTATTCTCCAGCTCTGTCCAGTCTCTGTTCCAGCTCAGCCTTCCCAAGGCATCAGAGCCACCCCAAACAGAACAATTTGGGTTGGAGGGGACCTTAAAGCTGAATGGTTTTGGTTGGAAGAGGTCTTAAATCTCATCTTGTTGCAACCCCCACCATGGGGCACCTTCCCCTAGATCCCATCTCCTCATCCCCCCCTTCCTGGTGATGCCAGGGCTGATTCTGCCCCTATTGGGGGGGAAGAAATATTCATCCCTCAGCTCCCAGAGCAGTTTCTCTCAGGGGCAGACGATCCTGGGATTTGCCAGAGCTCATTAATCCCACAGAGGTGCCCCCGGTGCTGGAGGTGCCGGGCTGGGCTCTGCAGGTGGAGGCTCCACTCTGCTGGCTCAGAGGACCCTTGATGATCTCCTGACATTGATTTTCCTCCCCCTCCGTGCCCGAGGCAGTGCTGGGATAATGGAATGCATATCTGAGGGCACTCATCCAGCAGGCTCTCCCTCACCATTGGCTGCCTGGCTCAGTTTGACCTCCCGGGTCACTGATACGCCAGAGGAACGGCCAAAAGTGCAAAATCAAGCTGGGAAGGTTGTCAAGAAGACTAGGAAGGAAATCTCCTTGTGCCCAGCTTTTGGGCCCTTTTGGAGATAAAGCCGAATTTCCAGCAGCTCAGGGCAAAATTTAATTTTCTGGTTGGCTTTCCTTGCACTCCACCTGACTGCTCTTTCTCCTCCTTGCTGCTCTGTGGCCAAGCCACCCACGTCCTGCCTCCAGCTGCCATCCCAAGCCCTTGGAGGATCAGACCTGAGCCTGACAAGCATCCCACTATCCCACTGCCCACTATTCCAGCCCAGACTGAGCTCCCAGAGCCACCAGAGCCAGGCTGGGATGTGACAGGGTGCCAGGTGAGAAGGAGGGGCGAGGGAATCATGGCAAATAGGAGCTGACTGCCCAATAATTGTGGACAACCAGGCTTTTCAGCAGGGCCATAAATCAATGGCAGATGGAGCCACGCTGGGTGGTGCTTATTGATTTTTTTTTTCTTTTTTTCTTTTTTTTTTGTATTTTTTATTGGTTCTTCTTCCCCCCCGTTTGCTGCCTGCCAGAGTGGAAAGGCTCTGCAGGCAGCTCTCCCACCTTCCCTCTCCTCTCCATCCTGGCAGGGCAGCACTCCCAGCAGCCATCCTGGGAGCCAGGTGCTGGATCTGGGCCTGCCTTGGAGCCCAGCACCAGCTTTTGGGGGAGAATCGAGGCTGGAGGCAGAGGTAGGATGGGGTTAAAATCTCAAAATCCCCTTTTAGCATCTCCAGGACCACCCTGCCCCACCCATCCCAGTGCTCACTCAGCCTTTTCTGTCCCTGCTCCTCCTCCTCTCTGCCACTTGCAGCTCCCAGATGGGATTTAAGGGACCTGCCAGGTCCCTCTGTCCCCTCTGTGAGGGGACATGAGGCTGTCCTGGGGGCACCCTCCACGTTTGCAGTCCCATGAACAAGAACAGCCCTCCTAAAGGAAATCCAGCCACAGGAATGGGCAAAACTACGGGAGTTTGGTTGGAGCAGTGCTAAAAAATAGGATTTTTCTCCTTGTTTACGTTTTCTTACAGCTCTTTCCTCCACCTCCTGTGCTCTGGGTGAGGGCTCAGCCCTTCAAGGAGATCTCTGTGCAGGATTTTGGCTAATGAGGGGCTCCATCCCCTGGTCCCTCTGAGCAGTGGCACTGAGGGTGTTGCAGTCCTCTGGCTGCTGGGGGCTCTGCTATCCATGTGGGATATTCCTTTAGGAAAGCCTTTCTTTCCAGCATGAAAAGCTCTGCTGTTACAGCTGGTCCAGGCTGGAGGGTTTTGGGATTTTTTTTTTTCTCCTTCTCTTTTGTTCAGGGCTGCGCAGAGCACTTATGGATTCATAAAGTGGTAATTTATTGAACAAGTCTTTGGAGAAGAGAAGTAATGAAAGCTGCCAGATAAATGACAGGAACGTTTGGGATCTGACTGCTGGCAGGAGTTTGGTGGCTCCAGGGGCTCTCATGGGGGAGCAGGAGCCCCACAAAACTACACAGAAATGGGGTTTGGGCCAAAATCCAAGCAGCAGCCACCTCCTTGGAGCAGGAACACTCCAAGGAAGAGCTGGGGGATTTGCTTCAGCAGCCCCCAGCATGGAGAGGCTGTGGGGGCATTTTTGGCTGCCTGGAGATTCCAGTTATTGGAAGTCCCTGCCTGCCCAAAGTGCTCCGTGAGGATCAAGGAGATTTGTCCTGGTTTGGGGCAAACTGGGGAGAAATTTTCTTCTTTCCCCCACTTTGCTCTCAGAACCTACACTCTTGAAGGTGTAGGACTTAATATCCAGCATAAACAGGGCAGAAAATTGGGGATACAAGCATCAAAAAGTCACCCCAGGACAGAGATCCTCGGGGAGAGGGAGCCAAAACATTAACAAAGGATCTAGGAAAAGCCAATTTTTGGGATTGGGTAGGGATCTGGGGGAATGAGGCTTTGTTGAGCCCCTTTTACATCTCCAGGTGTGTCTGGTCCTGGAAATGAGGGAGGTTTGGTCCAGCACTTCCAAGCCAGAGCTCCTGGAGAGAGCTCTGGAAAACTCTGCCAGGGAAATGCCCCCCTCAGCTGCACGTGGAAGCTGCTTTGGGGTTAAAAACCATGTCTGGGTGAATCCTGGTGTGGGCTTTCTACCTGAGCAGCATCAATAAATGAATTCATGAATGGGTGAAATGTAAATTGTGGCAGCTTTAAAATGAAAGTCAGGGTTTCCAAAAGTGCTTTTAACCAGCACTTATTTCTGCAGCAATATAACTGTCAGCAAGGGCTTAATTCATTAGCACCAGAACAAAATGAAGACCCTGTAAATTTGAAGTCCAATTTAATTTCTCACAGAAAGAGCCTTCTTTTTTCCATCTTTCTTTCTCTTTGCTCTCCCTCCGTGCCCAAGGAAGGAGGATTTCCATCACTTAGAGCTGCTCTGGGCCTCCTGCAAATGGGATTTTCTCAGCCTGGTGGGCTGGGGAGAGGAGATGGCCCTGAGAAAAGCCAGCATTGCTTGGGGAGTTCAGGATGCAAATCCACTGGGATCAGCTGGATGGGGAGGGACACAAAGGCTCAGAGGGGACACACACCTTGCCCCAGGCTGGGTTCATGGCAAGCACCTGAGTGCTCAAATCCTCACCTCTGCCCAGCCCCGGGGCCATCAGTGAGTCCCAAAAGAGTTTCTAGGGCCTGTTGGTCACAGCTGAGTTAAAATCCCCCAGGTTTGGGGCCCTGCTGGTGGAAGATCACGGCTTGAGGGTGAGGACCCCAGAGATGGCAGGTCCTGGCAGGGAGATGGAGATGGAGGTGGCCACGGGTGAAGCTGGGGCCCCTGAGTCCCCTGCCCCTCTCTCTGTCACCTCCTGCCCCTCACTTTGTCACCAAGGGGAGGGAGAAGTGGCACAGACCAGCCCTGGTGCCACCCAGGTGGCTGCACACGAGCTTGGAGTGTTTGTGTGAATGTGCCTCTCCCAGAGCTGCAGAAACCCAGCAACAGCATCTTCCTGCCCTAAAATGTGAGACACAGAAATGGGGGAAGGGACCTGATGCAGCTGCAGGAGCCAAAGCCCGTGGTCTCCATGGAGTCTTTGTTTATACTCCTCTCATTTCCCTGTCTTCATTCTTTTCCCTTTTTATTTTTTTTTTCTTTTTTTTTTTTTTTTAAGGGAGTATTTTTAGCACGGAGGGAAGAGAGCAGTGCTGGTTCTCTGGATGCAGGGTGCTCAGGAGCAGATGGTGCAGCAGCTTCTCACGCTGTGCTCCCTGGAAGAACACCTCTGTCTGCAGTCACCCTGCTGTCCTGGGCTCTCCATCCTCCTCCTCCTCCCCAGCCCAGACCTTCCCTGGTTCTCCAGCCCCATCCTGGACTCCTGGCCCAGCTCTCAGCAGGGAGAGGTGGAGGGTGAGACCTTGTCCAGGTGCTGATGTGCAGTGGATGTGTCACCACCCTCCTCTGGCTGGTTCTGTCCTCTCCCTGTGCTCAAGAATTCCATGGGATTTGTTTCCACCAGGACATCCCGCCAAATTGCTCTGGGCATCACCTCCAAAACTCCTCACTCCTTCCCCAAAATGCCGGGAGCAAAGGGAATCCCTCCAGAGCAGCATTCCCAGCTCAGCTGCTCCTACATCCCCACATTTAATGGGAGACCCCGAACTGGTGCCGGGAATGACTGGCAGGGAGCTCCCGGAGTTCATCTGGAACACGCAATTACCCTTTCAGAGGGGAAGAAAGGCTGCTCTGACCTGCGGGTAATTAACGAGCGGCGCCTAATTAGCAGCGACCATCGGAGCGTTCCCCATGGAGCATGGCCTTGGGGACATCGTGTCGTGGAGGGGACAGGTGTGCAGGACTTGTGGGGTGGCTGGGGTTTTTTTCTTCCCACCTGGGGTGTTTTTCCCACCTGTTTGGGTTGTTTTGTTTTTTTTTCCCAGCCCTCTGTATGGAAATGTGAGAAAAGAGGAGGAAAAGCAGTTGTTGGGGGGGAGCTGCACTTTGTGATTGTGTTTGCTGGGATGTGCCCAGCCCAGCCAAAACATTCCCTTCCACCTCCAGCTCCTCCACCCCGGCAGTCAAACATTCAGCGGAATATTTAGGTGTAATTAATTCATATAATTTCAGCTTTTATACTCCAGTAAAATACTCATTTTCTGCGTAGCATAAAGGTTGAAACTACATCTATCAAGAATTAAGGGGGGGAAAAAAAGGATAAAGCATGAAATAAAGCGTTTCCTCCCCTCGGTGGGGGAGAGGTGAAACGAGGGATTTATCACAGGGAAAGGAGCACTCTTGGGAAGCACCTGGGAATTCCCAGTGCCAGGAGAGGATGGGAATTCACTGGAGAGCTCCTTTTCCTTAAGCATGGCCAGCTCATGGGCAGGGGAGCCAGAACCAATCCAGATTTTACAAAATAAAACAAGCTTCAAACAACACTCCTTGCAAACAGCCTGGAGGAGAAATCCCTCATATTCCAGGCCCTCCGGGCTGGGAAATCCTCTGGCTGGATTTTGGGGTTCCTTCTGGAGGAAGCAGAGTTGCTCCAGTGGCAGAAGTTTCTCCCCTTCTCCCAAGAGTCCTGGAAGAAGGGTTTGGTCTCCTTCCCATGCAGCAGAGCCAGGGGTGTTTGAGCTCTCCCACTTCCCAGGGGCTGGCTGGATGCTGGGATAGAGAATTCCAGGGAAAGGCCACCCTGGAGCTCTGCTGCCTTGCCTGGAGCACACCACTGCTTCTCTTCCCCACCTCCAGCATTCCCAGTGCTGCACTGGGGTAACTGGGAGCACCTGGCCCATGGTCAGTGCAGGCTCCCAGGGGCTGGACTGACCCCCAGACCTGTCCTGGGGCTGCCTCAGTGCCCAGCCCCAGCCTGGACAGTGCTGTGGGTGACCTGGGGACCAGGGTCACCCTCTGGTGACACCGTGATCTGCTGGAAGATTTTCATGGAGCGGCAAAAAAATCTCCAAAATCCAAAAATCTTCAAAAAAAAAAAAAAAATCACCTGGTTCTCCAAAAATCACCAGGTGGAGAACAATGGAGAGGGAAGAGCAATGATTGCAGCCCTCAGGGCAAGGCAAGAGATCTCTGGCCTGAACCTGGGATAGTGAATTTCTCCAAGATGGGCTTAATGGATTGTTGGGGATTTGGGTGTGGAGCAGAATCAAAAGCCGAGTGTTTGAGTGTTGTTCTAATTACAGCCAGGCTCCTCCGAAGGAACAGAGAGGCCTCAGCCATCAATAACATCACTGGAGGAGAAAATTGAAGGGATATCTGCCCAATTAAATAACCTACGGGGCTGGAATTGGGAATCAATGTGCCATGAACCATGAGGGATGGACTGCTGCAGCCGAGCGCTCCGTCCACCTCCTCAGCCTCGGATGTCACCAAGGACAGGACAGGAATTCTGCCTCTGTCACTGTCCAGGCTTGGTGGGAGATGGACAGAGAAGGGCTTGGCATTGTCCTGTGGGCTGGGACACTCTGGACCTTCAGAGCCTTGGGGACGTGGGCACAGGTGGAGCAGGGATGGATCCCTGTTCCTAAGGGAGCTGCCTGTGAGTGCCAAAGTCCTGGGGGTTTTCTGGATATCTTCCCTTTTTTGGGAGGCCTGGAGAAGTGGAAGGGAATTTGCTGGGTGTTTGAAGGGTTGGGCTTGTTGAAGATGAGAGGGGTGGCTCCGGGGATGGGACGGGGTGGCTGCTGAGGACACGGGGCTGCAGCTGGACAACATCAGATTTGCCATAAAAAGGTGGGGAATTTAGGATTTTAGGGAAGAACCGTGGATCTATTTTTTCCCTCCTTGAGGAAAACCAAGCCTTGATCCCAGGCCCTCTGGCTCTGTGGAAGTGTTTTTCCATCGTCTGGGCACTTTTCCAGCTGGGATTAAGGGTAAGAAACCCCTGCTGTGTGTTTCTCCTTCCTCCTCTTCCTCCCACCTTGCCCAGGGTGAGCCTCACTGTGGCACAGGGGCCGCAAAGCCGAGCCCACCCCGTGCTGGGACAGCTGGAGCAGGGCACAGCCAAATCCTGCTCTGCCGCTTTAATTTTTTATAAAGCAGAAATTAATTTCGTCTTTGCCTAAGTACCTGTCACGTTCAATTACTGAGGCTGATAGTGAAAATGACGAAGCAGCCAGGTCATTAGGCAAATTTTAATTAGAGGCTCAGCTGCCCTTTACTAATAAGATGCTACAACTCTTTCCTGGTGTTCCCGCTCTCCATCCACGGGGTCTTTCCAAGCCTACCCAAGGATGTTGTTCCTCTTCTCAGCACCCTTGGGGGGCTTCCCACATTGAGGAGGAGCTTGGGGTGAGATGGGGAGTGCAGGGGATGGTGGCTGAAGGCTCAGAGAGAGATCTGGAGGGTCTGGACTGGGACCGGTGATGTGAGATGTCCTCACCAGTGTCACAGACTGGGATTGAGGGGACCCTCAGCACGTTTGGAGGTGGCACCAGGCTGAGCAGAGTATTCCACATGTCTCAGGGGTGGATTGCTTTCCACAGGTGATGCCTTGGGAAGGCTGACCTGGAACAGAGACTGGACAGAGCTGGAGAATAAAATAGATATTTATTGAAAGGCCTCCAGGGTCCACCTTGGGCAGGTCCACCTTGGCCAGGACTACACCCAAGGGGAACTAAGAGTGGTCACAAAAAATGGCTGGCTGGTCACGAGATCTTACATTTTTATAAGTTTTGGTCCCTTTGCATATTGAGGTTTAATTGTCCAATTACAGCTTCAGGTTGTGAGGTCCCATCCTTCTTGTTCCTCCCTCCAGTCCACTGTTGTTTGTGCTTTTGGGCCTGAAAGTTGTCCTTGGTGTGCAGCAGGAAAAGGATTTATTTTGTCTCCCTGCTCTGTGCAGAGAACTCACCAGCACTTAATATGAGGCTCAGAACTGCATCCCTGGGCAGCACAGAATCTAAAAATATGAAAGCTAAAACTTAAGGCATCACAGGGACCTGGACAAGCCCCAAAAATGGGTCCTCATGAGGTCCAGCAAGGCCAAGAGAGGAGAAATCCAGCAGCAACCCCTCCCTGGGCCCTGGCTGTGGGGAGAACAGGATGGAGGAGGAGAAGAACAGGCTCCTTCTCCCTGTCCTGGCTGGGGACAGGATCAAACCTCCCCACGATGTCCCCAAGCCTCTGTGCCCTGCAGGGGCCTGTTTCTATGTGGGCAATCTCACCAGGGATCCATCACCAAGCTGCCCATCCCAGTCACTCCAAAGATCCCACAAATGCCATCCTGACCCATTTCCATTTCTTTTCCCTGTCCATGGGATGTGACTGGAGCTGGGCAGGAATGCAGGAGAAGAGTCTGTGCCTGGATCCTGCTTTTTTTTGGAGGGGTTGGGGACAGAATCCCGTGCTCCAGTCCAAATATTTTCCGTGGTGCCTCCTCCAGGGCGATTTTATCATTCCCATTACTCGCCCCTGGATCTCCACGCTCGCTGGGGAATCCCCAGCAGGAGCAGCTTTATCGACAGGAAAGGCGTTTTTCTCATCATGAAAACTTCCTGCAGGAAAAGTGGTGCTTTCAATCAAACCCCGCTCGGGAGGGCGACGGGAAGGGAAAATTCTGTCACGGAGCTTTTTTTTTTGGCGGAGTGAAAACCTCCCTGTTTCCACACATCTGGGAGGGAAAGCTTCAATTTCGCGCCTCGAAGCGATTTCCGCGCTGACATTTCTTTTATTCCTCAAAATCAGGCAACTCTAAATATTAGAGTTTCGCCGCCAGGAGGAAACATTTTGAGCGGCATTTCCCCGCCTTTCCCACCTTCCCTTCTCCTTGCTTCTCCTCCCTTTAGGTGTTTGGGAAGAGTGGAGTTCTTCTCAGGCACTAAAAACTTCGCTGCCTCTTCGCCTGGGAGAGTTTTCAGCCTCTTTGCCCACACCCCCCCCCCAAAAAAAAAAGCCACAAACTCTCATCCTTTGCCTGATTCTTCCCACCTTTCTGCACTCCACAGCTGGTATTTCTCCAGCCTTTCCCTCTCGGGAATATTCAACCCCAGACTCGGTGGTTTTGACCAGCAACCAGGAGAGAGGAGATTTAGAAAGAAGATTATGCAAAGAAGTAGTGGCCCTTTTTTTTTTTCCCCCCTTTTCTCCTCATCTTGTGCAAATTACCCTATTATTCTGCTCCCTTAGGATGCCTGAGTGTCCTTATTTCTTCTTTTGAGCTAAAGTCATCCAAGCATTAAATTAGTTCTCTGCCTAGAAATAGCTTGATTACTTTCTCCAAGCCGCACTTAATGGGAGGCTCCCAGAGAGTTTTAAAAATAAAAACGGGGCAAAAAGAAGAGGAAAAGGGGAGGGAAAAGGAGGAGCAGGGGTAGAATGGAGCCTCCTGGAGCCCAGAGAGGAGGGATTTGCCTTGAGTGGGAGGTGTTGTGGAGGGATTCATTCCCATCCCAGTGCTCATGGAATGGCTGGGGCTGGATTTGGAGCTCCGTGAAGTCCTGGCCATCATCCCTCCCACAGCTCTGGGTGAATAATGAATAACAAATAAATATTCTGGGTGAATAATGGGGGTTTTCCTCACGGTTTGGTTGGATTTTGCCTCAGGTTGCTGATTTTTCCACGTGGTTGCTGCGATGGAAGGGAAAGAAGGGAGACCTTGGTGGGACACCCCATCCCAGGGCTGAACGTGGGACAACTGAAAGCACTGGCAGAGCTTGGGAAGAGCCAGGATCCCTCAGGATCCCTGATTTCCTTCCCTACAATCAGCCTGCCCCCTGTGCAAGGCTCCTGAGGTGTGGAAAGGAGCAGATTTGGATAATAAACTTCAATTTTCCTGATGTTTTTGCTGTAACAGCGTTGCAGGAACCAGCACAAATCCCATTCTGGGAAGGCTGTGGGACCACAAAACTCTCTCCCAGCTTCCCAAATTCCTCCCTTCTTCCTGAGGCAGCTTTGAGCCTGTTCCCTCCTTGCTGGGGCAGCCAAGATCCTCATCCCTGCTCCACCCACAAACCTCGGCAGATCCCTCACATCCTTCATCATTTCCCTCACATCCCTCATTATTTCCCTCACATCCCTCATTATTTCCCTTAGATCCCCCATCATCTCCCTCATACCCCTCATTATCTCCCTCATACCCCTCATTATCTCCCTCATACCCCTCATTATCTCCCTCCCATCCCTTCTTTCAGTCCGGGACCAGCAGGAGAGGTGAAGCTGAGCATCCTCGGAGCCTCCAGTGCAATTCCAGCAGCTCTCACCCACTCCAGGCTCCCAGCTGGGCGTTGGGATCATCCCTGCCTTCCCCTCCCCGCTGGAACTCTCTGTTCTCACATTAACCATGGGTTTTATCTCCTCACCCTCCCTTCCTGGGAATCTTTTCTGAGCAGAGAGGCTGAGTCCATCTCCTGTGAGGGGCAGTGAATGTCAGATAATGGCCTCAGAAAATGTCCTGAGTGGTTCTGTGCCCGTTCCTCTGTGCAGGCGTGACATTTGAGCTGGATTTGGGAGGGAGGCTGGTTATTTTCCCCCCTTCATTCCCTGCCTGTTGGGCAGGTGGCTGTTCCCAGCTGTTTGCAGGAGCGCCAGGAGCTGTTCCCTGCTAATTCAGGGCCAGTTATCTCTCCTTTCCCACTGCATTTTGCTGTATCCTTCCCAGAACTGCATCTTTTCCCTCCTTCGCAGCCTTTCTTCCCGCTGGCTCCTCCAAAATCCCTCTCACCGAGTGCTGGAAGGCATTTGAGGAGCACCAGCAGATCTACAGGGAAGGTGTGAGGCTGCCACCCTCTCCCAGGACATTCCCTGAATCCCAGGGATGCTCCTGCTCCTCCTTTCTGGGGTCAAACCAGTTCTCCCAGTAGCTGCAGCCATCCCTCCTGTCCCAGGTGCAGCCACCAAAGGAATAATTTGTGATTTGGGTCATCCAAGTGATCAATTCCCATTCCAGAGAGTCCCTTCCCTGCTCCCACAAACAATGACCAATGGAGCTGATGCCTTGGGAAGGCTGGGCTGGAACAGAGACTGGACAGAGCTGGAGAATAAAGCAGATATTTATTGAAAGGCCTTTAGGGTACACCTTGGGGAGGACAGGGCCTGGCCAGGGCTACACTCAAGGTGGACCCAAAATGGTCACAAAATGGACAAATGGTCATGTGGTCTCACATTTTTATAAGTTTTGGTCCATTTGCATCTTGGGGTTTAATTGTCCAGTTACAGCTTCAGGCTGTGAGGTCCCATCCTTCTTGTTCCTCCCTTCAGCCCACCCTTGTTTGTGCTTTTGGGCCTGACAGTTGTCCTTGGTGTGCAGCAGGAAAAGGATTTGTTTTGTGTCCCTGCTCTGTGCAGAGCTGAGTGACACTGACTGTGAGCTCAGAACTGCACCCCTGGGCAGCACAGAATCTGGAAAACATGAAAGATAAAACTTAAGGGATGAGGGCAGCAGGAATTGTTATCCCAGAGGAGATGGGAGGGGGGTTTTCCCACTGGGCAGGGCAGGGAGAGGGTCCTCACTGCAGCCACGGTGGATCCTGGGGGAGATGGAGCAGGATTTGGGATGATAAGGGAAGACTTGGGAGTCCCCAAAACCAGGAAAATTGTCCCCAGCCAGCAGTGGGCACAAGACCAGGGTCTTGCTCTCCACTTCCAGGCTTTTCCTGTCTTTTCCAGGGCAGTGGGAAATGAAATTTCCCCCTCTATGAAACTTTTGGAGGGACCAGCTGAGCCTGAGGCCTTTTCCATGGTCTCTGTGGGAGAAGAGCCACATCTGGAGGGGGTTTTGCACCATCCAGGCTGCTTTTCCATGGGAATTCCCACTCTGAGCATCCCTCCTGGATAAAATTCCCCAGCTCACTTTCTCCAAGGCACAGAGGAGCACCTGGCTGTGGATGGTGAGATCTCCAAACTGGGAAACACCAGCATGGAAAATGTACCCCCAGACCTTTCCCAGCCCCTTCCCTGATTGCTGGAGGAGAGATAAAAATGCTCCAGGAAAATCCTGTCTGTGCTGGGAGATGGAATGAAGCCTTTTCTTCCTTTAATTAAACAGAAAATGTCTCCCTCCAAAGTCATTAATTACTAATGACACAATTAGAGCCAGGAAAGAGGGGAAGGAGGGATACGAGGAAAAAGAAAAAAAAAAAAAGAGACAAAACAAACTCAACACTCCCCAAAAAACCCCACTGGCAGTTGGAGACGTGTGGAGCTTGAGAGGAATTAAGGAAATAATTGCTTGACTTGAAGTGAATTCTCACTCCTGCTGGGCCCGCACAGGATGGGATGGAAACCACCCAGTGCTTCCCATAGCAAGGAGAGAGGGCTCTGTCTCGTGGAATTTGATTTTCCTGCTTGGAGCAGATCCTGAGGCATGTCAGGGTCCTGAAAACCTGGATTTAGGTCCATAATCCCAATATTCACCCTTTTCCACACCTCCCTTGCAATCTCTCAGGGTCTCACCCCTGCTTTTCCCTCCCCAGCCATCCCATATTCCCAGACAAGGAATCAGCTCTTCCCTCCTGCCCCATCCTGAGCTCTGCTGCTCCCAGGGATGGGGCAGTGCCCAGGATAAGCAGGGATAACCCATTCCCTGGAGAAGCTTCTTGGCTTCCAAAGGCCAACTTCAACTGCTGGAGGACTCTCTGGAAAGCAGATTAAGGGTGTGGGAAGGAGGGAGCCCAGCAGAGCTTCTTGTTCCTGCCAGCTTTAACTCAGGAATCTCCCATGAAATGGCTTTGGGAGCAGAGGGAGGAGAGGCTGGATGAGGCAAAAAAGAGCAAATTCCAATTGTTTTGGGGGTGAAAAGCAACCTCTGAGCTGGAGGCAGGGTGGGGGCAGCCCTGGGGTGGCAGAGGAAGGGGTGAAGGTCACTTTGTGGGACATCTCCAGGGTTTCCACCTTCTTTTCCATGCTGGACATCCCTTGGGAAGTGAAGGCCCCAAATCTGGGCTCTGTGTGCCTGGCAGGGATGAGGACCACGGCTGTCCCTCTCCTCTGGGGCCCACAGGGGACAGCAGAGCTTCTGTAGGTCCTGCTTTAAGTGCCCTAGCACTGATGGTTTAATTCTATCCCAAAAGTTGAGCTTTTCCAGAGGGATTCCTCCCACCCCCACAATGTCTCTGTCTCATCCCTCTCCCACTCCAAAACTTCCCAGCCCCAAGATCAGAAAATCAGAAAAGGAGGGAGGTCCATCCTTGCTGTTCCTGCCACCAAACCCTGGTGGGCACCACGCTCCTCCCATCAGGAGGCTGCAAAATTCTTGGAGAATTCCCAGGGCAAAGCCAAGGCCTTTTCCCTGTGCCATGGCACCCTCAGGCAGCAAAATTGCTCAGCATTTTGTGGAGGGCCCAGTGAAGGCCTCTGTGCCCTGTCTAATATTGGGATATCCTCTCACATCAATTCCCACCAACTTTTTATCCTGGAAGGGATAAAAAATGGAAGTCCAAAAAAAAAAAAAAAAAAAAAAAAAAAAAAAGAAGCAAGGAAAGGCAAAAAATTGAAAGAAAAATCCAATATTTTTTTATTTTTTCACTTCCCCTGGAGGTGGGGAGGGAGAAAAGCTCCTAATCCATGGTTTTGTCTTCCAGCAATTATGTGCAAATGAGTTAATCACAGGGTCACAGGAGCCAGAACCATTAATTAATCCCCAGCATGAGCTGCAAAGAGGAATTCTTTGCTGCAGTAAACAAATGTGAGGAACCTGGCGAGGAATCAGCTAAAGCTGGATGATCCCAGAGCTCCCTGGAATGCTTGGTTTGCCCTCCCCAGACCACAGAGCAGTCCTGCCAAACATCAGGAACGGCTTTCCTGGAAAATCCCTGCCTTTGGGAAAGGGGAAACAGGGAATGAGCACAAATCCAGATGTTCAGGCACCCCTGGAAAAGGTCCGAGGGTGCTGTTTCCTGCTGCTGTTCCCAATGCTTGGAGCAGGGATAGGACACTGGATCCCATTAAATCCCAGATGGATCCAGCACCTCTCCAAGGAAAGGGCTCTGAAGCCAGCCCAGAACAAAGCAAACTTGGTTGTAAATCCTTGAAAAATATCCTATTTTCTCTCTTTTTCATCCTTTTTCCCCAATTTTTTTATACTTCCCCTCAGTTCCCAACATGAAGCAGTTGAAAATGGTGAGAGAGCTCCTGAAATTTTTGTGGCAAATTCTTCCTCTAAAAACCCACACCACCCCAACTCCAAAAAAACCCTGATTTGCTTTAGGCTGTGTGAGCTGACTGCACACAATGAAATGAGTTTAAACCCTCTATTTATTCAGCTAAATGGAATAGGAATAATGGAAATTATCCCAATTTCCTCGTGGATTGGGCAAGGCAGGATGAAACTCCCCTGGCTGGGTCTCAGCACCTCCCTGCTCTGCATTCCTTCATCATTCCCCTGTTCTCCCTGGATCTGTGGGCTCATCCCAAGGCAGAGACCCCCAGATCCCAATGGATACTCTCAGCATGGAGATTGCAATCCCAAAAAAACAACTGAGGGAAGCTGGGAAGGACATTCCCTTCCAGATCAGTGGGAAAGCTTAGGGTTTTTACACACTTTCCCCAAAACACCATGATTTTAGGGCTCATCCAACCCTTTTTTTTTTTTAATCTCAGACAATTAAAACCCATAAATCCATTTAAAAGGAAGTCAAAACTTCCCACTTCAAAGTGAGCTGAGTGTCCTGAAGTGAAACTTCTTGGTTTGAAATCAACAGGATGAAACATCCCAGCTCCTCCCAGACACGTTCCTGGGCTGTCCCTTTGCTGGGTGTCACCAGTGATGGGTTTTGATATTGGAGCAAGGGACTCTCCCATTGGCTCTGGTTAATTCCACAATATCACTGCTGCTGTTGCATCCAGGATAAACCACACAGGGATAAAGGTGGAGCCCCAAAACCCACCCTGGGTGTTGGCCCAGGAGCTCAAGGTGTGACACTTAAATCCCCATCCACACGTTCATCTACAATCCAGATAAATTCCTTGGAGCAGCAAAAACCTTTTTTAGGGACAGGGAGCAAAAATCACCTCCAGACACCAAACAGTGATGAGACATCCATCAATTCATGTGCTCCATCCATTTCCAGGAGAGCAGGTCCATTTTCCTGGGATTTCTCCTCTCATTTATGGGATCCCTGGCCTTTTACAAAATTCCAAGTCTCCCGAGGCCCAGCACTGTTTATTCTCCTGCTCTTGCCTCCCTGCTCCCACTGATCCCTCTCCTCCCAGCCCTCATGACCTCTGGGAAGAGCATTTTGGGAGCCTTGTCATCCACGGGGAAAGGTGTCCCATGGCCCTGGAGGTGAAGGGAGGGATCAGGATGAGGAATCTCCCTGTGAAATGGGATATTTGGCATCAGAGCCGCCTGTGCTGGGGGATCAGATGGGAAGAGCTGGGCTCTTCCTGGGAGAGCCAGGAAAATGTGGGCTGGAATGGAGCTGCTGGTGACACTTTTGGGGACAAGGGAATCATGGTCAGAGTGCAAAAGCTGCTGGTGCCACAGGGAACAAAGTTCCTGCTTTGCTTAGGTGGGGATGTGTCGGGACACAAATCTCCCTGAGCCCCATCCATGCAAGCCCAGAGGCGTCCAGAGACGTGAATTAAAACCTTCAGAGGAACTAAGATACATAAATCCACCCAGACATGAGGTAGAAATGCAAGTTTAGTTTTAAATAAGTAGAAAATATATTAAGTGCCTGAAGGAAATAAGAAACTGAATTATTTAGTAAGAAAAGGACCCCAAACCTAGTTTAAAGCTCAGTGGCATTGCCTTTTGCAAAGTTAGTTAAGCTCTAGACATAATGAAAGCAATATAGCCTTGCTAAACATTCTTAGATGGAACAGATAGGGTTATATGCCTAGAATTTGTGTAAAAAATTACAAATACTGTGGCACATCAATCTTAGCTTAGGATAGGTCCAGCAAGACTGTAGAAAATTCATGTTTAAGCCTGATTGGCTAAAAATAGAATAAAAATGCACTGGTTTGAGGATGTTAGCACACTCATGGAACACGGATTATGGGTGCTGCCACTGCTACTGCTGCTGGTGCTGCTTCTGCTCAGGACATGGGGACTTTATGCTGGAAGGCTTGAATTGTAACACCAATGCCTTCCTGAGACTGATTTTAATGAAGCAATAAAGGACTTTGCTTTTACAACAACCTGCTAGCTTTTGGTCTTCAATGGAGACACAACAAAATCTTGACGACAAGGATGAAGTACAGGGATGGGGATGTCTCTTCCCCAGGACCCTTGGAGTGGTACCTGGAATCCAGCCCTGATTCACCCCAGTAAAATCCTAAAAACCCCACAGAGTCTCAGGGGTGGTTCTGGGGCTGCAGCACCTGGGAATGGGATGGAAAAATCCTTGGATCATGTGGACACTGTGGGGAAATCAGCCAGACAAGGTGCCCACCCTGCACTGAGCTGTAATCCCCTGCTGGAAAAGGGGAAAAAAGGTCGGGATATCTAAACCCTGCCAGCAGCAGAGCAGGAGGGAGGCCAGGCAGCTCCCTGTGTTAAAAGAGAGGGAGAAAATGAGTCCTTTTTGGTCTCCTCACCCATTTGCACACATCAAACTTCCCAAATGCTAAGCCAAATAAAGTCGTCTTATCGGTGTATTACCACTTAAGGCTCTTTCAGGCAGATTTAGGATGAATTAGTGCTTTTTTTAACCACAAAAAAAAAAAAAGAACAAAGTGAAATTTCCCACTCCATCAGCCCCTGCAGCCTCTGCCTCAACCCTTGGAGGGGAAAGAGGGGTCAAGGCTGGGCCAAGGTCCCTCCTGGTGCCAAACTTTGGTGTGGAAGGTGCTGCTTCCCCTGGATCCTGGAGATTCTGGGAGAGGTTTGGGATTGGCTCCAGAGCACCCTGATATTCCCTTTGTTTTGGTGAGTTATGCAGCTTTTGGGAGTGCTCTAAAGTCCCACCTCAGCTCCAGCAGTGGGAAAAGGCCGTTGTGGCTCGTTGGGGAGATAAATTGGCCACTGGATGGGGATGGTGGGGGGTGTTGTGCCCATCCTGAGAGCCCCAGCCTGTGCCAAGGACCTTGATCTGTGTCTGGAATTCAGGATCCACAACAGACCCAGGTCTTGCCCTCCTTCCCACCCAAGCTGGATTTGGACACAGCAGGATAAAGGCTGTTGTCTCAGCCTGTGCATGGAGGTAAAAACTCATGAGGAACTGGAGCACGGAACCTCTCCCAGCTGGAAAAATGGGAATGTGTAGGACACGACAGAAAGATGAGAGACTCCAAATACTTCAGGAGGCAAAGAGCATAGAAAAAAGGCTTTAATTGTCCAATTATTACTGCCTTTTATAAGGTGTTGCCATACAGATTTAACATGGTTGGTGAATAGGAACGACACCACTCTAATGCCATTGGTTAAACCAGAGAAACAGCAAAAGACCACCTGGAAAAAATTGTTTTGAGAAAGGAGAGTTGTTTGTCAAGATTGTTTGGAGAAGAAGCTTTCTTGAGAATTTTTTCCTTGGGAAAAAGTCAGCAGCTGCTAGCAGGCTAAAATCTCTCAGACCCAGAAATATCAGGCCCACAGGAATGGGGAGCCTGGAAGTGCACAACCATTATGTGAATGAGATGGAACTCTTTATGTTAAGAGATATATTATATGCATAAATTTTGTGTAAGGTTTAGTATTATCCTTCATAGTTTCTCGTAGTTTTACACACTCTGAAAATTAAGTTTAAATTAGTGTTAAAAGAATGTTTGAAAATTGCCTTCTTAGCTAATTGGGTAACCTATAGATAAGGATATAAATACACATTTATAGTTTATAAATCAAAATTCTCTGTTTTAAGAGCAATAGCATAGCACCCCTCTCCCAGTGCCTTGGTCACTGGGGATTATTTGCAGCTCCACAGCCAGAAGCACAAAAGATCCACTTGATGTGAGTTCACAGGGGTGGAATTGTCCCCCCCAGAGGAGCCACCAAATGGCTCTTCCACCCATTAGAGAACCACCACTCGTTAGCAATTAACTGCTTGACTTAATTGCTCTCCATCCCTCCCACTGTTCCGCTGTTTCAGGAATGCTGATGCTTTCCAAAGCTTTTTTGTTTTTTTTCCCCTCTGTGTGTGTGTTTAGCAGGGAGCAGCTTTGTGGCTAAAATTATTCCTGGGGATGAATGGCTGTGGCTTCTGGAGCCTCCAGGAATGGAGTCACCATCTGCTCGTGCTTCTCAGGGAGACACGTCCTCAGCACACACCCCCACACAGCTCTGCTCCTCCTGGCCAGCCACACAGGGCCCAGCCAGGCTGGGAAATCATTCCGGGGGGAAAAGGCAGCTCCAGAGGGGGCCACAGTGCTTGGGAAGCTGCCAGAAGGATCAGGGCTCTCCAAAGGATGATCCAGCTGCTGTGGATCTGGTGGTGATCCAGGGCTGGTGGTCCCTGCTCTGGAGGGGGTTTGAGGAGGGGTGGTTGAGTCCTTGGGGTTGGTGTAGGAACCATCTCTTCTCCAGGCACCTTTCCTTCTCCTCCAGCCACTATCCCTTCCTTCTGCAGCCACCGTTCCTTCTTCTCCAGCCACCATTCCTTCTCCAGCCACCATTCCTTCTCCTCCAGCCACCATCCCCTCCTTCTCCAGCCACCATTCCTTCTTTTCCAGCCACCATTCCTTCTTTTCCAGCAACCATTCCTTCTCCAGCCACCACCTCCTCCTTCTCCAGCCACCATTCCTTCTCCAGCCACCATTCCTTCTCCTCCAGCCACCATTCCTTCTCCAGGCACCATTCCTTCTCCTCCAGCCACCATCCCCTCCTTCTCCAGGCACCATTCCTTCTTTTCCAGCCACCAGTCCTTCTCCTTCAGCCATCATCCCTTCCTTCTCCAGCCACCATTCCTTCCTTCTCCAGTCACCATTCCTTCTGCTTCAGCCATCATTCCTTCTTCTCCAGCCACCATCCCTTCCTTCTGCAGCCACCATCCCTTCTCCAGCCATCATTCCTTCTTCTCCAGCCATCATTCCTTCTTCTCCAGCCACCATTCCTCCTCCTCCAGCCACCATTCCTTCTCCTCCAGCCACCATTCCTTCTCCTTCAGCCATCATTATTTCTTCTCCAGCCACCATCCCTTCCTTCTGCAGCCACCATCCCTTCTCCAGCCACCATCCCTTCTCACCAGGCAGTCCTGTGAGCCATGGGAATGTGCTCCAAACCATGTTCCAGAAAAACCTCCTCTGTATCCCCAAAATTCCAGGCTGAGCTGCCAGTGCTGGAGATGCTGCACAAACCATCCCTTGGGAATAAAGCTGGGCTTTTTTTAGGACTTGGCAACGTTTTTTCCCTATCCTCAGCTGCTCCAGGGCTGAAGCAGGATGGGAACAGGTCACTCCAGGGTGGCTTCCAACACCTCCTCCCCAATCTTCACGGGGCTGCCACAGGCACAGCAGTTTGGGCTTTTCAGCTGGGATCTTCCAGGGTCAGCCACCATCCAGAGCTTTGGGAATGGGGCTTTTGGCCACTCTGTGGTGGTTCCTCTCTGCCCTGTCCCTTTGGGACCCACCACCAGCAATTGTAATTCCCCCTCTCCCAGAAGAAGAAGCTGCTGAGATGTTGCTGCTCTTGGAGACCAGCCTTCTGCAGGATGCCCCAGGCTCTGTGGGGAGCTGGCACCCAGGATATGGAGACCCAAAAGCCCTTGGGAATGACCCAGCCAGTGGCCACCAACCCCCAGGAAGCCTCCAGGCCATTCCTGGCAGTGTGGAGCTGATCCGGGTGGTTCGTGGAGATCCCAAGCCAAACCTTGGCAGGTTCACCTTCAAGAGGGGCAGCCCTGGTGCCCTTCCCAAGTCCTGCTATGGATAAGGAGCCACCAGCAGAGCTGGGAAGAGCCTCCCAGGACCTGGCAGAGCCAGATGGTGCAGGAGGGATGGTGGAGGAGCTGTGGAGGAGCCGTGTCAGAGCCCCATCAGCATCTCCCAGCGTGGGAGGCACCTCCTGCCACACACCAGGGGCTGGATGGTGCCAGGAGCAGCTCCAGGTGCTGCCCCTCCTCGTGTCACTCCTGGGAATCTCTGTGCCCTGGGCTGGGGACACCAGGCTCTGCCACACGTGGTTGCTCTGGTGGGTGGTGGGAAGCTGGTCAGGAAATGATCTGGGGTTTTCTGGCTGCTCCTCAGCACCGTGGTGATCCCCACTCTCTCTAGCAGACTCCAGTTCCCAGCACTGGCTGCAAAGAGAGTTTTCCCAGCTCCTTTCTGATTCCTTCTCAGGGCCTGCCAGGATGGGAGGAAAAATCAAAATATGCTAAAGCTCCAGCTGGGTCTGAGAGACCCTCCTCGACCCTTCTCTGCAGTCTGTTAGCACCAACTCCACTCTCTTATTCTCATTGATTTTGAGAGCTCCTGAGCCATCCTACTGAATTCTGAAGTTGTCCAGCCCTTTTTTAATTTTTTTTTTTTTTAAAGAACACTTTCTTCCCAAGGCAAAATCTGACTCTTTGTGTCCTTTTCACACGAGGCAAGTGCAGCTCACTTTGAAAAAAAACACCACAAAGGCAGGAGAGATCCCACATCTCCCCCATCCCAGCTCTCCTCCACTGCACCAAAGCAAATTAAAAGGGAATTTTTCCAGTCCTCGTTCACAATGGGGAAAGTGCAAGGGCTGAGTTTGGATTCAGGTGGGAGGAAGTGATGCCTTGATCCTTTCCCACAGCTGCTCCCAGCATCCCTGAGATTAGATTAGATGTGCTTGTGGAAAACTGCCCCCAAAAAGCTCCCTGTTCTCCCAGCAAAAAACAAGCTCCAAAAGAAAATTTTATGCAAAACAAAGATCCCTCTCCCAGCTGCAGCCACAAGATTGTCATTTATTGGTGAATTTAGAGAGGTTTTTTTGGGGGGGGAAAGATGTGCTTGGAGACCTTTGCTCGCCTCCCACTTCCAGCCCTGTTTTTCTGACTTGGGAAAAGAAAAAAAATCTGATCTCCATGAAAACCTCCTATTGCTGCTCTGGGAGAATCTAGACTTTTTTTGTTGTTTTGCCCTGGGATGGCTTCGTGGGCTCAGCTTGATGAGGAACCAGAGGCTCCCAGGAAATGAGGGGTGGAAGATGGAAAACTGACAAACATCCAACCCCACTGAGTCCCTCCACTGCAGCTTTTGGACATTCTGGGGGGCAGCAAGACTCCAAAGTGGGGCTGGAGCTGCCTTCCCAAGAGCTGCTGCCCCAAGGAAATGGGGTAAAATCCCTGCATTGTGCAAATTAAGGGCATAATTAGGTGCATCAGCCATTAATGCAACCCACCCACAGAGATTCAGTTGCTCCTTCCATGGACGTGGGAAAATTTGTTCATTTTCCCCCAGATTCCTGGGATCACTGAAGCCTGGGGAATGGATCCAGCTCCCAGATCCCAAGGCCCCAGCCCCTCTGCAGTGTCCCAGATCCCAGCAAAGCTCTCAGCTGCTCCCAGCCTGGGGACAGGGCAATGGAGGGGACAATTCCCACCCCGCAGTGACACTTTCTCCATGGGTCACCATCACATTCCTGCTCCCCTGCCCAGCTCTGAGCCAGCAGGAACATTTCTCTGTGTTTCCTTTGCAGACTTGGAAGGCAAAAAAAAGATGAAGAGTTGTGGCTGTGCATCCCAAATGTTTGAGGGAAAAGCATTGGCAGCTTGGAACTGTGAGGGGTGAGAGGCAGGGAAAGAACAGAGTTAATTAACAGGAGAAAAATGAGGATCTGAGGGGGATGGTGGATCAAGGACTGCTCACAAAACCTCCAAACACCTCCTGTGGGCCACAGGACTGCAGGAAATGTGACTTTATTGCCCAAACCTCTGGCAGAGCCCAGCTTTTCTGGGGAAAAAAAATCCTTTTTGCGCAGCTCAGAGAAAACAGGAGGTTCACATCACTCTGACCTCCTGCTTTATTCCCATCCCCACTGTATTATTACCCCTGAAAAAACATCGTTTTTCCACTTGATCCCCTGAGCTCTTTGTACAGGGAGATGGAACATCCAAGGTCCATTTACAGCACCTCTCTGACCCCAGGGCTGTGGTTTTTGGGAAGCTTTCCTGAGCTAAAAGCCCATTCCACTCGGGTGGCTCCTCTCCACAGACACCACTTCCCTTTGGCCTCTCCCTCTCACACTCCCAAGGCACTTCCAGCAAGCAAATGCCCAAAGTTTTTCCCTGGGATGAGGCTGGTCACCTTTTTCCTTGCACAAAACCCACAGCAGGAACTGGCTGATCCTTCCCTGCATGGGTGGGGTGGTTGGAAGCAGAGCACAAAGGAGCTGAGCTCTCCAAGGGCACTCAAGGGGGTGGGACAGGCAGGATTTTGATAATTCTGATTTTTGGCTCTGGAGTTTTCCCTCAGAGCTGCTCCCAGGATCCACATTCCCAGGAGCCAACCCTCTCTCAGGCCCAGGTTTAAGCAGGAAGCACTTTTGGTTCCTTTGGATGTCAAACCTTCAGCTCAGCATCTCCAAGTGATGCTAAAACACAACAAACACTCTCCCAGGCCAATCCTGTTGTCGTGTCCTCTCCATTCCAACATTTTACTTGCAGAGTCCCTTCATTTTTGCCTTTTTTTTTTTTTTTTTAGCCAAATTTGGTCCTGTTCAACTTGACGATAAAGTTTTTTTTATTTCCTGGAGGAATGGCATTTGGTGCCAGACACCATCTGACTGCCTGGCCCGGGGCCAGCAGCTCCCTGCCTTGCCAAGGATCCCAGGAATTTCACCCCCAGATCCTGTTTGCTTCCCATAGCAGGAACTGGTGCTAGCATCAAGCTGCAATGGGAACAGCACCCCCAGAAGTTGTTCTGGAAGATGAAAAGGTTTTTTTTTTTTTTCTCTTTGAATCAAGCTTGGAGCTGCAGATGGGCCCAGCTTAGAGAAGGGATGGACTCAGCTCAGTGCCAGGACTAACCTGAGCCCAGACATTCCAGACACTCCAAAAAACTTCCCTCTCCAAATTTTTGCCTTTCTGGAGCTGGCACAACCTAGGCTGTCCTTCCTGGGCCACCCTTCATATCTTCTCATGTCCTAATTCTGCACCCTTACCCATGATCTCTTCCCATGTGCAGATCACTGAATCCCTGGTAGCCAGATCTGGTGGGATGTCAGCACTTTCCCAGCCAAAAATCCCACCAATCTCATCAGTGTTTGCAGGAATGAGCCCAAATTCACCTCCCTGTTGGGTTTTCAGGCCTGCCCAGCAGCAGCCTGGGGTCTCATCTGGAGGCTGAGCTCAGAGTCCTCCTCTGCTTCCCATCCTTGGGGAGTAACTTTGCTTTTCCCACCTTGGAATGGGACCGGCAGGAATTGGGTGCTCCAGCTTGGAGCAGCCTCTTGCAGGAGCCTGGGGCAAGGGAACAAACCCACAGCAGGGGAGAGGGTGGGTGAAGGTCCCAGGCTGCACTCAGGAGCTTTTTCTCCCTTTTCTTTCCCTAAAACCCAGACTGGAACATTCCAGGTTTATCAGAACTCCCAGTGGTCTCCTGCTTTTCGGGACTGGGCAGGTGGGTGGAACTGGAGCAGCTGCTCTGGAGTTGGGGACATTCCTGCCTCATCCCAGGGGCTTGGAAAGGCCTGCAGGAATCCTTTCCCTGGTTTATTGCCCTGTTGTCACCTCCTGTCCCCACCCCTCGGGGGGGAAATCAAACCCTGGAGCTGGAGAGCGCCGGCTCCTCTCTGAGCAGAGATTCATTCTCCCCAAACAAAAGAGGGTTTCTCCTCTCCCAAGCCCGGTCTAAATCCACGAACATACCATAATTGAAAGCAAAATACAAACCCTTTAGTTTAAAGCGCTGAATCCAGGAGAAAAATCGATTATTTAAGTGTGGGGCTGAGCCTCACCTCACCTGTGCCCTCCCCGGGGCTGGGCTGGGACGGGATCGGAGCTCTTTGGGATTTTGGGGGGAATTTTGGCTGCTGGGTGGCGGCGACTCCATTTGGCAGCGCAGCAGCAGGGACCTATTTCTGTCCTCCTTCTGGCGCTGGGAGGGCTCAGGCTTTTTTAGGGGCTGCGGGTGCTGCTTGGCTCCCGTTCCCCAGGGAGGGGGAGCTGCCAATTGCATGACTCAGGGTGCTTTAAGGGAAAAGCGGGATGAAAACACCAGGGCTCTTGGCTCCCACCTCCTGTCTCTGCCGCTGCCAGAGTTCATACAGCTGTTGCCTCCAGCTCAAAACCCGCCGCTAAAAATACTTCGGGAAACTCGGGGATGCTGGCATTCCAAATCGCCTCATCCCGAGGTTTTTCCATGGTTTTTTGGAGGGTTTTTTTCACTCCTAGTTTGCTTTTCCCTGTGCAGAGGAGCTGCCCAGGTGCTCCCTGTGCTGGACCAGGGTTTGGGATGGGTCCTGAGCAGGAAGAGGAGGAGGAGGAGGAAGGGACAGTGATGAGCTGAGTCAGAACTGCGAGTGTGACCCCTGGGAATGACCAGATTTACACCAGCCCCGGGCTGTTCTCAGTCCAGCAAGGGAAATATTCCTGTTCTCCCACTCCTCACCTCCTCCATGCTGGCTGTGGCACAGGAGCCAGCTCCAGCCTGAAGGTGCCCATGAAGCAAGATTTGGGCAACTGGGGCATCCCAAATCATCCCTGAGCTCCTGGGAGCTGGGCAGAGCAGCAGGGTGTTCCCAGGCTCCGTTTATCCTTTTGGCTGCTGGGCACAGTCAGATTTTGGGGAAAGGCTGGATTTGGGGCTGTCCTGGGAGGGCAGTTTTGCTTTCCCAGCAGGAAAGAGAAGCAGGAATGTGGTGGGTTTTTCTCCACATCATCCCTGGGTGGATTCAGCAGGCACTGACTGCCCCGTGTGATCCTGTCCATCAGTTCTCCCAGGATCCTGAATTATCTCCTGCTCCCAGCCTGAAAGGACCTGTAATTCCAAGAAAAACCAGAAAAATCCACTCTGCCTGGTGTTTTGCTCTTTTCCCCCTTCAATGCAGCTGAAGCTGCAGCCTTCAATCCTTTTGTCACAAGGGGCACAGCCGCCCCTAAAAAATTCTCCTCCCAGACAAGAAAGATCAATCCTGGTCCTTCACCTTCCCACTGAGTTCCCTGTACCTGCAGGACACTCAGAGGTGCCCCTAAGGGTGGGAATTCCCCCTGGATGCCGAAATCCACGAACTCTCAGACTTTCCCTGCAATCCCCCTCAGGGTCACCGATCCCCAGCAGGGAATCACCTCGAGGAGCAGCGTTTCCTTCCAGAACATTCAATTTTAACTCCCTCTCCCTTCATTTAATTCCACCGTCCCTCCCTTCCACCCGCGGGGGAAGCGATAGCGCGTCCCGATATCCGGGGAGAATTCGCTTTGCTCGTCTTTAATTCCCCTCCGCTGTCGAAAAGGAGGGGAAAAGAAGAGACCGCAATTTATCTGACGGGATCTTTGCTTTCCTCTCATCCCCAAAGTGCTTCCCAAAGCCCCGAGTCCCTGCTGGCAGCACCTTCAGGAGCTGTTGGAGGAGGATGTGGCTCTGTCCCAGTCCCTCCCAGTCGCTCCCAGCCACTCCACCAGTTAATCCCTTAATGCTCTCCCGACACGCTCCCATTTCCCGAGTGTTTCTCTTCCCCCCCTCTCCCCGGAGCTATTTTTACGAGGCCCTTTGTTACTTCCTAATTGTCCAAACCACTTTTCCACATTTCTCTTGATAAAGGCAGATTTCTAAAAGCAGTTCGGCATCTCAGCCATTTCAGCCTCATCATCTGTCTCATCCCTTTTATTGTTTAGCAAATGCCCTACTTTTGCTGGTGCATTTTTATTCCCCCCAAGAGAGGGTTGATTCCACCCCACCTCCTTTTTTTTAACAGCTTCTTCTACCTCTTAAATAATTCCTCTAATACTGATCCCTCCTGTTTTTATTTCTCTATTTTACTCCCACCCATTCTTCTGCTGGGCCAGCCTCCAAGGGCTCTCCCAATGTTAAGATTTGGGTTTATTTATTTTATTCCCTTTTCCTCACAAACATTTTGGGTTTTTTCAGGGGTTCAGAGCATTTATCAAAGGACGGGAAGTGCTGGTGCTGGGTTCCACCCACCCACAGTGATGTGCTGGTTGGCATCTCAGCGGCCAAACAGAGCAGGTTATTGAGGTTTTGGAATTTTCCAGCCTTTTCTTGGCCCAAAAAAATTCAGACTTCAATGCTTTTCTGGTGATTCCACTTGTTGGAGGAAAATCCCAACAGGCCCTTGGTCTCTTACCCCAGTAAAGAGGGAATTTGGTCCCTAAATGGAGTTTTTGGTGCTGCCTGGGGACCACTCGAGCAAATTATTTCCTCTCAGGGGGAAGGAAATGGAGAGGAGACAAAACTTTGCTGCAAAAGTGTGTTGTTTCCAAATATTGGATTAAGGAACGTGAAGGGAAAGGGAATCCTGGATTCAAACAAAGCCTTTTCTTCCAGCTGAGGCAGGGGAGAAAAAAACCCCTCTGAGAGAGGATCCTGAATCCCCCCCTGGATGGTTTGTGCAGCACTCACTTTGCTCTGAGCTCGACAGAACCAAGAGCTTTTTGCTGTTTAGGACATTTTTCTCATGAAGGAAACAAAAAGTGTCAAGAAGACTCAAGTTTAGGTTTGAAACAAACCTTTCTGTGAAACCTCCTGAGGATCCAACCCGGTGTTTCCTCACATTCCCTGGGATTTTGGGAGGGGACAAGTGACATTTTAAGATGAAAGGGATGTAGGGCAGATCCCTGTGGCTGCCCAGAGCTGAGTGGGAATGGCAGGACAAGCACAGGAGGTGGTGGCTGTGCCTGGGAAAATCAGGGCAGCACATCCTGAGGTGCCTTGGTGGAGGGTGAGGGTGGAGGGAAAGGTGCAGCTGTGAGGACTGGGGGTGTCCATGGGGTCCTGGGTCTGGCTGGAGCTCCTGCTTCCTCCCATGAGTCTGGGACAGCGAGGATGAGGACGGAGGGAAGGATCTAGCCAGGGAGGATCCATGAATTCCTCAAGTCTGGCTGCAGCTCCTCCTTCCTCTCATGATACAGGAGGGGCCAGGGAGGGTGAGAATAGAGGGAAGGGCTCAATTGTGAGGACTGGGGGTGTTCATGGGTTCCTGGGTCTGGCTGCAGCTTCTGCTTCCTCACATGAGTTTGGGACAGGGAGGATGAGAATGGAAGGAAGGGTCCAGACTGTGAGGATTCAGGGTGTCCATGGGTTCCTGGGTCTGGCCAAAGCTCCTTCTTCCTACTGTGAGTGTGGGACAGGGAGGGTGAGGATGGAGAGAAGGATCCAGCCAGGGAGGATCCTTGAATTCAAGTCTGGCTCGAGTTCCTTCTTCCTCTCATGAGTGTGGGACAGGGAGGATGAGGATGGAAGGAAGGGTCCAGTTTTGAGGACTGGGGGTGTCCATGGGTTCCTGGGTTCCTTCTTCCTCCCATGAATTTGGGACAGGAGGGGACAAGGAAGGTGAGCATGGAGGGAAGGGTCCAGCCAGGGAGGATCCATGAATTCCATGGGTCTGGTGAAGCTCGTGCTTCCTCTTGTGCCACAGGAGGGGACAAGGAAGGTGAGGATGGAGGGAAGAATCCAGCCAGGGAAGATCCATGAATTCCTCAAACCTGGCTGCAGCTCCTCCTTCCTCTGGTGCCACAGGAGGGGCCAGGGAGGGTGAGGTGGCTGCCAAGCAAAGGGAACTTTTCATCCTGGAGACACCACAGGACTGGGGTCTCAAACAGGAAACCCCTCCCTGAGCCAGGATTGCCCCACAAACCACCCCAAAGTCCCCACAGCCAGCTGTGCGTTTCCTGCTGCTGCTGGATAATGCTCCAGGAATTTCCCCAGGGACTGCTCCTAATTGCCTGGAGAGTCCCTGATGCCTGGTGAAAAGAAGGACATTCCCAGCACGGCCCTTTCCTCAGCAGGGCCATTAATTATGTCCTTCACTCCTCTGGCAGGCTGGGGATCCTCACCGAGCCTGTCAGAACATAATTCTCCTCAGATTCCCATTATTGCTGTCAAATCCAGTTCCAATTGCTTCCTAAAGTGGGAAATGAAGAGGGCAGACAATGCTGCTGTCTCAGGCACAGGGAGGGAGACCCCACAAACTTCTTTTCCTCAGGAAATCAGGCTTGCAGAAACCAAAATACTAATTTTTGTGTGTGTGTGTGTTTCTCTGCAGCTCAGCACATCCATCCTGACAGTGGTCTCCAGCCCTGAGCAGAATCCAGGGATCCCTCCCTCCAGGAATCTGGGAGCACTCCTGAAAAGCTGTCCCAGCAGAGCCCACAGGGAATGACCTGTCCTGGAGCCACAGGAAAAGCTCCTGGAGCAAACCCAGCCCTGGAAACAGCCAGTGAGCACCACAGTGGGAGAAATCCCTCTGCCTCAGGATTTCACCCCGGGAATTCACATGGGCTTTAGCTGGAGGATAATTCCTGGTTTTTCTTCCCTCTGTGGGGTGCAGAGTTTGGTACTTTCAGGGATTTCAGCTCTATTTTGAGGGCTCAAAAACCAGTTAATCCCTTCCCTGGTATGCACCAATGTCCCTGCTCATGGACAGTTTGGCACTTGCCAAAATAAATAAAATAAAAATGTCTTTCCAAGGTGGAATAGTGTCCATCCTTTGTCACTCTTCAATGTGTGTGAGTGCCAGGGAAAGCAGGAGCCAGCTGGAGCTGGAGGAGGGATCCTGAGATCTGCATCCATCTCAGCTCTGGAACAAACTAGAACAGAAATTAAACGTTTTCTCTCCCTTTTTAGAGTGCCTGATGCCTTTTTTAGGACTCTCATGGGAGGCAGGGAGAGCGCAGGGATGTGGGCAGAATAAAACACTGGCTAAAGATGGGGAAAGGAGTTCCAAGTGGGAATAACTCCTTGCAGCAAAGCCAGGGTGGGTGACACAGGGACAGGAACCTGTCCTGCGTGGGGACAAAACACAGCTCAGGAGCTGGAATATAAAAGGTGGGGAGAGAAAACAGGGATCCAGCAGTGGAGGAGGGTTGGGAACAGGACAGGGCAGGACCCCAGGGGCAGCTGAGCCAATGTCACCTCGGCCAGGGTGTGCTGGGGATTTGGGCTGGGGTGTGCTGCAGGTACAGGGCACTCAGTGGGAAGGTGAAGGATCAGGATTGATCTTTCCTGTCCGGGAGAATTTTTAGGGCTCTGCCCCTTGTGACAAAGAAACTGCAAGGAAATCTCTCCCTGAGTGCTTGGGGGACATTGTTCCCTCAGCCTGTCCCCACTGGCCTGGGCAGGCTGCAAGGTGGGATTGGAGCAGGGGATGTCTTGGGTGTGTGTTCTAAAATCATCTGCTGAAACCTGGGGAGGTGTTAATGGGCAGCTGTTAAACCAGGTGGGGCAGTTTTCTTTATCCCTTCCAGGACCCACCCTCCCTCCAGGGGATCTCTGCTGTCCATGGGCCATCCAGGCTCACTGCAGGGCTGACACAATTCCATCATCCCACCCCGGGGAGGAGCCCAGCATTCCCACCTGGATCAAAGCTGGCATTCAGAGCAGCAGCACAGCCTGTGTGCACTGGATTGCCAGAGGGAGCCCAGACCCATCTCAGCACCACTGGGCCCTTCTACAGCATCACCTCTGCTCCAACAGAACCACATCTGTCACTGCAGGAGGATTTATTTGGACTGCTCCCAACAGCCTGACCAGCAGGGTGACAGGTCATATTCTGACTCTGTCAGTGTTTCTAGGATATATATATATATATATATTTTTTTTAATTATTATTTTTTTTTTTTACTACTACATTTTTTTTAACATTCCTAGTAAAGAGCTGTTTTTCCTATTCCCACATCTTCACCTGAAAGCCCCTTAATTTCAAAATTATAATAATTTGGAGGGAGGGGTTTTATATTCTCCATTCCAAGGGAAGCTCCAGCTTGCCCTGGCAGACAAACCAAGACAGTGGAGAAGGGATCTGCTTGGGATGAAGGTCCTGAGCTCCCCACTGCTGCCTGAGGATCCAGCCCTGAACACAGCCTGCAATTCCCAGAACTCCAGAAGGAGAAGCCAGGAGAGCCTCTCCCTCCCCAGCACTTCACAGCTCGCAGGAGTTGTTGGCGCTGCTTCCCCCGACACAGGAAGGCAGAAAGGAGCCCTCGCTTCCTCTGGTGGGAAGGAACCAAGGAAGGGAAGGAAGGAAATGAAATCATCCTCCTCCACGAGGCACCAGGATGCCAAAATCAGCCAGAATCCAGCTCAGAAACACCCTCAGAGTGTTTGGGGGTTTGGTATCCGGGTGTGGAGGCATGGAGGCTCCGTGTGACCAGTGCTGGGTGTGGTGACACTGGTGAGTGCTGGCATTGCCACAAACACATGGCAAGGCACCTCTCTTCCCTTTAACACCCCAAGGAGCTGGAAATTCTGGGAATGCTGGGAATGCTTGAAATGCTGGAAATGTGACTGCCAAGGTGCAGGAGCTCCGTGCCTCCAAGCAGATGTTGCTCCTCCCGCTACACCAGCACTCGTCTGCTCCCCAGATGTCCCTGGCTAATGAGCAGCTCCTTCGTGCTCCTTCCCCTTGTTCCAGGGGTCATCCCAGGTCTGAGGTGTTTAAAAATATCCCTGGATGCTGCAGCTCAGCACAGTCAAAGGGTTTTGCTGTGTGTTGGGATGTTCCGGGGCAGTGACTGAGCAGGAGGTGGATTTGGGGAGTATTTTAAACTCCTTTTTAAACCTGGAATGAAGCTGAAGTGTTGATACACAACCCATCCCTCACTTTTCCTCCAGCAAACTCCATGGATACTGCAGCCACAGGATTCACCTGTCCTGGGGGAAGTGGGCTGAGAGATCCCAAATCATCCCATGCAGGAGGTGGATGGAGAGATCCCAAATCATCCCATGTAGGAGGTGGAATTAGAGCCCCCAAATCACCCCATGCAGGATGTGGATGAGGAGCACCCAAACCATCCCATGCAGGATGTGGATGAGGAGCACCCAAATCATCCCATGCAGGATGCTCCATCTGCTCTTTTTTTGAGGGATTTTGGAAGGGGATGAGCACCCTGTCCCTGCCATCTGCCCTGAGCCATATTATGGGGTTGGGATTAAACAGAAACCCCTTTGCAGGTGACAATGCTGCACAAACAAATCAGAGCCATGGTGAGAAGAAGGAAGGAGCCCTCAGCTCCAGCAGCACTCGTAATCTGGGGGGAAATGAGTCTGTGAATAATGAATGGGCACTGGAAAAATAAAACACATTATTGTGGGCAAGATAAGTCTATTAAAGTCTTGCTGCAGAGCCTGCCTGATGGATTATGGAGTTCTCTGCCTCCGGCTGCAGCTCTTCCCCACTCTGGGCTGGGTGAGCATCCACTCAGAGAGGGCTTCCCATGCATCCCAGCTCACCTGGATGGACATTCCTGGCCTCTTCTCCTGCTCCCCAGAAGTGCCCTGCAGTGGCTTTTAGCAAGCTCCAGGGAATCGCCACCATGGGATGGTGATGCCTTTTCTGGGGCTACCTAAAAACAGAGGCCAGACAGAAGTAAGGGAATAAAAAGCACTTTATTTTTATTTTTATTAATTTATTAATTTTTTAAAAAAATTTTACTTATTGAAGGGCCTTCAGGTACTTCAGCAGCCAAGACCCCCACGTGCCAGGACCTGGGGTCACACTGCTGTCCCCAAGCTCAGACCCACAGCACTGAGCCCGGCTGTGCTGCCCCAATTAGAAACACCCAAATTAATCAGTGTATTGCAGCTCTAAGGAGAGCCTGTGTTGTTCTGCACTGACCTGAAAGGATTTGTCAGGGGTCACTCCAGCCGTGTCTGCTCCCATTCCAGCTTTTCCTTCTGAGCTGGGCTTGGCTTCCCTGGATTTTTTTTTTTTCTTTTTTATTTTTCCTTAAAGAAAAAGGGGTTTTGTTTGTGTTTCTCCTCCAGCAGCAGGAATTTTCCTAAGGAACAGGTACTTTCAGTCAAAGTCTATCCTTTCTGAACAGGCCAGTGAGGTTTGGGGAGGTTTTCCCTGTTTCTTTTTGAACTCCTCCTGGATGAGATTTGAGCAAGGTGGAAATGGGGAGTGGGGTCACCACCCTCAGCTCTGTGCAGGACGAACTGCTGTGAGAGCCACACTCCTGTCCTGTGACAGATCCAGGTGTAATAGATGTAGTTGATCATTTATAACACAGGGAAGTGCCTTCAGGGTCTTCCTCCCTCCACTTCAGTCTGGAGCAGTGACAGCTCAGGCTGCACTGAGTTTATCACCCCAAACAGGGCAGGGAGGCTCTTTTTGCTTTCACCTGAGGCTCAGTCCTGGGCTTTGATGGGGACACAGGGAGGACAGGTGGGGATGGGACTTTTCTCCCAGGTAACAAGAGGAAATGGCCTCGAGTTGCTCCAGGGGAGGATTAGGTTTGGTATCAGGGAAAATATCTTCATAAAAGGGTTGTCAAGCCCAGAGCAGTGGTGGAGTCCCCATCCCTGTGTGTGGATGTGGTACTTGGGGACATGTCAGTGGTGGCCTTGGCAGTGCTGACATTAAACTTGATGACCTTGGAGGGTTTTCCCAACCTAAATGACCCCAGAATTCCATGCCCACAGTACCAGTGCTCCCAGGAAGAAAAGCATCACAATCCATCCCCATTTCTGCTCCCTGCCCTCCTCCAGACACACATCCAGCCCTCAGCCCACCTGTCACTGCCTGGAAATGGGGATGGAGAGCAGGACACAGACCAGAAGTGGGATCCCAGCTGGAGCCTGGCACTGCTCCACCCTGCAGTGGGAAATTGCCCCGTTGTCATTGTCACTGCTGAAAGGCAGCCAAAAAAAGGAGGGATTTACTTTGGGATGGTCGTGGGACCTTCAGCCCACAAGGCAAGGTGGCATTTTGGGGCATGTGAGAGCTGCTGGGCATCATTTCCTTGCTCAGATGTGCACCAAAGGAGCTCAGGGGTGGTGATTTAAAACAGTGTGTGCTGTCACACCCCATCCCAGGTTTGCTCCATCCCAGAATGATGCTCCAGGCCTCGAGGGCAAGGCTGCAGCTTCTCCTCCTGCAGCTTCTCTTTCTCCTCCCTGGGCTCCCATCGTGGGGGAAGGTCCCGGCAGCAGAGAGGCAGCACCAGCCCGGGGTTGGTGTTTGACGAGCCAGCTCGATGAGTGCTGTGTGATTTGGGGAATTGCAGGGGGGAGGCAGCGGCAGCTGGGAATATTGGGGGTAAAATAACATCAATAATGGAGAGAGCACGGAGGGAACCAGCCAGGACTGATTTAGGATTCACTTTGAAAACTGATTCCCCTGCAGGGGAAACACGTGCGTGTTCCCCCCCGCGCAGGGGAAGCAGTTTTCAAAGTGAATCCTAAATCAGTCCTGGCTGGTTCCCTCCGTGCTCTCTCCATTATTGATGTTATTTTACCCCCAATATTCCCAGCTGCCGCTGCCTCCCCCC
>JANPWX010000529.1:2351172-2368890 GCA_024734555.1 Trochalopteron elliotii
ATGGCCAGGTGCTCACCGGGAAGGGGAGGGGGAGAAGCCCATCCTCAGCGCAGGAATTCAGGCACATCCCTCTGGGAAGAGCTCCAAAGGCTCTCCCGCCCCCAACACCTTTCCTGCCTGTAGCCTCTGCTTTGCCTTTCGTTTTCTTTTTTTTTTCCAAACACCGCCTAATCACACTAATTAATACATTCTGGGATAATTCCTCCTGGCTTCCATCACACGGAAATGAGCTTTTATCAGCATTTTGCCGTGGCTGTGGTGGTTGCCCAGGTCCTGGTGCTTATCCCACCCTGCTGCCAGGGCCGGGTGCCCTTTCCCCAGTAGTTTTTTTTCTCCCCGAAGGTGACACCACGGGGTGACGGTGTTTGGAATCGTCCTTCACAGCCAAAATGGATCATTTTTTGTCCTTTGATCCTGCTCTCTTCTTGCCTCCCCTTCCCTTGTGCCATCAGGAGCGATAAGAGAGGCTGGGGATGGGTCAGCACAGGTACTCAGGTGGGTTTTGCTCCCCAAAAAGCATCTCTCAGAGCACACAGGAACTCACACACCCTGCTGCTTCATCCTTGTGCAAGCTGGGAGAGAAGGAGGAGCTCAGGTCCATCAGACATGGGATGGGAGGCTGTGCTGGAGGTTTGTGCACTGTGAGACATTTCTGGAGCCTTTATTGCCACTTCAGCCTCATGGCAGGGTTTGAGACAATTGAAAGATGGAACAGCTCACATCTGCCAGCAGCAGCTGAAGATCTCCTTGTTACAGGGCATTTTAAAAACTTTCTAGCCAATAACATATTGCTTAAAGCTTAATTGTTCTAGGCACACGTACACCTGCTTCAAACAATACTTGCTTGTGTGCTTTCTATTAACAATACACAATATTCCATGATTAACCTTAAAACCTTCTACTGTCTTGCTAAGCATATTTTTCTGCAGTCTTAAAGTCTATCGTAGCCAAGTCTAAAAACTCAAACTATTGTTTCATGTCCTTGCTTTCTGTACCATTGTATCTTCTCCTACTTTCAAGCTTTGCAGCTGCAGCTAATTCCAAGTTCTCCTGCACTTTCTGGAGCCTGCTTTCACAGCTTTCTGAAAGCCTTTTTACCTATAATATTTCCCACAGGAGGCTGCACCCTTCTTTTTAATCTCTCACAGCAGGGAATGTTTAATGCCAGATTTCTGTGGAGCTGAGGAGGTTTGGGGGTTACTACACGAATCACTCCTGATTTTTGGGGTCAAAAATCCCCCCCTGCCCCATTCCCTGCCCACCAACACACAGAGAGAGAGCAGTGGCAGTAATGGGAGAGGCTTTGGGGTGTTTTTGGCTCCCTCATGTTTGGGGTCAAAAAATCCCCCTTGCCCCATCCCTACCCACCAACACACACACAGAGCAGAGACAGTAATGTGTCACTCTAATTTTTTTCAGCCTTCTGGTGTTTGCATTTTTGTAGTAAGGTTCCTGACAGATTTTCAGGTAAACAAAGTCATGTTTATAGTCCTCTCTGGAGGAGGCACAATTGAAGGACTTCTAGTTTGACCAGTGTGGTGGGAGAGGTGTCAACCTCATTGTCCAATCCGCGGTCATTGTCCAAAATCTATATAAATCGAGGTCGAAAAATAAACTTCCCTCTTTTTTCCCTGACGACCTGATGGTGTGTCATTCTTTTCGCGTCCTATAGCGACAGTAATGGAAGAGGCTTCGGGGTGTTTTTGGCACATTTACTGATATTTCCCAGGGGAAATTCCTGCCGTAGAGCCGAGCCACTCCTCCCTCCCTGCTGTCCCCGCTGTCCCTTGGCTGCTGTGAGCCCCGGTGTCACCTCGGGGCAGGTCAGGGCCCCTCGTCCACAGCATCGGTCATTAATCTTAATTAGACGTGCCAGGGCGGCTCGGAGCACATCGAGCCCGGCTCGTCCCGGCTGTCAAAGGCAGGTCCCGCCGGGCTGAGCCCACCGTGCCCGGGGAAGGGGCAGGAAGAAGGTGGAAAGGATGATTTAGGGAGAGGAGGAGTGCACACACCTGGTCTTTAAGGAACACAGATATCGGGATGTCCCTTTGCTGTCACTCTCTCCCTTCCTGTCCCAATTTCCCCTTGCAGAAGCCCCCAAAAGAACCAGAAGGCAGCAGCACCACACCAGCATTAACATCATCCCTTTTTTTTTTTTTTTCTTCCTCCTTTCCCAGGAATTATTTGCATTGAAAAATCTCAGAGATTTTTGCCTCTGGCTAACACAGCCCCCCCATCTCCGCACTTCTTCTGAAAGCATTCCCAAAATATTCGGGAACTGGGGATGTTTCCCAGCTGTCTGGCCATTTAGAAGGGCAGAAAAAAAAAAGAAAAAAAAAGATCAAATTCCAGCGGCTGTTCAGTGCAGGGGACTTTGCTGCTGCATTAGCTGCATCAGCTTGGAAAATGTATCCTTCAATCAGTTTAAGCCCCTAGGCTTGATGTAATTTTACTGCTGCCTTCTCTCTGAGGTGCTTTTACGGCTGCTATCTCTGAGTATTTACAGCAAAGTGAGGAGAGACTCGGCTCGGTTTGTCCCTGCTCCAGGCTTGGCACAGGGGTTTTCTTTTCCAGGGATTCATCCTGCTCTGACATGAGCAAGGAGCATCTTTTGGCACCAGCAAAACCTCTTGGGTTTGTTTTATTTAGTACTGTAAGTGATATTTTATTTTATTTATTTTATTTTATTTATTTTATTTTATTTTATTTTATTTTATTTTATTTTATTTTATTTATTTTTTCTTGTTTTATTTAGTACTGTAAGTGACAATTTATTTTATTTTATTTTATTTTATTTTATTTTATTTTATTCTATTTTATTTTATTTTATTCTATTTTATTTTATTCTATTTTATTTTATTTTATTTTATTTTGTTCTATTTATTTTATACTGTAAGCGATATTTTATTATGTTTTTGTT
Source organism: Trochalopteron elliotii (assembly GCA_024734555.1). Taxonomy (NCBI): domain Eukaryota; kingdom Metazoa; phylum Chordata; class Aves; order Passeriformes; family Leiothrichidae; genus Trochalopteron; species Trochalopteron elliotii. The sequence continues at coordinate 2,354,093 of JANPWX010000529.1, forward strand.
ATGTTTAAAGTTAAGTTACCAGGTTTTGGGCTTTGTGTTGGTTGACAAATTCTTAAGGTACTTAGAATGGGCAGGAACTGGTCCTCAAATGCTCCCATCCTAGGTTTTTTATATAATATACGCATATTTATATTTTTATTTAAAGGTCACTCAATTAGTTAAGAACATAATAAAAATACTAAAAATGTAGAAATTATATAAAAATAAAAATTAAAATTTTCTTTTTACATTAATTCAAACTTATTTTTGAAAGGGTGTAAAGCAACGAAAAACTACAAAGGATAGTATTAAACTTTACACAAAATTTACGTATATAGCATCTTTATTAATGTAAAAAGTTTTATTTTATTTATGTGAAGATTGTACTTGTTTTGCTTAGTACTGTAAATGATATTTTATTATGTTTTTGTTATGTTTAAAGTTAAGTTACCAGGTTTTAGGGCTTCGGGCTTTGTGTTGGTTGACAAATTCTTAAGATACTTAGAGTGTACCTTAATTTAAATTAATTTAGAGTAAAATTCAATTAATTAATCAATTTAGAGTAAAATTTAAATTTTGACTTTATATTTATGTGGCTTAATATATTTTAATTTTTTTCTAAAGGCTTTAATTTAATTTTTACATTTAAATTTTTTTTTACAAAAATTTCTATTTACATTTAGAATTTCTATTTACATTTAGAATTTTTAATTTTTGCATTTAAAAAAAAAATTTACCAAAACTTTTTTTTACATTTATATTTTAATTTTTTTTTCTAAAGGCTTCAATTTTAATTTAATTTTTACATTTTTTCTCTCTCCCTCCACTGGACAAAAGGACGCTGATTAAAGTTAAGCACGAGTTTAAACCGCTCTGCGAGGAGGAGCCAAGTTCCCTGAATCCAGCCCCGCAGCGAGAGCTTTAAATGAGCTTTAATTGCTCATTGTGTGCCTTGGGCGAGTCCTCGCCTCCAAAATCGCCGCGCATTAATTCTTGGGAAGGTTCTGCAGCAGCTGCACCATCCCCGCCAGCGGTGCTCCCAGCTGGATTGGCACGGCGAGGGGGAATTTTGCTCACTGGGTAGAAAAAAGGATTTATTAGAGCAGCCGGTGTGTTTTGGGTGCCGGGGGTAAATCCCGGTGGGACCCACAGCCCGAAATCCACAGGGGAGCAGAGCAGGGAGAGGAGAAGTGATGGGAACCCTCACCATGGCCTGCAGCCTGAAAATGGGGAGATTTCTGCATCATTTCTGCACCATTTCTGCTTCCCTGGATCTGTCCCTGCTGTCTGTCGCCCTGATCTTTTTCACCCTTCTGATGTTTGCGTTGTTGTAGTGGAGTTTCTCACAGATTTTCATGTAAACAAAGTGATGTTATGGTAAATTGTCCTTCTTGTTTATCATTCTTCCCTTGGGGAGGGACAATTGATGGACTTCTAGTTTGACCAGTGTGGTTGGAGAAGGTGGCAACCTTCATCCTCCAATCCGTGGTCATTGTCCAAAATCTATATAAATTGAAGTAGAAAAATAAACTTCCCTCTTTTTTGCCCTGATGATGACTTGGCAGTGTGCGTGTCATTCATTTCGTGTCCTGTGACAGCAGCTGTCCCTGCTCCTGGCAGGAGCATCATCATCATCATCATCATCGTCATCATCGTCATCATCGTCATCATCATCATCGTCATCGCTCTCCTCCATCACTTCTGGTGGCTCCTGGGCTGCTCAGGGTGACACTGCAGTGCTGCCTCATGTCCCAGTGCTGTCACCCAGAGGTGGTCGGGCAGCAGGGATGTCACACAGCCAAAGTGTCCCCACCCGTCTTCAGTGACAGCCAAAGTTGTCACTCCTGGGGACATCCATCCCTGCTGAACCCCATGGAACAGCTGATCCCAGATCCCAGGGCCTTCAACTCCACCAGCTTCTCTTCCCTTGGGTGAAACCCACCCTAGACCCACCCTGTGCTTTTGCAAGACCATGGAAATGGTTTTTATCCCCTATTTTTTATCCCACCCTGCAGATAATCCCAGTCAATTCACCCACATGGCCCCAGAACTAGCAAGACCTTCCCCAGCAGCTGCCCTTGGCCTTTGGCATGTCCCTGAAACAGCCTGGAGGGATGGAAATGCTCCAGATTTGGGTGGAAGGGACAAAAATCTTATCCTGGGACAAGTTTTGTGTTCTGGAGCAAAACCCATTTGTCCGTCCCTCCATCCCTCCATCCCTCACATCTCAATCCAGCCAAGGCTCGATTTGCTGCCCTGACCATACAGATGAAGGTAAAGTTGTTAACGTGGTAAATGAAATTCATTAATTAAGGGGAAGAGAAGATCTTGAAGGGTTCAGATAATCCCAGTTAATTCACCCACATGGCCCCAGAACTAGCAAGACCTTCCCCAGCAGCTGCCCTTGGCCTTTGACATATCCCTGAAACAGCCTGGATGGATGGAAATGATCCAGATTTAGGTGGCAGGGACAGAAAACTTGTCCTGGGACAAGTTTTGTTTTCTGGGACAAAGCCCATTTGTCCATCCCTCTGTCCATCCCTCCATCCCTCCATCCCTCCATCCCTCACATCTCAATCCAGCCAAGGCTCGATTTGCTGCCCTGACCATACAGATGAAGGTAAAGTTGTTAATGTGGTAAATGGAATTCATTAATCAAGGGGAAGAGAAGATCCTGCAGGGAAGAGTTCTCATCCATCCACTCCCTGCCACCTCTAATGGGGCTTTTGTTTTCCCTGCATCTTCATCTCACAGATGCAGAAATTCCAGCACTGAGCCAAACTGGAAATTCCAGCAGGAGGAAGCCCAAAATCTTCCTCCCCTCATCCCTTTGCATCCTCCAGACTGGGGAGGTTTCTAAGGGACTTTCCTGCTCTCACTGACTCACCGTGAGAACCTGAGTGCTTTAAAAGCAAGAAAATGCTGATTTAAGGACCTGATAACTCCTGGGCTTGGGGGGCTCTTTGTTCTGGGAGGAATGAGGGGAATTCCACGCAGGAATTTGGAGGGGATGGCTGGGAATTCCACCTTGCCTGCAGAGCTGGAGCGTGCCCAGATCCACGGGCATGCCTTTGTGGGGGTTACAGCCCAGTTTGAGCTTAAGGGATGCCGTGCCTCAGTTTCCCCATTCGGGGCGAAGAAGCTCAGGTGTGTAGGGACAGCCACATGCCACATCTGGGTGTCCAGGCCCAGGTGTGACACTGTGCCAGGTGTGACACTGAAGGGCTGATCCCAATTTTACTGCCTGTGACAGAGGCTCAAGCCGAGCCTGCTTCACCCTTTCCAGTCTCACCGCTCTTCACCCAGGCAAATTCCCAAATGGATTGGGCAGATCCCGAGGCCCTGGAACCCACACCAGCAGCAAAGCTGGATGCAGTCAGCCCAGCCCTTCCCCTCTCTGGGCTGCCAGGCAGCTCCATTAATTATTTTTATCCCTCTGCTGTTGGGATTGCTGTTCTGTGATCCCATTTAAAATCATTGATTTACCACCAAGGCCTCGAGAAGCAATTTGGAGCAATTGGAGCTGTTATCTCACTGCAGATCACGTGCTGCTGGCTGTGAGAGGGGAAAAGGGGGGAAAGGAGAGGGAAAAGAAGGAAGAGATCCAGCCTGGATCCATCCCTCACTCTATTCCACATCTCTGGAAGGCTGGAAAGGAGTTTGAGTGTTGTGGTCTGGGAGCAGGGAGATGATCTTGGCTCCTTTTATTGGGATTTATCCTGGATTTGCCAGCACAAAGGGCCTGCAGGACAGGGAAGGTCCAAGGAGGGCCCTAAGGGCCAGAATTTGGGAATAAACTGGATTTTTCCAGCACAGTCACAGCCACAGCCACTTGTGGGAAGTGTAACCCAGCCCCAGCAGCAGTGCCGGGAGCTCTTTTGCAGCTTGGCTTCAGAGGTTTCTCCTCTCTCTGCTCAGGTTTGAGGCCCTGGATGTCACCTTCCCTCCAGGCTGGCTTTGCCTCCTGTGTTTTCTGCTGTGTCCTTGGAAAAGCACCTTTTTGGGTGCCCCAGCTCCATCAGGCAAAAAAACAATTTACAGGGTCAAGGGGAAGGATAAAACATTCCAGCACTGTTGTTTTTTAGCAATAAATTTCCAGTACATTCATAACCCACCTGGAAAAGAGTTCAGGTCTTCAGAAAGTGACTCAAAAAGCACAATTAAGGTGGGTTTTGGGGGTATCTGTGTCTTTTGAATCATTAGATGAGAATGAAATCATAAAAGCCCTGGGAGGCTGTCCCAGAGAGGCTTTTCCTCCTTGCTGATGGATGGAGAACTGTCTCCTGGCCATAACCTCCAGGACAAACCCTAAATCCAAAAATCTGCTCGTGGAGAGAGTGAGAGGTGAATGTGAGCCCTGCAGTGATGGGAAACAAACTGTGAACGTTCTTGGAGTGGAGAGAAAATAAATCAGCCACAAAACAGCTACCTGAGAGCTGTGGTAATAACAGCTTTAAAACCACCCTCATGAAGGGATCCAGCTGTTTTCCAGAGGGTTTTGGGAGCTGCTTTTTGGGGGCAGGGATGTGCAGGGGGTGCCTGTGCCCTCCTTGCATTGGCAGAGGCAAAGTGTTGCTCTTTGGTGGCAGGGAAACACCTCAGAGATGATTATTTTTTGGTGAAATGACACTGGATTTGTTGCTGCTGCTTCCAGAAATGCCTGGTTTGTGTTTCTCCCCCCCAACTCCAAAGCTTTCTGCTGGAATGGACGTCACCCTCAGGGCTTTTCCTGTGTTCTCACCCTCAGCAGGCTGCCCGGGTTGTGTGGGTGCCACACACAGCACCCGGGGTGACCCAACCACTGCAACCAGCAAAAAACAACCAAGAAAACACCTCAGCAAAAAAACAACCCCTTCCAAGAAGTAAAGATCCCCAAATTCCCAGTTTTTCTGTTGGGAAGAGGAAGATTTTTACGTGATGAGTTGGAGCAGGACCCTGAGCTGCCTCCCTCGGAGACCAAATCCTTAAAAGTGTCCCCAAAAGAGATCATTTCCATGCTGGAGGGTTCATCCTGGCTCTGGGCATGCTGGATTCCCTGCCTGTGCACCCCACAGCTTTTTTCCAGAGGCATTTTGGCATCTTCAGCTGTTGGCAGAGCAGAGCCAAGGCCATTCCTGCCAGAGACCTCCACAAACTCAATATCTCCTTTCCCAGCTATGCCAACAGCAGATTTATTTGGGCTTTTTCTTTTTCCTGGTTCTGGAGTAGCTGAGAAAATAAAAAAAAACCAACAGAAATCACTTTCCAGAGACATCATCTGTGCTCTGTCTCCGTTCCAGTCAAAATCAAAAGGGCTTGGGTTGATTTCCAGCTTTTTAAGGTAAAAGATAAATAAACTCAATCAAAGGAGGTTTCAGGGGGGAGAAACTCCAGATCAAAAGACTGAGGTGGCTCATTGCGAGCCAAAGAAACGTGTCAAGAGGAAATGTTTTTATTTCTGAATGTGGTTTTTTTCTGTCCTTTTTCTCCAGGAGTTTTCAGCCACGAGCCATCAGGTGCAGCAAACAGGGATAAATTCGAGGGGCCTGGAGCCACCTGGGAGAGTGAGTTAAGAAAAAAACAAAAAAACCTTTTTGTGTCAATGTAAAAAGTGTGGGAATCATAGAGCTCTATTGGCACAAGCGTGGTTTGGGATTCTAAATCATAACATGATTTAGAATCTCAAACAAAGCACAAAGCTATTTAATTTTTAGCTGCAGTGGGTCAGAAGAAGAAAATTCCCCCCATCTTCCTACTCTTAGGGAGGAATGTAGAAGAGAATTTTTGAGAGAATCAAAAGAGATTCAGATTTGTGGAGCTGAATGCAAACAAAATAATTTAGTGCCTTTTGTCTGGTTGGTCCCAGAACAAATTTGGGGGAAAAAAAAAAACAACACCAAAAAAACCAACTTAAAAAGGAATGTACTAAAAGATTTGCTTGGAAATTGAGAGTGAAAAAGAAGGTGCCCTAAATCAAAAAATTAACCAAAGAAAAAGCATTAAGCTAAATCAGGTATCGTGTTCAGATCTTATTTTGCTTGCCTTCAGCAATGCGACCTTACCTGTCAATTAACTAATAATAATAAATAATAATAATAATGAATTTGGGGTTGAAGGTGTCCAGGAGGGGTGGAATGAGATGGTTTTTAAGGTCCCTTCCAACTTAAACCTGGGGGATTCTGTGGTGGAGAGAGGGAGTTTGGGATTGCCCATGGAGCTGCCTCTGAACCTGCTGCTTCCAGAGGGACTGGGATGAATCCAGAGGGGGTGGGATCACCAGGATGGGGCAGAATGGGTGGGCACAGCCCACAGAGATCTAAGGTGGGACTCAGAGGTGCTCATGGAACTCTCCCAGTGCTTCTCCCAGCTCATGTCCCCTCTCTCCAACTCCATAAATCCCTGATTGGATTACACCAACCCCAAAACCTGCATTTTCCCCACCTCCACTGAGGATACAACTCAGAGAATCCTCCCCTTTCCCTAAGTAACCCCAGAGCCATCCGAGCAGCGATTTTTCCTCATTTTTTTTTTTTCCCAGTGGTAAAACCGGGAACTGCGGCGCCTCCGTGTCCCCCCGGCCAGCCCCAAACCCCGTTTATTAACCTGCTCAGCGGGGTCCTGCCAGATAAAATGTATTTCACTGCCAGGACAGAAAGGGATGGGCTGGCAGGAAGCAGCAGGATCATTTCCATGGCATTGATCGGGGCAGAGCTGCTGCTGGCTCAGCACTTTGGAACCCCTGGATTTCATCAGCGGAGTGCTCAAAGCCTCGGCTAATTGGATTTGCCGTCGTTAGGGTGATCTATGCCTCCTCCAAGTATTCCGGGCACGGGCCTGGCTGGGATTTTAGCAGGGACAGGGAGCCAAAAAGTCCTGAACCGGCAAGGTCAGGCAGGGAAAGGCAGCCTGGGATGTTTAAAAATTGGGACATCAAACACTGGGACATTACAGTCTGGAAAAGGCAGGGACAGAGCTGCAGCTGAAGTTTGGGCTGAGGGAGGATTTTATTTTTTAACTGGCACCTTGCAAAGGGCAGAATCAGACCCTGCAAATCCAGGGAGGGTGTGAAAAACCGGCTGAGGTTAATTACTGGGCAATGAATTCCTGTCGCATTAATTAGGCTGCAGCATCCCAAACCGCAGCCCTGAGCCTGCCACGGGCTAAGGGTGTATCAATGGCAAGGTAAACTGAGGCATGGGTGGGTGAAGCTTTGTCACAGGGCCACCAAGAGGGGCTTGGAGGGGCTCTGCTCCTTGTCTCTGTCTTGCTGCACCATGATAATGATGCTGTTTCCATCCCCAGTTTGCTTTTTCCAGATGTGTCTCAGTTTAAGCCACTTTTTCCTCAATCTGGTTTCTCCCCCGTCGTGTGGAGCAGCTCTTTAGGTTTCTAATGAAGACAGAGAGCTACAACCAAAACCAGCTGTAAAGCCACTAATTTGCAGGGAATGAAAAGCCACGATTTTTTCTTTTCCTGGCCAAAAGGCTTTGCTTTACCCAGGCTGGGGAAAAACAAAAACAAAAACCAAAACCAAAAAAAAAAAAAAAAAAAACAACCAAACCAACAAACCACACCACTACTCAATTTTGGATCCAAGCATGAGGAGAGCTCAGCTGTGCCTCAAAAACCAGATATTTGGGAGGTGTTTGCTCCCAGGGGAAGAAGGAAAGGCTCCAGCCCTGCCCAGCCCTCCCAGCCTGGTTTTCAATCATGTCCAAGAGGAGCCCTTTGCCGGGAGGGAACACAGACGGATAATTGGAAGCCGTGTCACGGCGGGTCAGACAAGCTGCTCTTCCCTGACCTTTAAATCCAGAAACTCACAAAATTGGGGCTTTTTCTACAGCCAGGCCGCTGGGACAGCATCTGCTGCTCTGCCCTGCCCGGCTGTGCCTGTGGCTCCAGGAATAACTGGATTTATCCCAACCATCCCTCTGAGCAGAGCTGGGACAGGGGACAACGAATCCTGGCATGGGACCCCCGGGGACAGCGGGGTCACCCCCCCGGCAGTGCCGGGATCATCCCGGCAGGGGCAGGAGCGATCCGGGAAACGATTCCCCGCCGTGCTAAGTCGGGGGAATGGAAACGAGCCCGGCTCCTTTACGGGAAGCAGGGGCAGCTCATTGAAAATTAAAGGATCTGCCTCTCCCAAAGCCATCCTGGTGCTGATCCTTTGCTGAAATGCTGCAATGAAAGCCCAGAGGTGTTTGGAGAGCAGCCTCTGTCCCAAAACAAAAAATTCTCTGTCCCAGAGAATTCCTGAATGATGCGGGTTGGAAAGGACCTTAAAGCTCATTTAACCCCAATGACATGAGCAGAGGCACCTTGCCCCACACCAAAAGACACCCAGAAAGGCCCCCAAATGCCTGGCAAGCCCAAAAGGAGTCCTGGAGAGCAGCAAAAGTTTCCAGCAAGCCCTGAAAAATATTTCAGAGGGGCTCCAGTCCTGCCATCCTTGGGGGATTCCTAGAAAAATGGGAGAATTCATATCAGGATCCTTGAGGAGGCCCCGTGGTGCTCCTGGAGGATTTGGGAACCAGGATATTTACGCAGCACAGAGGGATCGTCAGCTGGGAGGACGGGTGAAACTTCCTCTCCCAAAATTTGGGATCTGATGGGTTTTCCTATTCCCTGGAGCCCCTCAGAAGCCGGCCTCCAGCTGGTGCAGACACAGGAGCATCCCTCCTCTCTCCCTAGGGAGGGATCTCCGCTGAGCCAGGCAGAAAAAACAGCCGCGAGCCCCCAGAAATAATGGCGCAATTACCAAAGTAATTAAATCGCGGCTGCCGAGCAAATCCTGCCCCGGGAATGTCAACAGCGGGGGCGGAGAGGGGACAGAGCCGGGTCCTGCCTTGATTAAACTTCCCCCGGACAGTCAGGGATGGCTCTTCTTATCCCGGGAAATTAATCTCCTACACTTGTGGGAATTTCCCTCTGGGCAGGCCTCAATCCCCTGTATTCATATTTATATTTTTATGTATATATATATATATGTATATAGAAAACCAGCATAAAGCTCTCAGGTAAATTTTAAGGCCACCCAGGGGAGAAATTTCCACAGACCCAAAAGTGATAAACTCCTTACAGAGGCTTTTGGAACACCACACACCACCCCAGACCACGGCTCACCTGCCAGGGAAACTGAGGCACGGCTGGGGCTGCTCTGGGTGCAGCAACGCAGGTTTTGGGATCCCTGTTCCTGGACAAATCCCACCCTGGGGACACCCTAGAGGCAGCCCAAGGGGGTGGGATTGAGGGAAAAAAGGCCCTGAGCGAGGTTGGAGGTTGAGAGAAAACCCAAGGCATGAGGAAATGATGTAGGAAAAGGGAAGGGACTGACCCCAGCACAGAATATTCCAAATTTTCCTCTCTCCTTTGATCCCTCCTCTCTCTGAGCACACTGACATTGATACCCCGTGAGGTTTGTGGGGTTTTGGAAGGGTTTAAAGGGTTTGTCAGGCACGGCTGGGGGCACCAAGCATCCCTTGGGGAAGTGAGGGGACATCAGGGTGCAGGTCCCCAGCTCTGCCTCCTCCTCCTCCTCCTCACAGGTGGCTCCCGCAGCCTCACGAGGCCAAATTAAAATGCAAATATGTCCCTGCCTGCTGGGAACAGATAGTGAACCACTAAACAGGGAAAAGGCAGCAGGAATAAACACAGGGAGCACTGAGAGGAGCTGCTTTTTCATTATTTTACCTTTTTTTTTTTTTTTTTTTTTTTTTTCTTTCTGTGACACTCTGTTTGATTGGGGATTATTTAATAGGATCTGAGGCAATCAAGGGGAAAGGTGCTGGGTTTGGGGTAGCACAGATGGGTTTGGGGCTTGTCCCCACGAGTGCCACCAGCCCCAAGCTGCAACCTCCATCTCCTCATCTCCAACAGCACCCTGGGGTCTTTTTTAAAAATCATTATATCCCAACTGGATCAATCCTATGGGAAAAAAAAATAAACTGGCAGTGGCAGGAGTGAAGAGGACCAGACACTCTCAGAGCCTTCAGAGAGTTCCCATTTTCCTGGGGTTTGCCCCTGGGTGTTTTGCATTTGCTGATGGACTTCCAGGGCATCAGAATCCTGGAAAAAGTTGGTGGGGAGCTGCTTTCCTGGTGTTCTGAATTCTCAGAGGGACTGGGATGGTGGGTGAGACTCAGGGGAGTGAATTTAGGGGTGTCTGTAAGTGCACCCCTGCCCCTGAGAAAAGCTTTACTATATTATACAGCCCTTATATATCTAGATAGATAGATATACTCTATATATCTATATCTAGATATAGATAAATAAATAAATATAAAATATATAAATAAATCTATAAATCTATAAATAAATCTATATGCACATGCACATTAGAGATGCATATATATGTATGAAGCCTAAATACATCCATATGTATGAAGAAGAAATATCCACATCTAAAGGTACCAATGAATAGATGGAGCTGCACAGAAGGGTTTGCTCTCCTCACCCTGAGCAGGGCTCTGCTCCCTCACCCAGGGATGGTTGGGATCAGGGATACTGGGATGCCTGGAGGAGATGCCAGGGATGCTGCAGGATACAAACTTGGGGGCACAGGGCCTTGAGAGCATCCTCCAAACACCGTGGGGCTGTGGGTGCTGCCTTCCCAAGGGTTCTTGGCTGCTGAGCTGGATCCATCAGCTGGAATAGGGGGTGACAGGCTGGAAAACCACTGCTGATGCTCCGTGTCAGACCCTGGGCTTGGCTATGGCTGGGAGAGCAGCCAGGAGAAGTGGGAAAACCTGGCAGTGGGGACAGCCCATGCCAAGCCTGGCCACACTCCCTGATTCCCATGGATCTGTCCCTGTTTTCTCCAGCTTCCACCTACCTCCACAGCCCCAGGACGTGCTCATGGACTGGAGTCAGGAGCTGCAAGCTCTTATTACAACTAGAAAATTTTATTCCACTCTTTTCTGACCTTTACCCCCCCCTCTTTTTTCTTCCCTTTTTAAAATTTTTCTTTTCCCCCCACAAATATTCATTTATGTTAATCAAACGAGGAGGTTTGGCAGTTCCAGGCAGGGGAGGCAGCTGCGTTAATTTTCCTGCTCAGAGCCACAATCAGCTCCGTGGCTGGTTCAGATAAGGGGACAGAGTAAAACCAACTCCCTGCATGCCCTGCCTGTCCTCTGGGCAAGCCTCAATCCCCCTGTATTCATATTTATATTTTTATGTATATATATATATATGTATATAGAAAACCAGCATAAAGCTCTCAGGTAAATTTTAAGGCCACCCAGGGGAGAAATTTCCACAGATCCAAAAGTGGTAAACTGCTTAAAGAGGCTTTTGAAACATCACACACCACCCCAGACCACGGCTCACCTGCCAGGGAAACTGAGGCACGGCTGGGGCTGCTCTCTGCTCACCCAAGAGAGGAGGAGTTTGGAGGGGGAACCCTCAAAACCACAGCTTTGGCCCCAAAACGCTCAGTCAAAGCATGAACCACCCCCCAGCAGACCCCACAGCCACCAGGGCTCACCCCCAAACCCACTGTGAACCCCCACCCCCAGCACCACAGCAGAGACAGGGCCCATGACAGTGCTGCCACTTGCTTTTTGTTTCATTTTTTTCCTTTTCTGGTCTTTTATTTAAGAAAAGAAAAAAAAAAAAGAAAAGAAAACAAAAAAAGAAAAAAAAAAATAGAGACACAGTGGTGGGTAACTTTCGATCCAGAATTAATCCGCTGCCAGCCTCCAATGGTGATGCTGGGGGTGGCCCTGTCCCCACATGCTCAGTGCCCATGGGGACAGTTGCACAGCCCAGGGTCCCCGGGTGTCCCCCCCAGGCTGGGGGATGCTCCACACTGGGCTGGGAGATGGGGTGACCCTGGAGGTGCCACCAGCATGGGGGGACCGGGAGGCATCGGGTTATGGCAGTCAGAAGGCACCACACAGGCTGAGCCTGGCCCCGGGCATCCCTGCTGGGCTGGCACTGGGACAACTGGGCTGCCACTGGGACACACAGGCCATGTTCCATCGAGGGTGTCCCCAGGGCACTGGGAAGCCCCCACACCACATTCCCATCCCATTCCAGCACTGGGAGGGGGCACAAAGCAGTGGCTGGCCCTGGAGGCCCCAGCAGGTCTGTGGGGTGGGGGAACCCAGCACTGGCCCCATGGCTGGGACAAAGGGAGAAGGCAGGGTGGGCAGCAAATGTCCCAACTGGTCACCCCCAAACTGCCCAGGCAGCCGGGGAGTGGGGTACACAGCGAATTTGGGGCTGGTGATGGGGACAGCAGTGCCCTGGGCCCGTGGCCATTTGTGCCCTCCACTCTTGCCTTCCCCAGCATCATCCAGTGTGGGCCAACACTCCAAAAACCACGGGGCGACCCAGCACTCACCTCCAAAATTGTGCAACTGAGCGCGGCAAAGGCTGGGGGAGACCCTTGGGAAGCCCTCACCCACCACCTCCCTGCTGGACTCCGGGGGGAAAACAGGATCTGTCCCCTCTCCCAGCCCCTTCCCGGCAGGACCCACAGCCTCCCCCTGCCAGGGCCACACGCCCGCCCTGAGCTGTGACCCCATCCCCTCTGGGGGGGGCCACGTGTGTGCTGCTGCCTCCCCTGGGAAAACCGGTGGGGGGGGAAAAAAGGGCGAGAACTGAAGAAAGGCCCCCCGGGAGGTGCCTTTAGGGCGGGGTGAGGAGGTGAGATGTGCGGAAGGAGGAGCCCAGGGCGGGTGCCCGGCCCCGGGGGAAGCGTGGTGGCGCGGGGTGGTGGCACGGCGTGGCGTGGTGTGGCGTGGCACAGCGTGGCAGCCCCTCCCCTCCCGCCCCCGACCCCGCTGCCCCTGCGTTAAGCGATCTCCTTGATCCTGCGGATGTAGTTGTGGAGCTCCTCGGGGTCCTGCAGCCCCATGTCCTGGCACACCCACTCCAAGTCCTCCTCATCGGCGATGGGGATGGAGTTGTAGGCCAGCTCGTCCGAGGGCATGGTGGCGAAGGTGGTGAACTTGACCCGCTTCCGTTTGGAGGTGGGCGAGTTGAGCGGGTCCTCGCTCTGGTCCCGCGTGGAGCCCCCCGAGGAGCCGTCCCCCCGCCCGTGCACCTGGCTCTGCACACTGGTCTGCGAGCTCCCGCTGCTGTGGTGGTCCCCGTGGCAGCAAGTCTGCACGTTTTCCAGCGGGTTGCCCGGGCTCTCGGGCTGCGGGGAGAGGTCATTGTGAGCCCTCAAGGGCTGCCCGTTGCCCAGGAAGACCCAGTGGTGGGAATGGTCCATGTTGGTCTGGCCTTCCGGCGGGATGCGCTTGTGCCGGTACTTGAGCACAAAGACGATGCAGTTGATGAGGAAGACCAAGATGGCCAGGCAGAAGACACCCAGCAGGGCGTACATCCCGATCTCCAGGTCCGTCAGCCCCCGCGTCACCTGCACGAAGCCGGTGGGGATGGTGGGGAAGTCCTCGGTGGGGTGAAACGCGCCGGACACCCGGCTGTCCACGCTGGGGTCCGCTTTCCTGTCCACCTCTGCCCGCAGGGTGGTGCTGGCCCCGGCCTCCCCCAGCCCCGGCCTGCTGGACACGTGGTCGTAGTCGTAGGTGGGGTCCTCCTCGGACCCGAAGTGGACACGCACGGTGGCCAAGGCCGTGGAGAGGACGCTCTTGCGCTTGGTCTTCTGGCAGCTCTCGCAGATGACCAGCTCCGCCCGCAGCAGCTCCCCCGAGCCCTCGCTCTCCGCCACCACCAAGGGGAACGCCCGGTCCTGGGTCACCGACACCACCTTCTCGTCCAGGCTGCTCACCACCAGGTTGTAGTCCTTGGGGTCATAGAGGGACAGGGGGGCCGTGGTGCCGTCGCTGTAGGAAATCCACAGGCTCAGCAGCGCTTCCTGCGGGACCAACACAGGCACCGGTTGCCCAGCAGGAGGCCAGTCCCACCTGCACCCCTTTTGTCCAATCCCGCCATCCACCTCTCCGTACAATTCACCCTTTATCCCTCCATAACTCATCTTGTTCCACCCGTTCTCTGGTTTTTGTTCTCAGCCCGTCCTCTCGATATTCCCCATGCTTGCCCAGGCTCAGCCCAAATCCCAACGGCGCCAGATGTGGCTACCAGGAGCTGTATAGGATTCCATCCCTTCCCCTTTGTCCCCACGGTTGTGTCCTGTCCCCAAACTTGGATCACAGGTCTCTGTGAAGGTTTCTGGGGTATTTTGGGGTCACCAGGGTGTCACGAGCACAGTGGGTGTTGTGTGGGCAGGATTTGGGAGGAAGAGGTTGCACCCCAGGTTCCCCCTCAATCCTGGATGCCCCCCCGACCTCACCTGCTTGAAGAAGCTCAGGGTTTGCTGCACAGAGGTGCGAGCAATGATGGTGTGGCTGTTCCCAGGGCTAGGGTGGAGGGACAGCGAGAGGCTGGAGACCACCTGGGCCTTCAGGTCCGTGATGCTGACCTTCTCCTCCGCCACCGTCACCAGCGTCTCACCCAGCACTGCCTCCACCAGCGGGGACACCACCTGCAGGGGACCAGGCTCCTGTCACCACCTGCCACCCCCAGCCAGGCTGGCAGAGGGGGGAAAGGCGGCCAGGGGTACCTTGAAGAGGGTGGTGCCCGGCTCCCGCCCGGCCAGCGTGGAACTGTCCACCATGTGGGCCACCCGCGGGTCGTCCACACGCATGAAGTCACTGACCAGGTCGGTGACCTCCACCAGCCAGTCCGGCCCCAGCATGGTGACCACCTGGCCAGTGCCCTCGGCCGCCGTGGTGTGGAACTGGGTGAAGACCTGCAGCGTGGAGTGCTGGTACTGCAGGGCACAGCCCCGGCTCTGCTTCCGCTCATCCTCATCCTCCTCGTGCTCGCTGTCCCGAACCGACCTGCAGGATGAATGGAAGGATGGA
>JANPWX010000530.1:0-14713 GCA_024734555.1 Trochalopteron elliotii
GCAAGAGCAGCTTGGGAATGGAGCCCCAGGCAGGAAGGAGCTCCCCAACTCCTCCTCCTTGAAGCTAGTGGCCATCCAAGTGTGGGGCCCAGCCATGGCCCAGCCCCAGGGCACAGGGATGGGCATTGGCCAGCCCTGCTCTGGACAGCCCCAGCTGGCAGCCAGGACCTGAGGGTCCCCCCTGCCCCCTTGGCTTTGATTCTGGCAGCTTTAGAGCTGCTGCAAAGGTGACAATTCTGTGGGCAGCAAAAAGGCCTGGCTGTGGTTTTCTCAGCCGTGTGCAAGAAGCACAAAAGCCAATGGGAGCCCAAGCAGTGGCTCTGTGAGGGCCTTTGATGGTTTTCAGAGCAGGGCTGGCTGGAAACAGCCCCTGCAGGGGCAGCTGTGAGGGAACCAGTCGGGAAATACAGCAATTGATCATTTTGTCCCTCTCAGCAAGGGGCTGAGAGAGCCCCAGAAATTCTGCAAATCCCACACCCATCTGCTCAACAACCTGACCGGGACCCTCCTTCATTAACAAAACCTGCAGCCCTTTGGAATCCCCTGGAAAGAATTTTCGGTTCTGGCTGCGGACACCAGAAGAGAGGGAAAAGTGTGGAAATATTGAGCAGGGGCTCCACCCGTGGATCTGGGGAACAGGGGTGTCCCAGCAGGAGCAGGGAGTGCCCAGGCAGGGGAATTCAGGGCAGGGTGGAGTGCATTTCCCAGGGAAGCAGACCCTGAGGGACACACGGGCATTTCCACGGATTCCTGTGCACCGTTTCAAGGATGGGCAGATTTCTTCCCTGTTGGGAGCAGAAGACATGGGAAGTAAAACAAGTTTCAGGGTGGGAAGGAGAAAAATTGAAGAGTTCCTAACTATGGCGCAACCAAAGCATTCCTTATGGGCTGGGTTGCTGCCCAGCAGGCAGGGAACAATGCCATGGACCTGTTGGACACTCAGGGAGATTCCACACTCTGTGTTATCCACAAGCAAACGGTGCTGTGGGATGCACCAATGGGCTCCTAAATGAAACCAAAACATCTCATTTCTCTGTGATTTGTTTTTATTATGAGTGACTTGTAAAGAGGGCAACAATTAAAAGGATTCTACCCACCAGATCATTGTCTACATTGTCAGTTTGAATTTTGCTAAATTTATTTTTTATTGGGAAAAAAATGGGGTAGGAAAAGATTTTCAGTTTTAGTTCCTGGATGTCTAAACTTGTCTCAACCAATTGGGCATCAAATTTAGCCTGGCATTTACCATCATCAGGGCAGGGTTGTAACATGTACCACCTTAAGTCTGGGCAGCCCAGATGTCACAGGGCCACACTGGGGACAGTGGGAATGCTCAGGGCACCCCCCCAGGACAGAGGTCCCCAGGATGTGCCACCTCTGGGACAGGAATCCCCAAGGATGGGGCACCCCCAGAATGAGGATCCTGCTGGGACAAGACCCTGGGACAAGACCCAGGTGTCACCACAGCAGAGGAGCCCTTTTCCCTCAGGGCAGGACCCCTCTGGATGTGCCCTCCCAGCACAGAACCCATGTCCTCAGCTCAGCATAAATGGCCTCTTCTTTCTGCTGCAGGCAAGAGAAAGTGAAAATCATTCATTCCCCACAGGCCCCCAAACACTGGCTGCACCCCCCACTCCCCTTTTTCCCCTTCCTGGGATCCCCCCACTGTTACCTGCTCCAGTGTTCCCTGGGATGGCTGAGCCAGGAAATGGGGGGGATGGGAAAAAGCCCAGGGGTGTGTGGGACACAGACCCAGAGCCTCAACCCTGGGGTGCCCCCCTGGCCATGAGCACACTGTGGGGGCTGTGCTGGGCTCTGAGTCACCCCAAAATCTGAGGCACCCAGGGAAGGAGCTGTGACCTGTATCCCTACGCAGACCCTGCCATTCCCTGGGACTACCATTCCCCTGGGAAACTGACCTTGGGACTTCCATTCCCCTGGGACCCAAACCATGGTACCCTCATTCCCTTTATGCCTCTGCCCTGGTACCCCCATCCCAGGACTCCCATGGACAAGGGTCACCATTGCCATGATCCCATCCCATGTGCTGCTTCTTCCCTCAGAACCCCAGTTCCCAAGGGTCCTCTATTTTCCCCCTGCACCCCCAACTCTGTCATTACCCAAAATCCTTGGGGACAATGTTCCCACAGGATCCCCATCCCTGAATTCCCCCAGGCACAGAGACCCCAATTCCCCAGGACCCCCATTCCTTTGGACAACCATCCTTGGTTCCCCACAACCCCTGAGCCCCCCCACTCCTGGGAACACCATCCCCCAGTGAGCCCCCACACTATCCCATCATGTCCCCAGCCTGTCCCCTACTGTGTCTCCTCCTTTCTCCCACCCTGCCCCCACCAGGGGCCACCAACACAAGGGGACGAGATGTGACCTCGCTTCCTTCCTCTTCATCCGAAGAGCCGCCACCCAAGGGACTGGTGGCCACAGCAGCGAGTGACAGCCAGTCCACATGGCTGGGGACATGGGGATGGCCGGGAAGGTGGCACTGCTCCTGTGGGGTGAGTGCCCCAGGCATGGGCCTGACACCCCGGGGATGGGCCCTGGTGAGGCAGAGACTGGTGGGGAGGGGGCACAGGGGGGCTGTGGGGTCCCCTGAGTTCCCCAAGGCCAGCAGAGCCAGTGCAGTGAGGTGATCAGGGTTGTGGGGTGGCTGTGGGGACAGGAGAAGGGGGACAGGAACAGAGGAACTGGGATGTGGGGACAGGGAAAAGAGCCATGTCCCATGCAGATAGGGCATGGGTACAGCTGCCGTTGTAATTGGATCATGGCACAGGGCCATGGGGATGTGGCTGTGGGGACAGGAGCTGTGAGGCTGGTGCAGATGACCTGTGCAAACATGGGGTGCCCACAGTTTCCCCATGTCCTGCCTCAGTCCAGGGTGACCAAGGTGTCCCTGTCTTCAAGATCTCTGTGCTATAGCAGTGTTCTATTGGGGACAGTCTGGGGACAGACACCACATGTTCTCCCCCAGGGGCTGCTGTTCCTGCAGGGCCACCCCCACCCAGCCCTGTCCCTTCTCCCTTCCAGCCCAGACCCTCGGCCTCGCTGGTGAGTCCTCGGGGGATGCCATGTCCCTGCCCTGCTGTCCTCAGCCCTGCAGTGGCCCTGGCAGGCTGGTGTCCCCTGTCACCTGCAGGTGCCCAGACCACCCAGCTCCTGGTGGAGCCCCCCTGGATGCCGGCACTGCTGTGGGACCAGGTGACACTGACCTGCCAGGGCTCGGGGACCGCCCGTGACAGCACCTGGTACAAGGATGGGCAGCGCTGGGGGCAGAACAGAGGCAACCACTTCTTTGTCACTGAGAGTGGCACCTACATGTGTGACAGACCTGGCAGTGGGCTCAGCCCCCCCGTTATTGTCCTAAATGGTGAGGGGGGATCTTAAATGCTCACAGTGGCCCCTGATAGGTCTGGGTGGGCTCCACTCCACCGGTGGCCCCACACCCCTCGTGTCCAAGAGCCTGTCCCCTGCACACAGGGACATCCCAGTGCATCCCTGTGTCGTGGTGACACCTGTGCCATGGGGCTGCTGCTGGTGTCCTTGGTATCCTCCTGCACAATGGAGTCTCCACCCAGATGTCCCTGGTGCCATGGGCACCCACCTTGGACCAGGCTTGAGCCCCTCAGAATGATGGGACTCTGCTGTCCCACAGACCCGTTTGTGCTGCAGGTGCCAGCACGGACGCTGCTGGAGGGGGACACGGTGACACTGCGCTGCCGGGCAATGCAGGACGTTTTGGTCACCAGGGTACGATTCTACCTTGGGCACAAGGAGGTGGGCAGATCCCTCAATGGGACCGAGCTGTCCCTGTCCCCTCTGCAGCTGAACCACAATGGCCACTACAGCTGCCACGGTTTGGTGAACTCCGGGGTATCACGGGAGTGGCAGGAGTCGGTGCCGGTGGCAGTGAAAGTGCACGGTGAGCACCCCCACAGCTCACACCTCAGCACCTCCACAGCCCCTCCACAGGGACTCGGGGACTCAAATTCCCCTCCCCTCTCCTTCCCAGAGCTCTTCACGGTGCCGGTGCTGGAGGGTTCCCCCGAGTCCACTGAGGGATCCCCCCTCAATCTCAGCTGCCTCAGCACCCCCAGCACCCTGGAGCCCCGAGACCCCCTCCTGCACCTTTTCTACCAGGATGGGCAGTTGGTGGGGGGCCCACAGAGGTCCCCACAGCTCCTGGTGCCCTCTGTGGGGTTCTCCCACTCGGGGAATTACAGCTGCCAGGTGCACTCTGAGGGGGAGACTGTGCAGAAGAGCAGCGCCCGGCTCTGCATCATGGTGCACAGTGAGTGTGGGGATGGGCATGGGGAGCCCCCACAGCCCTCCTGGTTCTCCCGTCCTTGCCCAACCCTCTCTGTGCCACCCTGCCTTCCCAGGTCTCTCCCTGGCTCATCCCATCACCTTCCCTGGTGCCTCCATCACTCACCAGGTACCCTCACCCCTCCATAGCTGCACCTCTCCCTCTCTGAGATCCTTCCATTGTCCACAAGTCTCACCATCCCTGTGTGGGTCCCCAAAACCTTCCCTGTGGTTCCCTTTAACCCTCTCCATATGTCCCCTGGCTGAATCTCCCACCCTTCCCTGGGGTCCCTTCCAGCCTTTTCCAAGCCTCTCCCCCATCTTTGCGGCCCCTTCTTCCTCCCTGGGATCCCCCCACCACTCTGATCCTCCCCCTCCCTGAGTCCTTCACTACTCTACTGGTGTCCCCCACTCCAGCCATGTCCTCAATCCTTCCTGTGTCCCCCTGCAGGGGTCCCGCTCTCAGGGGCGTCCCTGTGGGTGCAGCTCATCAGGATACAGGTGACACTGGGTGACTGCCTGGTGCTGAGATGTGTGGTGGCCACAGGAACAGGTTGTTTTTCCTTCCCCTGGCACCTGAGCACTGGACCCACCTGGAGGCTGCAGCATGTTGGGGATGAGGACAGCAGCCACACCAGTGCTGGGCCAGTGATGGGGACAGCGTGGCAGAGAGCCCCACATTGAACATCACTGTCCTGGACGATCAAGACCCTTGGGCTGAGGGTGATCCCACCCACAGCATCCCCAAGTCCACACATTCCCATTCCACCTCAACCATCCCACACCATCCCCAACCCACCCCACGTCACAGCCTCCATCACTGCGTGTCACAGCCCAGGGGAACTGGGACCGTCTCACTCCAGGTATCCTCACCCAGGACATCTAGGCCATGGATCCCTAATGCCAGCTGTCACATGCCCCACTCCCCATCAGGTCACATTCACCCTACTGAGTGTGACCCTCCCAGGGGAGTGAGACCCTTGGGATTGGGGTGATGCTCCTGTTGATGCCTCATCAGCCCCATCACATCCCACCCATGCCATTCTACACCCTCCATGAGGTGATGGCCATCACCACCCTTGGACTCAGCAGCCCTCATCCCATCCTTACCTCACCCCTCATCCCATCCTCATCCCTCACCCCTCATCCATCACATGCCCTCATTCCACAGCACATGATGACCCCCAACACCATGGGGTCACTGTCCTGGCTGAAGGAGACCCTCTGTCTCCAGGTGCCACCACACAGATTCCCTCATCCCCGCACGACGAGTGACAGCCCATCCCCCTGGACACATCCCTGTCTCTGTCCCCACCGTGCCCGTGGCCAATGTCACCATCACCCCCAGTCCCCCGGCACATCAGGTGCATGCAAGTGACAATGTGACCCTGCGCTGCTCAAAGCAGGAGGGCACAGCCCCTGTCAACTTCTCCTGGCTGCACAACGGGCAGGAGGCGGGTCAGGGTCCCATCCTGGAGCTTGGGGATGTCGATGTGGGACATTCGGGCACCTACCAGTGCGTCGCCACCAACCAGCTGGGACAGGACGGGCACTGCGTGTTCCGGGCACTCAGCCCTGAGCTGGCCCTGGAGGTGACACCACAGAAACCTGGGGTCACAGGTAGGGTCACAGGGGGTCATTAGGCATTGCAGGACCCCTGGAGTGACAGGTGACCCTGACGTGTCCCTTCTGTCCCCAGCAGTGGCCACATGGGTTGGCGGGTCCCTCCTGTTCCTGGTCCTGCTCGTGGGTGTAGCTGTGGGCTGGCACTGGTGGAACAACATGGGTGGGCGACACTGGGGGCAATGGGGAACCTGGGGAGGTGGGAGGCCACCTGGAATGTGGGGATGATGGTTGACACAGCGCCTGACTTGGGCAGTGCTGGGCACTCAGGACCTTTGCTCAGGGTCCTCAAGGATTTCAGATGGTGTTGTAGGGTTTTACAGTGATATTTGGGGTTCTGTCAGTGATCCTGGGGGAATTTGGAGCGTCTCCCTCCCTGTCAGGATTGGGCTTCTGGGCACTAATGGGGTCCAGAGCACTGGAGAGGCTCAGGGGTTCTGGGGGGCAGCAGGGATGCTCAGGGGTCCTGGGAGAATCTGAGGGCCCAGTGGGGTTTCAGGATTACTGAGGGGGCCTTGGGGACCCCACAGTTACCCGTCCCCTCTTTCCTTTGCAGCTACCAGGAAGCACCAGGAAAGGTGAGTGGGGGCCTCAAACCACACTGCCCTATTTTTCCCCAATCCCCAAGACCTCCCATTCCCTCCCACACATCCCCTTTATCCCCACAGGGCCCCCCCTGATCCCCCAGCCCCCCCAGAGGAGGGGGAGGTGCTGTACACCCACATCATGAGCACCAAGCAGATGAGGGGTGAGTACAGGGTGGGACACACACACAGGGACACGTCACCCGTGAGTGTCACCCCCACCCAGATCCCACAGCCCAGTGTCTCTCGCAGTGTCTCCCCGTGCCACCACACTCCAGGATCCCCAGGTGACCTACGCGGAGCTGCGGGGACCCCGTGGGCGACAGCGGGAACTCAGTGACATCTACGGGAATGTGCTGTGATGCTCAGGGCACACGTGGGCACTGGGGGGCTCTGGGGGAACTGGGGGGCAAGGGGGGACCCCACCCATGGGCAGCCACACGTGTATGTGTCCCTCCCCACTGCTCCCATGGGTGCCCAACATTCACGGGTAGGTGGGCACAAGTGGGGGTCACGTGTGAGGCTGCACAGGGCACCCAGAGCTCCCCATGCCCACAGAACCCCCAAGGACTTCCCCACTGCCCTTCCACTAGCACGACTGGCTCCCTATTCCACATCCAAGTGCTCCCAGTACCCTCAGAGTCTTCCCCATTCCCTCCACACAGTGCTCCCAGTACCACAGCAGGGGCTCCCTATTTCCCCTCCCAGTGCCTCTCCATTGCTCCCAGTAGATCCAGGTGTTTCCCATTCTGTCTCCCAGTACCCCTGTACTCCCAGTGCCTCGGCAAACCTACTCTCAGCATCCCAAGTGAACCCATGGACTTGTTTCCCTGTTATTGGCTCAAAATGCAGACTTTTGCTTAAACTGGCAGAAATGTCATTGCTTTGTTAAGCTCTGTAAGGCTTTAGGAGTGGAATTCTCCAATTTTGGGCTGACGCTAAAAACAAGGGGCCGCTTCCCTCCCCTTGCCAGCAGAGGCAGAGATGGCAAAGATCCCAAAGAACTGAGAGAAGAACAATTTTCTGAAAACAACAACGAGAGAACAAAACCAACAGCAGCAGCAACAAGGTTCAGAATCCCTGAGGGTCACAAAAGGAATGATTTCCAGGGAAAATCCCTGAAAAGGAACAAATTCCAGACCCTTCCCTCAGCACGTTTCCTCCACCAGGAGGAACCTGGCAGGGCCCTGGAGCTTCATTGCTCTGATGGCCAAAGCGGCCTTCAGGAGGCTCTGGATTCTCTTGTCCCCAGTCCCAAACCCTCCTCTGCCGTGTTCCCCACACGATGATGTCACAAAGGTCCTGTGGGTGTTCTGGAGCCTTCCACTTTTCCAGGGCAGTCAGAATGAGTCCATGGCACAGGGTGGGGCTGAGTTTCCAGTCAGTTCCAGGAGCTCTTGATCCCCTTCCAAGTCAAGGCAAACTGTGCCATGCCCTCTGCTGCGAAAGGGATGGTGTCCTGCTTTAAAGGTGTCCTAGGGTGACTATGATGCTTGTATCCCCAATTGTCTGTTCTGTGTGTGCTCTATGTTGTGTTCTCACCTTTAAGACTGGTTCTGAGAGTGAAGCAGGGAAAGAAGAAGCGTGCAGTTTATTTTGAGAAAACAATGTTCACTCCTATACATTTCTTCTCTGGACTCTGTGTTTTTTCAGAGGCATGGACAGTGGTGGGACAGAGATCTCCTGTGCTTTTAGTTAGTTTTAGCTGGCTGAGGCAGAGAAGTTCCCTGGACTGCTGTTTTTCCTTTTTTTTGGGACTGTTTAAATCTACTCTGGACTGAAAAAAACCCCAGAGGAGCACCGAGTGCTCACACCTGCATCCAACCAGTGCCTGGACCTCCAGGGAGACTGGGACTGGTGGGAGACTGAGTGAGCTGAGCTACACCCACAGCAAGGACTTCCTCAGTTTTGCCATCTCTCTTCAGAGCGGCAAGAGGTTCTGTTGTTTTGTATTGTTCATTCTTTATGCTTGTGGGCATTTTGTTTGTTAAATAAATAGATTTTTCCACTTCTCTCTGAGGAAGTTCTTTTCCCAGACTGGCTGGTGGGAGGGGCCATTTGGGTTTGCTCTCCAGAGGAACCCAATTCAGAGGTTTCCTCCCAAATGCTCTAAACCAGGACAACACATTTTTAGTTGGAACCCAACTGTGTGGCTCAAGAGAGTGGAAAAAACTTGTATTGATAATTGGTTGCATTTTGGTTGTACTGTATGTGGGGATAAAGTAGTCAGTAGCCATGTTGCTCCTTGAATTCCTAATGTCTCTTGGAATGGAGTCCTTTCTGTGTTTCTGTTCCCTAGGCTTTTGTGAGGTTTTAATACCTTTCTGGTTCTGGTTTGTTTTCTTATCCAGAAATAGCTCCAATATTGTCCCTAACACATAGCTTTTACACTAGGGGTGCACAAATTAGCATTGCTATTTTGTTGGGCTCAGTGATCATGATTTATAGAAAGTTTATTCAGGTACTGGAGTTTGTGCCAGGTATGTTTGGTTTATGGTCTCTTCATCCTGCCCTGCATCCTAGTTCCAGCAGCATGTTTTGGGGATTTATGAATAATTGCACCCAGTTTGTTAGAGGAGGAATAGGGGATGAAGCTTTTCAGCCTTTCCTTTCCTTCTTCTCTTTTGTGTCAGCTACATCACTTTTGGAGAATGGTCAGTGTCCCCTGAATGTTAAAGAGACCACCTTCCTGGTATTTCATCTGGTAAACCTCCTCTATATAGTCTGCAGCTTGTGGTGGTTTTACGTTTGCTGAATTTTGTTTGCTAACTAGGAGATAGGATTTTGGGAGAAAAAAAAGGCAAAACAGGCTAAACTTAAAAGTACAACAGATAGATTTTATTAACATATACTAAGAGAATAAAATAAGAAAAGAAAATAAAGACACAAATGAATTTCTGAACTAACTCTTTCTTCTACTACAAACTGTTCATTTTTTACAAACAATGTGAAGAGGCAAAACTTAGAACTCCAGATTAGTACTACTTATAAAATAGTCATTCATTTAGTTTTTGAGAGAGAAGTCTCTCTTGTTGTTTGGTAACTTTTTACAAGAGAAACAGTTTGCTTGTGGCCTCTAACTTACACAAAAGCAGCCCGGACAGGAAATTTTGCAATTGTGGAACTTCTTATATCTATGTAGCTTTTTCTGTGACTACACATACGGGTTATAGATTCACAGATTGGCATGACAGGTTTTAAAAATGAACAGTTTCAAAGGCAAATTTTTTTTTTTAACTCAGGGAACAGAGATGTCTTTTTACTGATTTACTGGAAGAGGGCTATTTTTTTTTCTGTTTAACTTCTTATGGGATCACAAGATCATAGTTACTAATTCAATATTCACTCAGTCCATTACAGATACCTTTGCTCAAATGTACAGATCATTCCTTCAATTCATATTGTCTATGATTTAAAGGATTATTCTAGCATATTACAGTCTGTTACTATAATCTAGAGGAGATTTTCAGCTTAGACGTAAGGCAACTTGTCATTTTTATCACTTAAGAAGTCACTCTTCCTTTACTGACTTTGAGATCTCTATATTGTTTTTTTACATGTCTTCAATTGGGCTTTTTTTCTCATCTCTGAAGAGTTTAAGAAAGTTTTAAACAGTGTCAGGAAAGAGTTAAAGCTTGCCCAGGCCTGCAGTGGTTATGTGATCTCTGCCATGAAGGTTTCAAAGCCAAGCCGGAGGTGGGGGGAAGCTGATGAATGCCTTCACTTTTACCCTGGAGCTGATGGCGTGAGCCACTTGCAGCTGCTCTTTGGGGCCCAGCGTAGGGTGGGGGAAAGATCCCATCTTTTTCTCGGGCCAGGGGTACCAGCAGCCAGGGGGCCGGGGCATGGCCCTGCTACAGCTGGCCCCAATCCCCACCACGGCCCCAGACAGGCGGCCAGCTCTGCCCAACTGCAGCACTGCCGCCGGCAGCGGAGGCTAAAAAACCTCAGCCAGCCCTGCCTCCTCTGCCAGCTCTTGGAGGCCTGGCCGGGCCTGGCCACCCTGGGGCAGCGGGGCTTAAACCGGGCCCTCCTCAGCTGCCCATGATGTTACCTGGTCACCAGATGGGGAGCGGGGGGAAGAGGAAGTCTCAAACCCAGCCTCAGCTTATATGGGTATTACCAAAAGCTGCATTCTGTTTTCTGAGTGGTCAGGACTACATGTCAATCCAAAACCTGACCTCTGACAGATCCCTGTCCTTTCCAAAGAATTCTGAGGTTCCAGCAGAGTGATATTTTATTAACCAAAAAAACCAAACTGTATTAACCCATGACAAGCTTCTCTGGAGTGAGGTCTGAGATTTCCAGAGGGGCTGATGAGACCTCTGACCCAGAAGTAGACCCAGAAGTAGGCCCAGGTGTGGAAAATCCTGAGTGGCGTGGAGAATGGGAGAGAATGGGCTGGGCCTTGAAGGAATTTTCTGATCCTCCACCTTGGGAATTTTCATGTGAACAAATTCAGAACCCAGGTGAGGTGAGGAAATATCTGGAGGAGAACTGCCACGATGACTCTAAGGAGAAAAAGCTCATTGCAATAAGCAGGGCCCTGGCATATGCTTATTGCACGCTGCCAGATACTGTAGGGCAGCCGATAGAGGCAGGGGGGCAGGGAGATAAATCAGCAGTTACCCCAGTCACTCAGGCTGCAGCCAACACTCTAGCTACTGAGACAGCAGCTAAACCAGACAGTGAGCCTAAGACACCGGCAATCGACCCAGCAAAGAAGCACACACACAAAAAACAGATGGACCAGTGGATGATGATGCAGGTGAAGGACCCTCCACATCTCCTGACGACACTCAATCAGAAGCCCAACCAACTGACACCCAATCAGAAACCAAACCAACTGTTATACAATCATAAGCTGAACAAACTGACACAAAATCAGAAGCCCAACCAACTAGCACAGAATCAGAAGCCCAGCCAACTGGCACAAAATCAGAAGCTCCACCAGCTGGCACAAGATCAGGAGCCACTATTGGGTCTCTTTCCCTGAAGGACTTTCGTGACCTGAGAAAGGATTACACTCAACGGCCAGATGAATCTATAATCAGTTGGTTAGTCCGTCTTTGGGATGCTGCAGGTGAGGCTACAATGCTGGATGGCACTGAAGTGAGGCATTTGGGATCCCTGTCACATGATCCAGTTATCAACCAAGGAATGATGAAGGAAGCTCACCCTTGCAGTCTCTGGGAACAGGTCCCGGGAAGTGTGGCACAAAGATATCTGTGTGCAGACAATCTCTATATGCAGCAAACCCAGTGGAAGACCATAGAACAAAGGATTCAATGCTTGAGAGAAATGGCAGTGGCAGAAATGGTCTTCTCAGATGACCTAAACACCAGGAATTCAGACTTGTTAGCATGTACACCCATGATGTGACGAAAACTTGTGTGACTTGGGCCACAAGAACACTCTTCTGCTTTAGCAATAATGAAGCAGGATGGTACGGAGGAGACTGTGCTGGATATGGCGAAGAAGCTCCGAGCATATGCAGATGCTGTGCATGGTCCAACACATGCAAGAGTTGCAGCTGTGGAAACCCGTCTGCAGAAATTAGGAGACAAGATAGAGGAGAATCACAATACACTCAGAGAGGAGATGAAAGAGATGAAAGAGATGAAAGAGATGAAAGAGATGAAAGAGATGAAAGAGAGCTTTCTCCAAATCTCGGCAGTACAGATCAGAGGTTCTGGCACCAAACGCAGACGTCCCCCAGACAGAGAAGGAAGGGGCATCCCACGAGGTAAGCTGTGGTCCCTCCTGCGTGATTGTGGAGAAAACATGGCAAGATGGGATGGAAAATGTACTGCTGATCTGCTGACACGTGTGCTTGAATTGGAGGAAGGCAAGATTCAGAGAGGAAGTTCCACCAAAAAGGAAGCAGCTCCAGTTACACAGGGAAAGAAGGATAACCAGGCTTAGAGGGGCCCAACCTCTAGCCAGGTAGAGGCTTGGGAAAACCGTGTTTTTTGGACTGTGTGGATTCACTGGCCTGGCACATTAGAACCACAAAAATATGAGGCTTTGGTTGACACTGGTGCACCGTGCACATTATTCTCTTCAAGACATGTGGGGGAAGAATCTGTTTCTATTGCTGGTGTGACAGGGGGGATCACAGAATTTTGCTTTGGTGGAAGCTGATGTGAGTCTGACTGGAAATGAGTGGAGGAGGCACCCTATCATGACTGGCACGGAGGCCCCATGCATTTTGGGCATAGATTTCCTCCAAAACTGGATATTTCAAAGACCCGAAGGGACTCAGGGGGGCGTTCGGGATAGCAGCTCTAGAGACAGAGAGTGTAAAGCAATTGAACACCTTGCCTGGACTATCAGAGAACCCATCTGCTGTAGCACTTCTGAAGGGGGAAGAGCAACAAGTGCCAATTGCCACTTTGACAGTGCATTGCCGACAGTACAGAACAACTTGAGATGGTGTGATTCCCATTCACAAGATGATCTGTGAGCTGGAGAGCCAAGGGGTGGTCAGCAAAACACATTCACCCTTCAACAGCCCCATCTGGGCTGTGTGCAAATTTGAAGGAGATTGGAGACTGACTGTGGACTATTGTGGCTTGAATGAAGTGACTCCACCGCTGAGCACTGCTGTGCCAGACGTGTTAGAGCTCCAGTATGAGCTGGAGTCCAAGGCAGCAAAATGGTACTCCACTATTGACATTGCCAATGCATTTTTCTCCATTCCTCTGGCTGCAGAATGCAGGCCTCAGTTTGCCTTCACATGGAGGGGAGTGCAGTACACCTGGAACCGACTGCCCCAAGGGTGGAAACACAGCCCCACCATCTGCCATGGACTGATCCAAGCTGCACTGGAGAAGGGTGAGGCTCCAGAACATCTGCAGTACATTGATGACATCATTGTGTGGGGGAACAGGGCAATGGAAGTGCTTGAGAAAGGAGAGAAGATCATCCAGATTCTCCTGGAAGCTGGTTTTGCTATTAGGAAGACCAAAATTAAGGGACCTGCTTGAGAGATCCAGTTCCTGGGAATAAAGTGGGAAGATGGATGGTGTCAAATTCCCACCAATGTCATCAATGAGATCACAGCAATGTCTTCACCAACCAGCAAGAAGGAAACACAAGCTTTCCTAGGTGCGATAGGTTTTTGGAGAATGCACATTCCTGAGTACAGCCAGATCGTGAGCCCTCTCTACCTGGTTACCCGTAAGAAGAACGATTTCCACTGGGGCCCCGAACAGCAGCAAGCCTTTGCCCAGACCAAGCAGGAGATCCCTCATGCAGTAGCCCTTGGCCCAGTCAGGACGGGACTAGATGTGAAGAACGTGCTCTACTCTGCAGCTGGGAGCCATGGTCTGTCCTGGAGCCTTTGGCAGAAGGTGCCTGGGGAGACTCAAGGACGACCACTGGAATTCTGGAGTCGAAGTTACAGAGGGTCTCAAGCCAACTACACTCCCACAGAGAAGGAAATTTTAGCAGCCTATGAAGGAGTCCAAGCTGCCGCAGAGTTAATAGGCACTGAAACACAACTCCTCCTGGCACCCTGACTACCGGTGCTGGGGTGGATGTTCAAAGCAGAGGTTCCCTCTACCCACCATGCCACCAATGCCACATGGAGTAAATGGACTGCTCTCATCACACAGCACGCCTGTATTGGAAAACTGAATCACCCTGTGATTTTGAAGGTAATTACAAATTGGTCTGAAGGTGAAAACTTTAGTCTCACAGATGAAGAGGAACAAGAGCAAGTGACACGTGCTGAAGAAGCTCCACCGTACAATCAACTGCCAGCAGAAGAAACACATTATGCTCTTTTTACAGATGGCTCTTGTTGCATTGTAGGGATGAACCAGAAGTGGAAAGCAGCCATATGGAGTCCCACATGACAGGGTGCATAAGATGCTGAAGGAGAAGGTGAATTGAGCCAACTGGCTGAATTCAAAGCCGCTCAATTGGCCCTGGACATTGTTGAAAGAGAGAAGTGGCCAAAGCTCTGCCTCTACACCAATTCATGGATGGTAGCCAGTGCTCTGTGGGGGTGGTTGAAGAAGTGGAAAAAGGCTAACTGGCAGTGTAGAGGAAAACCAGTTTGGGCTGCTGCAGAATGGAAAGACATCGCCACCAGGGTAGAGAAACTACCTGTGAAAGTCCACCATGTAGATACCCATGTCCCCAAGAGCAGAGCTAATGAGAAGCACCAAAACAATGAG
>JANPWX010000531.1:0-11277 GCA_024734555.1 Trochalopteron elliotii
GATACAAACAAGGGATGAAGAAATTAGTAGCAGAAGTGAAAGACAGAGAAAAAGGAAAACATGGGCAAGGTCCACCGAAACAGGGACCACCCTGACTGGGAAAAGACCAATGTGCATTCTGCAAAAAATCTGGTCACTGGAAAAACCAGTGCCCAGAATTAAGAAAGGGTGATGAACATAGAAGAGGTGGTCAGAAAAGAAAAGAAGTAGTTAGTTGCTCATGTAAAAGAAGACTGAAGAAGACCAGAGGACCCCACCCTAGGGGACCCTCTGGTTATAATCAAACTAGGGAACAGAGAAAAACAGGTAGAATTCTTAATAGACACAGGGGCAACATTTTCAGTACTGAAT
Source organism: Trochalopteron elliotii (assembly GCA_024734555.1). NCBI lineage: Eukaryota > Metazoa > Chordata > Aves > Passeriformes > Leiothrichidae > Trochalopteron > Trochalopteron elliotii. Next base: position 352 of record JANPWX010000531.1, read on the forward strand.
AAGGCCCTAATACCTGTAACCAATGACTATGTTATGGTAAAAGGGGCGACTGGCCAATCTGAAAGAGCTTATTTTTGCAAACCATTGAAGTATAAATTGGGGAAACAATGGGGAACTCATCGATTTTTATATATGCCTAATGCTCCATCTCCACTTTTGGGCAGGGATCTGCTAGAGCAGCTGGAGGCAAAAATAATATTTAAGAATGGGGAAATTATTTTGGAGGTAAAGGATCAACAATATGTAGAACTGTTAAGTTTAATGATGATAACCAAAGAAATTGAAGTTGCAAATGAGGAGGAGAATTTCAGGAAAATAATAGATCAGGTGTTTCCTGGAGTGTGGGCTTCTGACATACCAGGCAGGGCAAAGAATGCACTACCAGTACAGATCAAACTTAAGGAGGGAGGACAGCCAGTAAGGGTTAAACAATACCCCCTAAGGAAAGAAGATAGAGAAGGGATTAGTCCAGTTATTGAAAACTATTTGAAGATAGGACTACTGAGGGAGTGTCTGTCTGATTTCAACACTCCTATCTTGCCAGTAAAGAAGCCTGACGGGTCATACAGGCTAGTACAGGACTTAAGAGCTGTCAACAAAATAACTGAAGATCTGTACCCAGTAGTTGCCAATCCTTACACATTGCTAACTCGTTTAACACCTAAATTAACCTGGTTTACTGTTTTAGATTTGAAAGATACCTTCTTTTGCCTCCCTCTCCATGAAGCCAGCCAGAAAATTTTTGCATTTGAGTGGGAAAACCCCAAAACTGGACAAAAAACTCAGCTCACATGGTGCGTTTTACGCCAAGGATACAAAAACTCTCCTACCATATTTGAGGAGGAGCTTGCAAAGGATTTGGAGTCTTGGGAACCCCCACCAGGAGAAGGACAACTGCTCCAGTACATAAGTGACCTCCTGATAGCCACACGGACCCAGGAGACATGTGTAGACTGGACAGTAAGCCTCCTAAACTTCTTGGGCCTGCGGGGGTATCGGATATCCCAGAAGAAAGCCCAACCGGTGAGGCAAACAGTCATTTACCTGGGTTACGAAGTGAGTGCTGGACAAAGGACTTTAGGGCAAGATTGCAAAGAGGCAATATGCCAGACCCCAAAGCCTCAAACAGTGAAAGAACTTAGAACCTTTTTGTGCATGACAGGGTGGTGTAGAGTGTGGATCTATAATTGTGGATTGCTTGTTAAACCTCTATATGCCTTGATCATGGATGGAATCAGAGAACTTCAGTGGACAAAGGAAGCCACTCGAGCCTTCAACCAGCTAAAGAAGGCCCTCATGTCAGCTCCAGCCCTGGGACTTCCAGATGTGAGTAAACCATTCTTCTTGTTCTCTCACGAAAAGCAAGAGATTGCCTTGGGAATATTGGCACAGAACCCAGGCCCATATCGGAGGGCAGTGGCCTGTCTTTCCAAACAACTGGATACGGCTGCTAAAGGATGGCCAGGATGCCTCAGAGTTGTTGCAGCAGTGGCAGTGAATATCCAGGAAGCACGCAAATTCACCCTAAGCCAAAAGATAACTGTGCTAGTGTCCCACGCAGTGTCTGCAGTCCTTGAGGCAAAAGGGGGACATTGGCTTTCCCCACAGAGATTCCTGAAGTACCAGGCTATACTGGTAGAACAAGATGATGTTGAGATTGTGGTAACTAACACTGTGAACCCAGCTTCCTTCCTCAGCAGGAGTATGGGAGAACCAGTGATCCACGACTGCCTGGAGACCATCGAAGCCACCTACTCCAGCCACCCAGATCTAAAGGATCCTCCGATTGAGGATGCTGAGACCTGGTTTACTGATGGAAGCAGCTACGTTGTCAGTGGAAAGCGGCATGCTGGGTATGCAGTTACCACCAGCAGGGAGGTAACAGAGTCTGGACCATTGCCCACCAACACCTCTGCACAGAAGGCTGAAATAATAGCTTTGATCCGAGCCTTAGAGCTGGCAAAAGGGAAAGAAATTAACATCTATACAGACTCAAGGTATGCATTTGGGGTAGTCCATGCACACGGAGCCATTTGGAAGGAGAGAGGACTATTAAACTCACAAGGGAAAAGCATTAAACATTCACAAGAAATCCTGAAGGTGCTAGATGCCGTGCAGCTACCAGAGAGGATAGCAATCATGCACATCAAAGCGCATCAAAAGGTGAGCTCTGAATTGGAAGAAGGGAATGTGCTGGCAGACAGAGAGGCAAAAGATGCATCCAAAGGTGAGGTACCCGATGAGACAGCTGAGGCAGCACTGATTCCAGATGGGAAAATTTCAATTGAAGGTAAGCCAGTATACAATAAGAAGGATAAGAAACTTATTAAAGCAGAGAAAGCAAATTATACTCAAGAAGGGTGGGTCGTGACAGAGGAAGGGAAGCTTATAGTACCCTCCTATTTGTTATGGTCATTAGTACAAAAAAACCCATGAAAAAACACATTGAAAAATAGACGCCCTGTATAGCTATTTAAGAGAAAAAAATTTGGCCAGGAAGTTACAGAGTACAGTAATACAGGTAACCTGTCAGTGTAGTCTTTGCCTCCGAACTAATCCCAAGAATACCCCAAAGCCTAAAATGGGACAAATTGGGAAAGGCTGTGGACCTGGGCAACAATGGCAAATTGATTTTACAGAACTGCCCAGGAAGGGAGGATATCGTTACCTATTGGTGTTAACTGATACCTTTTCAGGATGGCCAGAAGCCTTTCCTGCCAGGACAGCTAAGGCCCGAGAGGTAACCAAAGCACTGTTGCAAGAAATAATACCGAGGTTTGGAGTTCCAGCCACCATATCCTCAGATAGAGGGCCACATTTTATTTCAAAAATTGTACAGCAGATAAGTAAACACCTGGGAATAGACTGGGAATTGCATACCCCATACCACCCTCAATCTATTTTTTCCACAGTGGCCAAGTGGAAAAAATGAACCACTTGATTAAACAACAAATTGTGAAACTGGGGCAAGAAGTAAATTTGCCCTGGCCCCAGGCTCTCCCATTGGCATTACTGCGAATTCGGACGAAACCAAGGACAAAGGAGAAACTAAGCCCTTTTGAAATATTGTATGGAAGGCCGTATGCAGTTCAAGAAGGGACAACACCCATGCAGGTAGGGGAAGAAACCCTACACAGGTATATGGTGGCCCTAAATAGACAACTTAGAGAAATTGAGAAATATGTGGCTGGAGCTCAAAACAGTGAATTAGATGGGCCAGTACATGATATACAACCTGGGGATTATGTATATGTTAAGTCTTTTGCAGAAAAGACCTTGGAACCACAGTGGGAAGGACCATTCCAGGTGCTCCTTACTACCTTCACTGCAATCAAAACCAAAGAACAGAAGGCCTGGATCCATCACTCCCGAGTGAAGAAAGCCCCAGAAGGAATCTGGAAGATCACACCAGGCGATAATGAACTGAAGCTGAAGCTCACTCGGAACCACGAATAGATGGACTAATAGTTATTATGGGCATTATGTGGAAAGTTGTAATTATTGGAGTAATTACCTTAACCATAACAAGAGTCAATGCAATACCACGTAGGTACAATGTGACCGAGATAAACAGGTGTCAAGAAAGAGCTTATGATGCTTACTCTCGTAAGGCTTTAAATAAGATGCTAAGAGTCACGAATGCAAGCTTATGGGAAGGAAGAAATGTTTGGGGATGTAAGTATGCATTCATACAGGACGGGTTCCACGAGGCTTTCCACCCACCCATGAGACCCATCCGGATTAGTCCTGAATGCTGTGACAAATGCTTGAGTAAATGTCCTCAGTTTAGACTCAAAATAGAGGGGTGTGCAATAAGAGGGTATGACATTGACTTTAACATCACTCAAGTATGTACTGAGCTCCATAAAGACCAGACCAAGATTACTCCACCAGTGCCAAGGAAGGCTGTGATCACCCAGGTGCCAGCTATCCCAGAAGTAGAGGAACAAATAACTCCTGTGATTACCAAAATTGGGCCATATGCTATTAAAAAGACAGGAGTTCAGAAGCTGATAATTAACCCGAAGTGGTCTTTAAAATGAGTAGAAATGGGAGTACAGGTAAATGCTTCTCATGTTCGACCAGAATGTGCTCCATTTCTCAAGAACCCCTTTATGGACTGGACCACTTGGCTCCAAAGAAGTATGCCTCCTAATTTTAGAAGTAAGAGAGATCTCACTGGGGTGCTAGGGACAGGATTGGGAGTACTAAATACCATAGATTCAGAAGTACTGATGAATAAATCAGCCTCAGTAGGGAATGATTTAGTCCAACTACAGCAACCTTTGCAATCCTCTCTACTCGCACTGGGTAACAATCATTGGAAATTGACCCAAATACTACCAGAGTGGGAAAACACAGAAGAGTGAGATCATGAGGTAATAATTAATGCACTAGGTACAGCTAGTGAAAACATTTTGCTGGCTCTAGGGTGTACTCAGGCACAACTGTGGATGCAATCAGTGGCTGCTGCAGTTATCAGAGAAGGCGGAGAGGGAACATTTCCTGCTGAAATTCGCAAAATTGTTTGGGACAATGCCTCTGATATGGAGAAGGAGCTTCAGTCTTGGTGGGTGCTGGTCAATTTCACCTATAACCCTGTGACTAGCATAGTGACAGCCTTTGTTTTAACTATACACGATGCCTCAGTGGACCTAATATATCCAATAGTCCCCTTAGGATTAAACCATGAGGGAACTGTATTGTACCCTTCTGAACACAGGATGTGGGCACGAGAAGTTAAAGGAAAATGGCAAACCATTAATCTAGAGCCCTGTACTGCAAAGAGACAGCTAGGGTACGTATGTGAAGGGACATTAGAAGGGGACAAAGACACTTGTTTAGATACAGACCAGAATATTTGTCACTTTGAAATGCATCCAGGCAAACAGAAAACTTCACTGGTGTATACAGGACAAGGTTGTGTCTGTCTAAGGACAGCATGCCCCATCATAAGGATAGACAACTAAATTGTAAATGAGACCAAATTCAATTTGTGTGTTTGCAATTTTGTTAGAATTAAGGGATGTGATTTTTCCTATTGGGCACCTGTAATATCACATCAATATATAAAGGCTAACCTAACCACTGTGCAGAAGATTCTGCCTGTGCCCATAGGAATGAATTTGACTTCAGTCGCTCAATTGATGAAACATCCCGAATGAAGAGAAATCTTAAAGAGAATTACAAAAGAAGGGAAAAAGACATTAATTACAATACACCATGACACAGAGACCATCAAAGGAGTTTTTAAAAGGCTTGAGGAACATTTGTCTCATCATTGGTGGGATGTGCTTTTTGAATGGTCTCCGACAGCTACCAGGGTCCTGGGCAGCCAGGGCGGCCGGGCTGCCTTGGAGCACGAGGAGTGTCCCAGAGAAGCTGCAGCCCTTTGCTTTTGAACTGTTCCTCAGTCGTGTTAATCCACAGTGACTGACATGTTTTCCTTTCCTCTCGCAAATTGGAGAGAGCTTTTTGAGAAAAGTGACTGATGTAGCTTGATGCCTTAAGTTTTAGTTTGCAGATTCTGTGTTACCTAGGGATGTAGTTCTGAGCCTCATATTAAATGCTAGTAAGCTCTGTTCACAGGGTAAGTAGACAAAACAAATCCCTTTTCTGCTGAGAACCAAAGACAACTTTCAAGCCCAAAAACATAAACAACGATGGACCGAAGAGAGGAACAAGAAGGATGAGACCTCACAGCCTAAAGCTGTAATTAGACAATTAAACCCCAATATGCAAATGGACCAAAATTGATAAAAATGTAAGGCCTCGTGACCGAGGGGCCATTTTTCCGTGTGTGGCTTGTTTTGTAGTAGTCTTGGGGTGCACCTTGGGCCAGGATCCAGTCCCGCCCAAGGTGAATCCTGGAAGCTTTTGAATAAATACCTACTTTAGTCTCTAGTCTTGTCCAGTCTCTGTTTCAGGTCAGCCTTCTAGGCATCAGTTTCTGGCGACCACGAAGGGACAGTGAGGCATCTGGAAAACCCCCCTCGACCAGAGGAACACCCAGCTCCTGCCGACACCCCGAGAGGGCGACGGCCCCAGCTGTGGCCCAGGAGGTATCAGAGTGCAAGTATCCATAGTTCGGTGGACCTGACAGAGGCGCGTGAGTAATTAGATAAGAATTCTGTATAAGTAATAAGTAATACTTGAGTAAGTATTCTGTTGAGTGTTGGATTGTGGTGCTGCTGGCGTGAGGCCAGCGGGGGCGCAGGGAGTGAGTCCCTGCCCTGTGGCTCCGACGGACAGGAATTCAAATCCTGTGCTTTTTTGCTTCTCTCTCCCCTAATTACTTTCTCACCTATAACTGCCAAGGTATGGGGTGTGCATTTTCTTGTGAATGTTGTAATAATAACAACCCAAGAGATAGTTCATTGGCATGAGTTTTGAGGGACTGGAATGATCTGACCTGGGGGGACTCCTTATTTTTCAAATCTAAACTCACTGGACTCTCGGAAAAAATCTGGCCAATTTATGAGCTAGATGATGACCAGAAGTGGCCTGAATTTGGAAGTCATGATAAGAAATTGATATCAAGTTTAATCTCCCGCATACGCGAAGATCGATATTTCGACGAGCTAGAATATGCAAGGCTCTTTATGGTGTTAGCTTGTCACAAAGAACCAGAAAAAAAGGAGCATATATTGGTTTTAAAGAAAAAACCAAGGAAAACTAAGAGAAATTATGAATCGATCCAAAATAGTAAATGTAGAAAAGAGGAGGTGAAGTTTGACCTCATGGCCCCCAATCTCAGGGGGAGCCCGAGCCTGGTTCCTAGGGGGCCCCGCCACCTCCCGCCCTGCCAGTGCCCCCCTCGGGCGCTCCTCCACCCCTTGTCCCACCCCTGCCCGGGCCACCTCTGGTAGTGCCGGCCCTGCGCCCCCAATCCTGCCCCTGCCAGTACGGTCACCGTCCATGTCACAGCAGGCGGGAGAGGAAGAGCTTTGGCAGCTACCGCCATGGCCCCCGATAAGGCCGCCTCTCCCACCCCCGCCACAACCCCTAGTCGGAGTGGAGGGGCCGCTACTGCTGCAAGCCTCGGTTGCGTTAGCCGCTTCACCTCTCCCATCACCGCCCCAGGCTGGCTCGGTGCCGCCGCCACCAGAGAAAGGGGGGCGGGGTGGGGCGTGTCCATAGTAGGCTCAAACCGGTGAAGGAGGAGGGGGGAGGGGACAGCCAGCGTGTGCAGCCCACGGCACCACCTCTAGAGGAGGAGCTGGGGGGCAAAGCTTTCTACAAAGTAGACAGAGAGGGAAGCTCCCATGGGAGGAGTAGCTCTTCCTCTGCTCCCAAGCTTGCGAGTTCCCATAGCAGCCCCGAGCGCCAGGGAGCTGCCTCAGATGGTGTCATAGAGGCACGCGGGCGCACAGCCCAGCACCGGCGGCATTGTAAATCCTGTACGGCTCCTCCTGTGATCAGGACTAGGCGAAGCAGATTATATGCTACAACTTCAACCAAAGCGACAGAGTCAGACAGCTCTGAGAGGGAGGATGGGACAGATACCGAGGAGGAGAATGAGGCTGAGCAAATTCTTGCCTCAGGCAGGCGAAGAAAAGGTAAAATAGTGAGGCGAGCTGTTAGAGAACGTATTCCGATTGCCAGACGTACCAGGGCAAAAAATACAGAACCAGTTTTACAAGCTCCATTGAAGCAAGCTGTCGGTAACCAGAGACCAACGTACGTGAAAGTTCCCTACTCCCTTATTGAGTTAAAGCAGTGGAAAACTACTGTGGGGAAATATAAGAACTCAGATAAAGTAGCAATGTTAGTAGAAAAGGCAATTAACTCACAGAACCCTGAGTGGCCTGATCTGAATTCTATGTTAGACACATTACTTGACCCTACTAAGAGAAGAATAGTAAACAAAGCTATCATTACCTCAGTTGAGGTGAGCATTGCAAATAAATCACTTCAAAGTACTGTCCCACAGATATTCCCCCTCGAAAATCCAAGATGAAATCCAAATACACCAGAACAATTGGCGAGGTTGAAACGATATCAAAGCCTGGTGGTATATGAGTTAAAACATGGTATCCCTAAAGCTATAAATTGGTCAAAGATTTATAAAGTAAAGCAAAATCATGATGAGTCACCCACGGATTTCTTAAACAGGTTAAGAGAAACTACCATCAAATATACAGATTTAGATCCAGAATCAACTGATGGCAAAGCACATCTAGTGCTTTTATTCATGAGTCAAGCTTCAAATGATATAAGAAGAAAGCTGCAAAAAATAAAGAGAGTTTGAGACATAGATAAACTGCTAGAAGTTGCCTGGAAGGTGTTTTGAGACAGAAGTTCAATCGAAAAAGTTAAACCCCATCGTAGTAAGAAAGCAACTCAAGAGAAGTCATCCAAGAAAACTTCCCCTACAGAGAAGGACCAGTGTGCATACTGCAAAAAGTGAGAACATTGGAAGAAAGACTGTCCAGTATTGAAAGAAAAATCCCCAGTTCCCCAACTACCAGTGGTGCAAAACTCAAGCAAATCGAGTTCTGAGTGATGGGGACCGAAGGTTTCTTTCTCAGCAGAACCTTTGGTTGTAGCTAAGCTGGAGAAACAAGATATTGAATTTCTAGTAGACACTGGAGCCGCCTATTCTGCATTAAATGCCTTAAAAAAAAATTGAGTCATGATACTGTAGAAGTTGTCGGGGCCACCGGGGTAGCCGAAACATGGCCTTTCTTTCAACCTCTAAAATTTAAGCTGGGGAAGCACTAAGTAACCCATCAATTCCTTTACATGCCTAACTCCCCTCAACCATTACTGAGAAGGAACCTGCTAGAGAGATTAGAAGCAGAAATTAAATTTGAAAAAGGGAGGCATTGGCTATCTGGTAACCGAATGCTTAGATATCAGGCACTGTTATTAGAACAGGATGATGTTCCCCTGAAAACAACCTCTGTTGTTAACCCTGCCATGTTTTTGTCCTCCACCTTAATTGACAATGAGCCTGAGCATGACTGTTTACAGACAATTGAAGAGGTATATTCCAGTCGACCTGACCTGAAAGACGTGCCCCTGAAAAATCCAGATTGAGAGCTTTTTACCGATGAGAGCAGCTTTATGAAAAATGGCAAAAAGATGACAGGTTATGCAGTAACCATGCAGGATAAGGTGATTGAAGCAAAGCCCCTATCAGCAGATGTGTTGTCACAAAAAGCCGAACTGATTGCACTAATGAGAGCCTTAGACCTGAGCAAAGAGAAAAAAGTAAATATATAGACTGACTCTAAATATGCATTTAGTGTTGCCCACGCCCATGGAGCCATCTAGAAAGAGAGAGGACTTCTGAATGCTCAAGGTAATCAATTCAAACATGCTGATCAAATACTTGCCCTCTTAGAGAGCATCAAAAAACCTGTAGAAGTAGCCATCATGCATTGCAGAAGTCACCAAAAGGAGAAAACCACTCCAGAGCTGAGAAACCGGCTTGCTGATAAAGCAGCAAGAGGGATTGCAGAAAAAGGTATTCTTGCAGTAATTCCACAAAAAGAGATTGACTTGTCAGAGTTCACCCCAAAATATGACCAAGCAGATCACAAACTAATCAAATTTCTTAAAGCTGAGACCACAGAGAGTGGATGGGCCGTTACACCAGAAAACCAGGTTGTAGTGCCACCCCCAATCCTGCGAGAGCTAGCCCAAAGAGAGCACGAGAACACACACTTCGGGGTGGAAAACCTTCTAAAACATCGGAAGAAAGTAGTAATAAGAAAGAAAATGACTGACATTATACAATCAGTAGTGAGCAAATGTGAGATCTGCTGTAAAAACAACCCTGACACAGGGAAAAAAGTTGTATTAAGAGTAACTAAAGCAGGGGATCTTCCTGGAAATTACTGGCAAATAGATTTTTCGGAGTTACCACACAAGGAGGGATACCGGTACCTACTGGTGTTAGTTGACACCTTCAGTGGATGGCCAGAGGCCAGATGGCCCTGTCGCACTAACACAGCCAAGGAGGTGGTGAAAGTCTTACTCAATCATATAATTCCAAGTTAATTTAAAGTTCCCTTGGAGATGTCATCAGATAGAAGACCACACTTTGTTGCAACAGTAGTTAGGGAAGTTAGCCAGATTTTAGGAATTTCCTGAAATTTGCATACACCTTATAGGCCCCAAGCTAGTGGGAAAGTTGAACGTATGAATGAGACTCTTAAAACACAAATTAGCAAAATTTGTCAGGAAACTTCTATGACATGGGTTCAGGCCTTGCCTATAGCTTTACTGAGAATCCGCATACAACCAAGACGGAGAGATAACATCAGTCCCTATGAAATACTGTATGGCAGACCATATCAGGTCCTGCATATTCCAGGTGAAATTCACATGAAGAGGAAACTTGATTTACAGAGATATCTGATGGCTTTAGGTTCTACTTTGCAGAAGCTCCAAACATACATTGTGCTATCCAGACCTATAGGACTCGACACACCTGCGCATTCCTTCCAACCAGGAGACTGGGTCTATGTTAAGTAGTGGGACAATGATCTTTTACAAGCCAGGTGGAGAAGACCATTCCAAGTTCTGCTGACCACTCTCACCGCAGTTAAAATTGCTGGCAAAGGACCCTGGATTCACTAATCCAGAGTTAAGAGAGCTTCTGCTCCTGAAACAACTGTAAAAACAAGAACTGATGGAGACGAAGGCATGTTTTCAATAAGATCTCCTCTACATTTAAAGAGCTGTGCACAATAATCATTGTTTTCCTTTGTATAATACCTAACCACAAAACACTACAGTTAAATGCTTATTACTGTTGTTTACTGTTCCTTGCGGCTGGTTGTTCACTATTGTCAGATGCTTATGTGTAGATATTTAGAATAGAGACTCAACAAGGAAAAGGCCTTGTTGAGCCTCTAAAGAGGAGAAATGATGCCCTAAGTTTTAGTTTGCAGATTCTGTGTTACCTAGGGATGT
>JANPWX010000533.1:0-34901 GCA_024734555.1 Trochalopteron elliotii
CTCTAACTACTGCTGGGGCAAGGATAGACAAGCTGACAGACTGAAGAGCAGTTTTGTCTTGGGCAAAATTGCAGGATGTTAAAATCCCAACAGATTGTAATATGATAGAATAGAAAATCCTAAACTGTTATATTTTTGTCCCACAGTAAATACTTAGATCACTGGAGCGCAAAATAAAAAGAAAAAAAAAAAAAAACAAACCACAAAAACCAGCCAAACTGTAGGCTGCAGAATTTGCACTTTTTGGAATTGCACATGGTTGGAAGTCTTGACCTGGTTTCTAAAATACCATGGAAATTTCTCCAGTGTACTGAAGAGCAAAATGTTCTTTGAAAATTACTATCCTATTATGCTCACTTTTACCCACACAGTTAAGTATGTCTTACAAAACATGTACCTACAAGGATGTGAGGCATCACAAGTTAACACAGTAAATACTTTCCTGGGGTAGCTGACCAAGCAGATAAACAACTGGCAAGTAGAAAAAAGTGGAGAGAATAAAAAGAAGGGTGCAAAGGCAGTGTATGAATCTCCTCAGATACTCACTGTCAAAAACTGGCCTTCAGTTGAAGCAGTTTGATCAGGCTGATCAGCTTTTCATCACGAAGATAATTTCATTTTTAACCTTGCTAGGTGATTTTTGAAAGCTTTTTACCTCCCCTGCATGTCAAGAATAGGGAAAAGGTCCTTAGCAAAGGCAGGTTTTACTGCCACAGCAAGCAATAGCTCTCTCTTCTGTCACATTTATGAATTAAAGCTTCAGAGAAAGCAGCAAATAACATGTAACACCAGTAACTGTGTTCAGATCAGCCATTCTGCTACATGCAGTGCTGGGGATATCGTCAGTCTGGTTTGTCCTTACCACTTGTGTTCTCCATGCCTAGCACTGCCATGCTGCCCTCTCCAAGAGCTCCCAGACAGCTTCTGTAACAACCTACATGCTCCTCAGTACCTGTCACTCCTGCAGCTAAAAAATATTATATTCTACTTCCTGGAAGAGCACCTTTATGGAAGCATTTACTCTAACTCACATCCCACACTATGGGAAATCCTGTCCTTAAGTGCCAGGATGAAGCTTTGACACCCGATTCTGACACACAGGAAAAAGAAAGTCTAAAATGAAATGTGTAATCTAGGCTTTTCAGACAAGCTGAGAGCTAAAATGAGCATATACAATTGTTCCTGCCATAGCGGTGATTTGCAATCAATTTCTAAATCTTCTTCAGTTCCATAATTTTTGCTTCAGGAGAATTCTATGAAAAGCATTCACTGGAGAAAATTGATGGGATGTCTTTAAAGGACATTGCCTTTCACTACAAATTGCCTCATTGTAAAATACGATATCAAGCAAATCATAAAAAGTTTGTTTTGAGTGTTTGCCACTTGAAACTGGAAGAAGTAGACAGAAGCTGGATTTTTGAATTACAAGGGAACTCAGAAATATTGTAAATATGATTACAAATAAAAGTACATAGGTCTGGCTCTCCTTCATTCCGTAGGTTAAGTCATTATTCCTTCTCTGCCTTCCCTGTTGTTTCTGGAATCAAACAATTGATTCAACCACCAGTGACCTTATCAGAATTAATTGAAATCAATGGCATTATTGGATTCTGGAGCAGGCCCAAAACCAATGCATGTTCAAAGGCTTTTGTATATCCTTAATCACACAAGTAAGCCTCTTCAAATTCAGATTCCAGTGGATCCAGTCATAAAATCAGTTCTGCAGTATTTAACTCCACATATGGACAGGGGTCCCCTGCTGGATATTGAAAGTGGTCTCTATTATGAGGAGAGGGTTGTTCCCATAATCTATTTCTGATGAAAGCATGTATTTGTACAGGTGTCAGTGATCCTGCAGGGCTGGCAGCTAATGGGAAGGCTGCCTAATGTGCACTCTCCTGCTGCCTCTTCGGACATGTCGCTGTGTGTCAGCAGCAGAGGTACCAGCTTGTGAAACACACATTCCTCTGATGCAAGCATCTGGCTTCTTGGCAGCCAAGTCGTGACAGGTTCTGCGGCAGCTGGGATGGCCCCATGCTCTTTCAGATGGTTAAATAGTCTTGTTTTTCAGCCTGGCTGTTTGTTTTCCTGCTGCACTCCTGGATGGAAGCCCATTCACCCTTTTAATCAATGAACTGGCCGTTGGATGGGAGTAATCAGCCACATTTCTGTGCATGTCAGAGCAGAGATTTTTGCCCAGAGATTGCCAGCCCTACTGCCCTGTGCTCCTGACTCCATGCTTAACCTTGTCCTGCTTCATCCTGACACCTAATACACCAAAGGAAGGATTGTCTTCCCAAACTGAGAGCAAACACTAGAACAAGCATTCTTCGGCCTTTAGTCATAGGATTTCCTGGATTTCATAGCTCCTGCTTTGTACAGGAGATGGTATTCAGATCAAATAAGAAATACAATTTATTTATTTCAGATGGCTTTATAAACTGTCCTCCCATGTGCTCGCACCAGATGGAGATAAGAATCTGGCTGGAAGGTTTAGCCTTTCACTGTGTGGCACAGAGGTAACAGCACATCAGATTATTGAGAGAAAAAAATTCTTCAGAGAAGATTCCATAAATCTGAAATAAATTTTGTTTAAATTGCCTTTAAACATAATTTGCAAATCCACAACATAACAAGTAATTCCCTTGAATAAATGAACACATGGCACTACTAAAACCAAATGGGACAACGTAGTATTAAATAGGAGTTCTCACAGGGATACCACAAAAATCAAAAGCTGTCATCTGCCTCTCAGCCATTTGTAAGCCACTTCCACCTTTTCACTCTAAATGATAATCTGTCTCTCCTTTTTTCCTATGTACTGTTGCTTGTGGAGGGAAAATGAGTAATGAACTGATTTGGACAGGCTACATTTTCCCCTGGCAGGGTTTTACTCTTCACTCTTGTGCTTGCCATATGAAATTCTTTTTGTGGGATGCAACTACTCTTGTTTCTACACTGACCAAAAGAGAAAAAATACACAAAAAGGCCAATTCCTGCCCCTGCCACAGAGAGAGTGGAGGGAACGAATCTTCCCTGCCTCTCCCTTCATGTGATCCATTGATGGCTTGATGAGGACCTAGTAACAAGCTGATCAGTCCTGTCACCCATCATTTACCAAACACACACACACTGACATACACTCACACACAGAGATGCTGTTAATCAGTTCTAGTGGCCAAAATTCTGCCTGTGGAAACAAGACATCAGTCACCATGGGCTCCAACCACACCAGGCCACACATATCCAGCATGACCATAATCAGCACTCAGCACCTTCCTGTCCTAAAGGAAGTAAGAACACGAGTCCCAAACCAGTCTGAGATGTGTTACTATAATTTAAAGTTGTCCTTGGGTCTTTCCATTCCATCTCCAAAGCAGGGTAGGCAAGAATTGCTTCCAGCAGACGACTTAGTAAATGAGAGCTGTAACAACATGCCTGGTTTTAATACCACGTAATTCCATACTATGACACACGATATAAATTGATAAAACCCCTCTCATTTTAATGAATGACTGTTATCAAGAAGAGGGTATCTGAAATGCATTTCCAGTATTCTGGTCTCTTAACACCCATCAAATCTGCAGAAATTTAATCCACGTCACACATAAAATATTCAAGGGCTAAGCAGCTTGCTTGAAGCCCAAGAAAAGACACCAACAAATTAAAGTCTAGGAATTACTGCTCCCAGCACTGTCAGTGGAGCCCTGGACAATACCATGAAGTCTTACTCAAAAGTAACTCAGTGCAAGCCCTCAGGCCTCTCAGCTCTCCTTTGGAAAAAATCCTGGGTTGTAGAAAGCTGTACTAATAAACAGTACACATACTAGGATTACAACAGTATGCAGTGATTACCTTAAATCTGTGAAATACAACTTATAACAGCTAGCAAGATGCTTTTCAGGAGAAGAGACCAAAGTGTCCCTTTGCAAAAAAGATTATGAAAAAGGACAAAATTATTTTTGTGAGGGGAAAGGTTTCTTACTCTTCCTAAAAATAAATAAATAAATAAAAAACAAAACAAAACAAAACAAAACAAAACAAAACAAAACAAAACAAAATAAAATAAAATAAAATAAAATAAAATAAAATAAAATAAAATATAAAATAAAATAATAAAATAAATAAAATAGGCCTCCATTCTGTTCCTCTGGCTAGAACAGGACAGGTATATCAAACAAAAGCTGTTCAGGTTTACCACACTGCCTTCTCCACTACAGTGCTGAAGATTTTATTGCATGCTATAAAAAGAGGAAAAACTCATCTTGTAGTCATATAAACACAGTGAACAACACAGAATAAGTATCAATTACTTTTGCAAGTTCCTGTGATAGCTTCAAACCCTGAGGATAATTTCAAATGGTATGACAAAGACTTCAGTTAGATTAAAACATCAAAACCAAACTAGCATTCAAAACCAAACAATTTCATCTCTGCCGTGGAAGTTACAATAAATTTTCTGAACTGGCAGATTTCCCTCCTAGCTGTTCAGCTGTTCCTTTCCCACAGGTAAAATAAGTCAATCTGTTTGAGAAGACAATTTGCCATCCAGCTTACTTAATGCCACACATTAAAATTAAATGACTGACTAATTTTGTTGTCAAAGAGCAGTTTTAATGGGAATTCATGGTTAAAAGAAACAGCCCCAATAGGGAAATAAAATCAGATAATGCTGACTTCCATGAGAATTAGATCTAAATAAAATAACTGTCCAACTTTTTGCCTCTTTTTACATGGAACTTTTCTCAAATCCTTCAACAGGTCCTTGCATATATGTCATTTCGTTTACTTTAATCCCATGATCCAACTTTGGCTCAGTCATGTGAGTATAAACACAAACATGACTAACAAAAAACAGTAGATCTGTGATAAATTTTTTGCTCATCTGGAATTAAACATGATAAATTCTTGTAGCATACCAGCAAGCCAATATAGCTGTGTTTTCCATTCCCCTTGTTCCAACATTAGTGGCTATGGGAAGTGCGTGGCAGTGCTGGTGCTGGGTGGATTCACACAGTGCTGTGCAATGCCTTGCAGAGACATTTGAAGCAGCTTGAAATAAGTTATTTTGGTTCAGGAAAGCTACTTGGCCACGTTAGTTCCCTGCATGGAGCCCAGCACAGGAAATACCCTCAGCAGAGACCTGTGGAAGTGATACAGTCCTGCCCCAGCCCCAGAGCCAGGTTCAGAGCCAGCTCAGTGTCTCCACACAACACTGCCCTGTGACCACAGAAGTATTAAAAGTGTTCATTTTGCTTTCAGAAAAAGGCAGGAAAATTCTTTATCTTCACAGCATAAGTCACAACCTGAAAAGGCTTTCCTAGTCATGGTGTGAGCTCATTTGATTCATCCTAGAGCACCATTCTTAACTGAAAGAATAGCTGTCGCTCTGAGGTTGAGAGCCACCTTTGAAATGGTCTGTGGGAGCATGAAGCAAGACTCACCCTCCTTTTTGATCAAATGAAGGCTAAGGCTGAGGTCACTTCTCTGGCCTTTTGCCTGCAGAGGAGCAAAAACCCAAGTGCACACTGACCAGCACTGCTGGGACCTGCTCCACGTTCCCTTGATTTCAAATAACCTTAGCAATCCAGGTGAGCAACCCAACCTGTTTCCAAAGGCTAAGTGCCATGCTCTTAGCTTTCATATGTTCATGGACATACATGTATTAAAAACAGGGATTAGCTGTCACTAGCCAGAACCTCTTGCTTACAATATTTGGAATATCCTGAAAATATGAACTCTTTAAAATTTTAACACAGATATTTTTTCTCTACTTTATGTTCCAGGTTGCTTTGCTGAATGATTTGGGCCAAGTCTTGTGTGTTGACCAAGAGGTCAGTCATAGCAGACACCTGGAACAGCTTCTCTGACATCTGCCCTGCCCTGTTGTTGTTTTCTTATCCCTCCAAAATTACAAATACAGCAGTTCTCATCATGCAGAAGGGTATCTTACTCTGTGTGAGTGGGTGTTATCTGTTAGCACTGTTTATGTGATGTCATAGGTAAATGGACAATTTCAAAGAATTTTTAAAAAGGCCCACTGCACACATTGTCTCCATCTCATTTCAGAGCTCTTCCAAATATCCCAGAAGTTTGGACAAGAAAAATTTCTGCTGTGCTCCGGCTTTGGCACATGTCTTTTAACAGATGGAAATTATTGTTATGTAGCCTTAGGTCATACCAGGATCTCTTTTTGCTTCTGTAATGAGGCCCAATTAATACCTAGGACTTTCTGCCACTCAAAGGATTTTAAAATATCAGGATTTCAGCCAGGACTGTAATGCTGATGTGTGCTTTTATGATATAATCTAACTGTAATTACCCAAACCAATATCAACATAATAGTCATTTTAATTCTATAGGAAACTTGGGTATTCCACTGTATTCAAAAAATGCTTACTCTAAAAGACTTTTCTCATTCTCATTGCAAGGTCAGCATTTCACCTTATGTGAAGTATAGTTGCAAATTAGAGAAATTAGAGTAATTATATTGAGCTAGACAGTCTTTGGGCTGGTCTCCGTGAAAGTTTTGCTGCAACATAGAACAGGACAGGACAGCTGTCACTCTGTGCAACCTTACTATGTAGCATTAGAAATATCTGCACTGAGAAGTGGTGTGGAATAGCTATTTTGTAGTGATTTACTGCTAATTTTTTAGACAAAACCAAAAGCCAGCTTTCTAATTTTAGGGCTTATGCCTATCAGAAGGTTTTACATAAAATGACAGCAATGAAAAATTTTACTTACAAAATATTCATAGATTAATACTCAATTATATTTTATTCAGCATGCAGGACCTCCAGGGTTACCACTCTCCCTGAAAAAGTCACGTTATGAGTGCTTGAAATTTTTTAACTTTTACTTGGGTATTGGAAGTTTGAACTGAATATTTAACAATTCTGGGCAAATGATAAGATGACTCAATTTTACAGTTCAGCTTTTTCTCTTTCTCCACCTGCAGCACTGGGAATCTCCTGAGTAATAATGCTCAGCATCTTTGCTGAATCCAATAGGACAGTTCACTAACTGTGGTTTCCAGCTGCTGCCCAACGTACCCAAAAATTTCCACCAAACTCAACATCCTGACCATCATACTTTAAACAGATTAAGACAGAATTAGATTATCCAGATGTATTACAAAAGACAAATTTACAACCAAGACTAAACTGAATGTTACTAAAATACAGGGGAATTAATGTAAATAAGTATTTTAACCATGGTATCTCCTTTCTCCTCCTCCCCTTCTCTCCTCAGAAATATTCAATGACCAGATAGTTGGCAAGATAAACAGTAAATGCCACTGTAACTTAATGGGGACTATGTATCAGAAATGGTCAATATAATGACATGAGTTGATTTACTATTACATGGTATAATTTTTAAAAATATATTTAATTACTACTGTCAGAAACTGTGCTAAAAATAGATTATTGAGTAGCATTTTTTCTACATGACAGATAAATGTAGGAATGTAGCATTCTCAACGAACTGTTTGTACTAGGCACTGTATTTCCTCTCCACCCAGCAGAACTTCCAGAAGAACATCACATGAATTTTGCAAGTATATGAAGGAGATAATAGTCACCACAGGCTGTAAAAACTGGAAGATCAGAGACATGCAAGTATATGCAGGTGCTACAAGCAAACTACATTTTCTTCCTGCCAAAAAGACCTCTCTAATCTCCAAGCCAGTGAAAATGTCCTCATGGCTCCAATATTTTCCCTGCAGCCACGACAATTTTTAAATACATATGCAGCCATTTGATTTTATCCCCTAGAAGGACAAACTTAGCAAGCGACAGTGTCCATCAACTCCCTTGAAGGTTACATACATTTTATATGCATCTTGCAAATTAGTCTACACACTTGGGTTCTCTGTAGTTGTTAAAATCCTACCACCACTTCTCAAGAAAGAGAAGGAAAAATATTGATTTTAGCTATTCAGGCATAATTCTCCCTAAACTGAGTGGCAAGTCCAACCATATGGGGACATTAAATGATTCCAGGTCGCTGCTCCACTAGAGGAACCCCACAGAGCTGGTTTAGTTCAGAAGATTTTGGTGTCAGGAGCTGAAATCACAGTTGCTCATGACTCAAGGAGCTGCTTAGGATGAGATGCCCCATGTGTGCTGGAGCAGGGCTGTCTGACACCAAGGCACTCAAGCCAACATGGTTTCATTTACTCAAAATGATGGTATGGTCATGCCTTTTACACATAAAAGAATGGCCCTGCTTCTGTGGGGAATGTGTTTGGTGCTATGAACTAAAAAAGCATTTGTCCCAAACAATGCCAAAGCAGAGGTGAAGCAGCACAGCTCCAGTCCTGACTCTGCTGTTCCACACCTCCTGGCCTGCCTGGGTGGCACTTGGCTTCTCCAGAAAATGCCAAGAACCCACCTCAGAATAATTAATGCCACATTTTCTAACTAGGAAGGATTCATTTCTTCACATATACCTACAGAAAACTGTTGTCCTCACGCTGTCATACTCTGGAAGCATTTTTGAGGAAAACAACACAATGGTGCAAGAAAGGCAGCAGCAGAGACACTTCCCAAAGAAGATGTTCACCTGGAATATTTTCCATCTGAGTTTGTTAGTGCTCAAGCCCTCTAACCAGCCACCTCAGCTTCACAGAAATCTTTTCTGCGAATTACACAACAACCAAGTGCCTGCACCTTACCACAACCCTTACTCCTGGCTCTAGAATTTAAGCTTTAATTAAAAGTTTCTACACCTTATGCCTGCAAGGAAAATTTATCAAAACACAAGCAGAACATAAACTTTCAACCTATATAAAGCTTGAGACAACAGCTCAGAAATTCTGTTTTTTCTTCTTAGCACATCACTGAAATGAAATCACAGCATTTCCTAAAGGCAGCTTCACTGAAAGCACCAGATTTTTAATAAACATTAAAGTGTAGTTCTCAGGGCTTTTTGCCACCCTTCCCAAAGCAGCCTACAAGATTTTTGCCTTCAGCCTCACTGTTTTTCCCTCAACAATCCCAAAAGAAAACCTATACTTTTTTGCTATCTAAAACATATTTAAAAGCAAGATATTGACAGACTACAATAAATTGTACTGAGGAACAGTATAGTGGTTTCTTTAGCAGAGTTTTCCAACAGGGAGGTATTGACACATTTGCTGAGGCAAAATCTCCTTCCTTCCAAAAAAACTTGAGCTGCAATCAAGAGTTTCAGGAAATGCTGCAAGATGTTGGGGCTGGGCAAGGACCCCCACGGGGGTACAGCTCTTGCCTCACGAGCCTCTGTGCCACAGACACTGGCACAAAGCTGCCTCATGTCCATGTATTTAACACCACAATTAAAAGCTGACCAAATGACTGTTGATGTCCATGGAAATCCATTACCTTCCATGGGATTTGGGCATATGTACCACGAGCTGCACCACATCAAGCACCACCAAAGGAGAAAGGCCTCCACAAAGGACATTCCTGAACAAGATCCAAAGCCAAAGGGCAAACCTCACACTGCTTGTGGCTCACCCCTACCATGCAGTGCCACCTCAGACTCCAGAATGATAGTCCCAGCCTCCAGGGAACAGCAGACAGGCATTTCAGCCATGGCACACTGCACAGGGCATACAAACCAGGTTTGTTCCAGGACAAAAACACAGAAACAGAGAGGCATGGGAGTGATTTCATAAATCCAAAGTCACTCAAGTCACAGCTTCTCTTCACACAGAGCCCAAAGCTGCACAGGGAGCTGTCAGCAGCCACAGTCCCTCTCCCCACCCCAGGAATGCTCTCCCACCCCCTCCCCTGTTCCCTACCACAGCTCAGGGTGACTCAGCTCAGCTTCCAGCAGGAAAATCATCCCTGCTGCTCATGCACATGAACTCTTTCTGTCCACAATGATGCACATGGACTTGTGAGAAACTGTAAAAAGGAGAGGAAGAGAAATCCATGGGGAATGGTAGGATAAGAATCCAGCTCTCCTGCATTAAAATGAAGTTAAATGCATGTGAGTTTCCAGGAAAAAGGTTGCTATAGGATCTTCCATTGCACATCACTCAATGCAGTGAGGTGTGCTGTCCTTGGACAAAGTGCCCCAAAACTTTGCATATTGGTTTTATTCCTTACTCTAATGAAAGATATAAAACTATTAAACTTTCTTCATACAAAAACCAAATTTATTTTCTATACCGAGCCAAGAGTATTGACATTGCAACCCTGCTGGTACCGAAGAGTCTTATAGTAAGCAACTCTTTTGCACAGATTGGCTTTTAAAATCTCAAGCACCTGTGCACTGTCACAAATCTCTCCAATATTTATAGCTTCCAGTCACTCATCTAATAACTATAAAAGTGCCTTCATGGGACTATATGGTTAAAAGGACAAAAACAAGGGGGATTCCAGTGTATCACCACCTCTCCTACCTTAACTGAATGCCAGAGATTGCCCCTTACTCCCATTTCTCTTCCTTCCTTCCTGTTCAGTATGAATGATAGCATCCAGTGGACATACACATGGGAAGAATGGAGCTTCCTTCACCACAGAAATTCTGCTTTTGTAAAATATTTAAAGCTGCTGAGTATCCTTATAACACACAAGTTTCCAGTTCACAGGATAGTGCTCTGCCTCCACAGCACTCTCCTCCCACAGTGGTGCTAAAAAGAGGAATTTGGTTCAGCTCTACCTACACACTATGCCAGAAACAAAAAGTAAAATAAAACCCCAAACAATTCAGTAGTCCTCACTCCTTTCACTGTAAATATATTTTCTAATCCAGTGTTCCAAATCACATATTCATGGGCTGGTTGTGTGCAGGGCCTGGTAAATCCTGAGCCAGTTCAAAATTAACATTTAACTGATAAAAGATCAGTCTATGAAAGTGAAAGGTTTGAACAAGTGGCAACAACTTCACTTTTTTGTTAGGGCAGTGCTTTGTTGCATATACAGACCTGAACAGCTCTGGAACCAAGGCTGGTACAAAGATGGGAATTAAGCTGAAACATGAGGAAGATCTTCCCACTTCTACCAGCACTTACACAGCTGCCATCAAAAAATGCCTCTCACCTGAATTTTTCAAGGCACAAAAATAAATTACCACAGGTCACCATTTCTTGGTTTCTTTCTGAACAAGAGCACATGCAAAAAATTTATAAAACACCTTAATACAATTAATACAATACAATACAAGACAATTTCTAGTATATTGCCAGGGACCTGAATTACTGAAAAAGGCCACGGCAATGTTGCATTGTAGGGAAATACTTGTATTTTGAGCTCTACCACTTCTACTGACCAAGATATACTGTTGTAAGCACTGAACTCATCAGGGGATTAAAGAGTTAATAAAAACATAGGAAAATGCACAATTACATGAGGTACAATCTGTCACTCAGATATTGGAAATGGACTAGGAAGATGCCAGTATAAGTGCATGTACTTATATACAGAGAACACTTTAAACAGTTGACCATGATTTATACATGCTGCAGCTGTCACACACACTATTTCTGATGTCCAAAGAGCCTATGCATACTTTCAGTGGAAGAAATTTCTAGTTATTTGCCATTTTGTAGAACTGTAAATCACATAAATGCTCATATTATTACCATGTCCTCTGACAGTTTGCATCAACAGACCATCTTGGAAGAATTACAGTGATGAATTATTGACAGTATCTCATATAGCTGGCAAACATTTATTTGAAATGCTGTAGTACAGAACCTGCCTCTTTCTGGTCTTGAGATTGACCCTAATGTAAACTATAACATACAACAGATAAAAAATATATAGCCTGGCTCTCAATTTGTGATCTCATTTTCATCATTCGATGGTTCCCATAAAGATTGTTTATTATTGATGTGAAATGCTGGAACCAAAATATCCTGTAGCTGGAAGATGGAAGCCTCAGTAACTGAGTCAGAGTGACTCTTCTGGCCTTCTCTCAATATGCTTTATTTCTTCCATTGAATAAACAAACAGTCCCATTCTGTAATGACAACATGAGCCAGGATTTTCCCATATTGTTTTGACAGATGTTGTCAGGGACTGATTACAAAAACCTGTACACCTAGATACTGCAATGATATTCCATAATCTAACTGAACTACATGCAGAATAAACTAATGTCATAGGAAGCTGTGCTAACGAAAAGCCTCTGACTATGGAAATTGAACTGCAAAATAATTTTTCCAACTGCAGCAAAACTATTTTTAAGGGTACTGGAGACAAAAATATGTTATTTGGTACATTGTACTAATAGGGCACAGAAAACAATGATGGATTGATTACCAAAATACCTTAGTGTTTGCTTCAGGTACCTTGCAGGGAAAGATCAGCTCCTTTTCCAAAAGTCTCAATACTCCAAAGACCTCAGCCAGAACAGCCAGACCAACCCTGACTGCCACCTGCGTCAGTAAATTCAGTCAGAATTAGTCTATTAATTATGGTTTTGAGCTCTGTGTTTACAGGTAGGTGGAAAATGCATCAAAGCTGGTGGGTCTGAACTATAAACAATTATTTGAAAGATTTTTCAGGGATTTACATTGAAGGAGATTTGGGAGAAGATGCTGTTCCACTGATCATAGCCATACATTATTTACAGAAATAAATAGAAGTAGACTGAATCCCCACTACAATTACACACAGAACTGTGAAACAGAATGATTTTCTATTATCAGGTGTTAATGTGCCCTTTGTAACTGTTAAAAGGAAACCCAGACACTGCACCATCATGGGTTGTCCTTTTGAATGCTACTTTTCAGGTCTGTAGCCCCCACTGGCCCTGACATTTACTTGTTAAATAGAAGATCACAAAGTGAGCAGCAAGAGGACAATATTTTTTCAAAGCCGGGGGAGAGCAAGGGCACATCACAGTGAGGGTATTTGGACAAGCCAGACAGTGTTTTTGCAAACCTGGCTGACTAATAATTCAGGAAATTAAAAACCTTTTGCAAACCTGGTTGACTACCAATTCTGGAAATTAAGAACCCATAGCTCTGTATGACTGACCAAAGAAATATCACATCATTTTGTCTGTGCAGAATAAGACACTACACAATTCATGTGTACAAGTGTATTTCCTCAGTATTTCTCAAGATTCCACAGAAACAGACCTGCATGTATGTCTGCATACACACTGAGGGTAAGGTTGAAAAGAGATAAAAGGGTGTCAACACAGCACTGAACATTTGCAACAACTGAATCCTTGTGTGGTTGGTTGGAGGAAGATTCTAACTAGATATGAGCCAAAAACTCTAAAAATGTTCAATGATCAAAAGTTTTCACTACTCTCTCTAATAAAATACTTCCTTTGGTTAAAAAAAAAAAAGAGATGCTTCTGATTAGCTGTGGAAATGTATCATTCCATGGCTTTTCTTCTGTAGTTTGTATTCATGTGTGTTAAACAAGCCCAAACCTGAGAATTTTGCAGTTCTTCTCTTTAGAAATACCTTTAAATGAAACCTACAGCTGAAAAATAAAGGTTTAATTCTTCACCAGTGTGAAGAAAATTTGAAATATAATCAAGCAATATAGTGCAGTGAGCATCCAGAAGGTGAACTGTTAGGTGGGATTTAGAATACCTCAGTCTTTCCAAGGACACAGGCCTAAGTGACAGGCTTTTCTGGGTACCAAGGACAAGACCAAAGCCCATTTTTAACCTTGCAAAATCTTCCAAAGATTTTCATTACCATTAGACTGATTTGATAGAAATCTCACAAAAGTGAAAGCAATTTTGTCAGTTATCATGTTTCTTTTCTTAAAACCTTAGCCTTATTCATACTAAATACATATAAAGAACACTTTTTCAATAAACACAGCACCACCAATTTGACAGCAATCCCTGCCTAGGATGGATTAAGAACTGTCTATCATCCCTCTGTGCCCTAAGTAGGGTCAATAAGCCATTCTTGCCATGCACAGTATTATGTAAGAAATTACAAAGGGACCCTATTTAGATGACCTCCTTTTTCTGTTTCATATTCTAATTGCCCAGCTAAAAGGAACACGTTGTCCCAGCGGAAACTGTAGGAGCAGCACTGGGCGAGATGGGCACACGGAGCACTTTACACGTGCACTCTGACCTCTCTTGACACTGCAGGTCCTTTTCCAATTTCCAAAAAGTTTCCAGGAGGAAGCAAAGGGAGTCAGCTCTGTCTGTGTGATGTCTCAGTGACATTTCTCTGAGATGATAGTTCACTGGGATTTGCACATCTGAAACTCCCTCCAGGGAGCCTTGTGAAAGCTTCAGCCTAACCTACTTTCAGCACTCCGTGGAGTAACTCTGTTCCAAGAGCCAGCAGCCACTGATGGCAGCAGGAAGATGCAAAGGAATGCAAAGAGATCTCAGCCCTGTAGGACCCAGTGAGCCCTAAAAGCCACTCATAAAAATGAAACACCCCCATGAAGTTACTGAAAATTGAGACCTGATTTAAGGAAAAAGGCGGATTTTTTTTGGGGGGGGCAGTATTATTGAACTAACACAAAACCAAAGCACAAGTATACCTTCAGATGAGAGTCAAGCAAAATATTTATTTAAAAAAAAAAAAGGTAAATTTGAAAAAAGCACATTCACCCTCCAATATCTTTGAAATCAGTTATGCTTCCAGCTAAAAAAAAGTGTCATTGTGAGAGATACGTGATGACACTTGTAATATTTCTAGCTATAGGATGCATTAGATAGGAAAACCAGAGTCAGGCTAAGTCTGGTTTGCTTTGTTACCTGAATTCCTGATCTGAAGCAGCTGTAGCAGAGGAGAAGGCTCTCCCAACACATTCATGGACCCCCACACTGAACTTTTTAATGATGCCCCTGCAGACAGCACAAGTTGTGAGTATTTTCACCTCTCTCTTATTTTTTCCCTTGTCTCATGCCACAGAGTCCTGAGGACTCTCTAATATATTATTTTTTAAAGGCATCATCTTTTCATGCCTCCTGAATTCAATTTAAACTTCAAACTTTATTTGATTGAAGGGCAATGATACCTAGAACCCCAATGAAGAAAAGGAAGACTATTAAATCCATCAGCAAGTGATTAATTTTTCATATGAAATGAACACCATTAGGAGATAGTGGAATAAAAGAGAACCCCAAAAACCAAAACAGGTAGGCATCATCTTTAATTTAAACACATTCATTTGTACTGTTCTGGTCACCTTCAGTGATTATTACTTCCTGCATGCAAGAGGAGCAATGTAAACCAGAACCAGTGGCTGAAGGCAAGGAAGCAAAGTAAATTAAAAAAGGCAGAAGAATTTCAGGTCTAGCTGAGATGGCAAAGGATGTAGCACTACTGATTGTATCACCATCTTCCCAGTGGGTTTTGTACAAATGAGGACTGGCAAAGGTGAGGTATCCTTGTAGCAGATACACACAAGCTGGGCCACAAGCACTTCTCCCAAAGTTTGGCCCAGGGAGTGCTGATTCCAACACAGACTTGCTACCATCAGACCCTTCAGCCACTTCATATAATGCAGCACAATTTATTTTACACAGTGAGCTGAGCTGCACCTCTCCTTCTCCCTCCCACACCTGCCAAACCATGGGAGAGGAATACTCCCCTCAAATTCCCTTCCATTACACTGTAACTGATAGGGCTGACCATGAAAAAGCAAAAAAGTGCTGTTGCCACAATAACTGCACTCTAGTTGTTGCAAACAAGAAATATTTGTAACTCTTCAAGGCTGTCAATGATTCTAGAAAATTATTCTAGAAAAAGTTTTGCTTAGTTTAATCTACACAGTTGATGATTCTTCCAGTACAATTTTCTGTACTTTATACACAGAGCTCTACAGATTTATTTCACATCTGTATTATGCTATTCATATAAATTTGTCATTTGAAATTATTTTAGGCATTATGTTTACAGAATTATTTCAGTAAGAAAGCTTATTCCATTCTATTCCATAAGAGAGATTCCAGTTTTGACTGCTGAAACCACTTGGTCTAATCATTTATGGGAGTAAATAAATGTTATGAGACTTCATGGAGGAACTATTATCCAAATTACTGAACAACAACAGAAAAGCCTTTATTATGTTCCAGGAATGCATTTCTGGCAGAGAAAATAACATTTGTATACAATGTCTTTTTATAGATTAGACAGGAGAAAAATGCCTGCATTGATGTACTGCAAACTGCAGAGATTTTTTTCTTTCCTGAAGAATTACAAGTGACATCAGTTTTCAAAATGTCTGAGGAGAAGAGAACACACTCTGTTAAAAGAATTCCAGCTTTTTTATTCTGTTAAATTGTGTACTGAGACAAACTTTCCCATTGTTCATTGTTTGCCAGGTCGTGGCTCTGGTGTAAAGAAAAAGTGCTTCAAGCTCTCAAATATTCCTCCTGAATAATTATTTTATTGTCTTCTCTTGAGAAAAGCAGCAAAATGATCTGACTGAGATCTGTAACACCATTTGCCAGGCACTTGAAGCCTTTGCCTCCAGTGCATGAAGTAAAACTGTGAGGTCTCAGCAGACTGTTCTCAGGACAGTTATTCCTGGATCATGTTTGCTCAAGCAAGCCTCTTCAATGGTTAAATATGTTGTATAAAAAACTAAGCAGTAATCACAGGGGTTCTGCAGAGGCAAACAGATTTTCCACAGAGAGTGGGGAGTGTAGAGGATAAAAAGAAAAGATCCAAGGTGTTGTGATTTTATAGTAAATCTCTAGAGAATTCTACTTGTTCTTCCTTTCATCACTCAATAACTGGCAGAGTTTTGGGCCACACTACTGAAGCTCTCTGATCCATCAAACAAATCTTTGCTCTGATATAAACCTGAACTTCTTTCCCTGTTTGTTGCTTCTGACTGTCAAAATATTGGTGCTGGAAGCAGCAGGAGCAGCAGCCAGGCTGGGATGAATGAAACCCCCTGGGGAGTAGGACATTAACCAAGCACCTGCAGTACCACCATGAGAGTTCTTGTGTGTCCTGCACCTGCAGCACAAAGCTGCATCCTCTCAGTATTAACAAAGCCCAAATGAAGCTGCACCTAAATTCCAATGTCTTAAATCATAATAAAGTACAAGTTAGTCTCTAAAGCCCTCTCAAGATGTCACTCAAGAATACTCTTGGATGACACCAACTGTCACAGCTGCACTGAGGCCCAGCTAGTAAGTTCAACAAATCCCATATCAGGATCCATTCCACTGATAAAAAAAAAAAAGTATTTACTCATGTTCGCTCTGCTCTCTGCTCTCCATCTTCTCTTCTTTTTTTTTCCTTTTTTTTTTCCTGTGTATGAAGGAAATAGCTTTGTAGAGCAAAAAATCCCTCCAATTAAGTGTGCTGGCATAGAGATCAGCCTGCTGCCTTGCAGTGAATCAACAGCTTTCCCATTAGAGGAAAGAGAAAATGTCTTTGATCACAGCACAACCTGTGTGGAACTCTTAGTGATCAATGAAAGAAGCACCTCATTACAGATCCTCCATCGAGGAGAAGTTAGCTCAGAAGATGAGATAGAAGGCAATCTCAAAAACTGATACAAACTTCAGAGTAAGAAATTGGGTCCTGAAGAAATTGTAGTGCATGGCTCATGTTGCTAGAAAAGACCTTGCTAGAAGAACCCACATCTTGATTCAAACACGGTCTTTGTGTTGCACAACAAAGCCATGACATTCCCCAGAGAAGCCTCTGTCCTCCTCAGTCTATCTCCTTTAAATGAACAAAGAATCCATTTAAAGATATTTAGTTTCAAAATTATCCCCTTTTGGCACTCCACCATAGCCTTCTGAGGGCACCAGCAGCAGTACAGGGCTTTACTTTCTGCCCTCATAAAGCTCCCTTGTTGAGAGGCAGCCCATGAAGTATCCTTTCAGTCTTTACTGTCAATAGTGATACATCACATTTGTATCATGCACCTCAGGCCAGGCACTCACAAAGCCCTTTACCAGACCTCATTTCATAGAGGAGCTATAAATGAACATCCCACCCACGCACATGCATCCCCTCAGCACATCCCCTTTTACCTTCACAGCCCAGGTGATCCCTCAAACCTCCCAGCTGAGCACTTACCCAGCTCAGATGGATTTAGATTGCAAAAGAAAGCAGGATTATTACATTATTCTCTGCAGGATTTTGTAAATCATGACATTTTATACTCAAATATTCCTCATAATGTGTATCCCTATGCTACAAGACTGCAAAACAATTCATCCATTTATGTTAAATAATTCAGGCCAAATATATGTTGCAGTATTAAAAGTAAATTGTTAGCAACAAAAATAGCAAGAAAGAAAAAAAAAAATCATCCCTGTCTTTCTCCACAGGAGAATCAGGGAGGTATAAAATATTTTTAAAAAAATTACCTGCACTAACAAGTAAAGCAATAGTTGTTCCTTGTACCTCGTGATGTCAGAGATTGTTGCCAAAGGTAAAACTGTTGCTCTGGACATGAACATGGTTCCAAGAATGCATTTTGTCCCCCATATAATTTTTTGCAGAGGGTCAGTTTCATTTTTGAGCTGTACAAAGCCTTTCACAGAAAAAAAGGCCGTTTCACAGCCTTTCACAGAAAAAAGAGGAATACTACAAGTAGAGGCACTATTTGGATTGTGTCTCTGCATACATTCCCTATGGGCTCAGGGGGGTGGAAAGAGTAGGAACTACACAGCTACTACTATTTTCCCTTGAAGGATGATTTGGAAAGAATAAAGAATTGGCTTTTCCTTTAGGACCAGTCACAAAACAGAACCAGTGTGGGTGAGAGGCTGGAAAACAGAAGTAAATTACTTTTCTTCCAACAAATGAAAGAAATAAAGGCAATTCCTTCCTTGGAGCAATCACATTTATAAAAATTGGTGTCTAGAGACACAGTCTGACCCTACAGGAACAGAGCTCACAGTAATGAGGCTGGCTGCCTTTCCAGGCAAAGTTCTCCTGGGTTGATGTGACAAAGACAACATTCACATGGGCTACCACAGAAGAAATCATATAAAAATTAATCTGAGTTCCTGCTTCGTGGTTCTTACCACAGAAGACAGCAAGGGGACAACTCCTTCACTTTGGACAGGAAAACAGCTTTGGTCCTGCAGACAGGGTATATGTCTGGAACAATAATTTCCTTAAGGCCCAGGATCCATTTTGTGAACCACAGCTACCTGCACTGACCATCAAGGCCTTAAAATCTCATTTAAGTGTGATGTCCTCATTTATCAACTCTAGTTACCACAACAACATTAAGCTTTTGGCATACTGCCCTGAACTGCCCAATTTTGGAAAACTAAAACTTCACCACGTGTGTGATGATTTTATTGCTTAGGTGAGAGGCTGGAGAGCTGCCTGTTGTGCCACCAACAAAACTGTGTCAGCAGCTCTAAGAAGGTTAATGTCAGTTTATCCACAGGCTCTAGACAGACACTGTGAGGCTTGAAATTATCCCTTTAAAGACTGTGAAGAGAGAGATTCACCACGGTGGTGAAGTTCTGCAGAGAAAGGGCTACCTCAGCTCTTACAAGCTCCCAGATTTGAAGGACAACCTGAATCAGTACAGCCAGTCCCATATCTTGGGTAATTCAAGGATAGCTGTAAGTTTATGCTTCAACACTGACTACTGATCATTTTTCTTTAATTAGTCAATGACTGTTGATCGTTTCAGTTATCCTTATGCCATAAAATTGTAGCACATAAAAAGGAAGTTTACCAAAGAACTGGCTGCACAAATACTTACAGGTGCTGACAGAGCCCTGCCAGCAACATATCTCCTGCAGTATACTCAGATTTTTCCTGCTTACCTTCTACTATTTCCTACTGGAAGTCATTCCTAGCAAAATTATACTCAGCATGATATACACATCTGGTATACATTACTCTTTTGTTTAGGTTTTCCACTGGCTGTGTGAAAGGGTGTAACTATTTATATTACTTTAGTATTTCTTCTCTTCCTCCGTTCATTTATCACACAACTTCTATGTTTGGTAATAATTATCTGTCCTCAGAACAACTTGTTCCCCCAGATTTACTACATGTGATCCATGGAAAATATTAACCAAATCAATAACTAACAAAAAATAGAGGAATTATTTTTTAAAAATCCTGCAACCCTCAAAATCCCAGAACTGCTTCCCAGCAGGTTTTATTTTATAATAGCAAACATGCTCAAAGGGCAGGAGCAATCTATGGTGTGGCTTTATGATACCACCAGCAAGGGACATAAAATGTTCCTCAGTTGTACTTTTCAAGTAAATTACCAGTAAGAGAAGAATAAGGCAAGAATTGGTCACCTCACTGAGGAGCAAAGTTTACTGTTTCATGAAGGTAAAGAAACATGAGAGCTGCTCTAGATGCTTTCAGCAATCTCTCTATAAAGACAGTGCAGTAGTTGCACTTGCTTGCAGTTCACAGGTCACAAGATTATGAGCAAACTGTCACACACCACTTCAGTGTAAATGATAAATTCTGTTTGTAATCAGCATCAGAGATTTTCACTTTTAATCTGGAAAACAACCACTATCTTTATGGCTTTTTTAAAGGAATTTTTTCCAAGTTGTTCTGGTGTTTGGCAGATCCCTATAAAGACCGTTAGACCATTGTCCACTGAGAGGCAGAATGCTGGCATTCAAATCCCATTGCACTACTGCCTCACATGTGAGGACAGACCAAGAGTGCTGAAGTGATGAGTTTAGGGAAGAACTGTGAAAGATGCACTAAAAGTACTCCAGGCAAACACACTCTTCCCAGTCTCCTATTGCAAATAGCTTATTTCTGTCCCTGGGCCAGGAGGATTGTGGAGCTCAGGACCAGCTCCAGTGGCAATGGTGGAGGACAGAGCAGTGGTAGAGAAACATGGGTCATGCAGCTCCTGTCACAGAAATCAGTACCAAACCTCAAAGTTACCAGGGCTGACACAGGGGAACACCTCCTTTAGGCCAATACCTTTCTTTGCATTTTACCATACATGAGGCATTATCAAGGATTAAGATGCAGCACAATCAAAAATCAGAGGCCTTCATCCTCACAACTGTTGGAGAATAACATGCAC
Organism: Trochalopteron elliotii; assembly: GCA_024734555.1. NCBI lineage: Eukaryota > Metazoa > Chordata > Aves > Passeriformes > Leiothrichidae > Trochalopteron > Trochalopteron elliotii. The sequence continues at coordinate 20,949 of JANPWX010000533.1, forward strand.
TTAGAAAAAATCCCCATTCTGCCCATGCAGAAGGAATTTTGCTACTAGCTAGGCTAGAGGTTGGGTCAAACTTTCATCTTTATCCACTAATTAGCTTGATATCTCTCCACTGCTGCACCACTTTTCTTAAATATAGGGCCAGGCTCTGTCCTCCAGAATTCTCTAGAGCACCAGAGGAATTTTAAGTGAAGGAATAGTAAATCCTACCTAAAATTAATACATGTTTTAATGTAGAAACCAAAGGGCACTTCGCTGTTCAGGAAAGCAGCAGAACAGCCATTTGTCCCCCAGTCCTATGGGCAGTATAACCAGTGCAGGCTCCATGTGAGGCTTTTAATAAAGGAGGGTATATATTCAGATACCCAAACATTTCGGAGTTTGACCTGCCAAAGGCATGAAGGAGTAGTGGCTTTTACTGTAGCAGAATCACTGAGTAATACCACCCAGGGGAAAACTCCAGGCAAGTTCTCATCTGCTTGCCATTATAAATTATGTCGACCCTTCAGTAGGACTTATGTAATTTTCCCTGTGGAGACACACCAAAGTTGTACAACTTTTCAGCAAGTCATTCTGAGGAAAAGCCCAATAGAAACTTGCCTGTGTTTTGGCAGAATTTAAGGGCTAATATCCAAGGAAATAATCCAGAAAGCCAGCTTTCCAAAGGATATTTAGCCTTGGGGACACCTAAAAAATTTTTAAGTGTTCCCAAAGTGTTTCATGCACACCTGTGCTGAAGTGCAGGGCAGTTTGGAAGGTTTCTCACACAGCTCCACCTAAGCTCCCCCAAGCTCCAGAGCCCAGGCAGCAGTGCCTGCAGGCCAGTGAGCTCCCCAAAGAGACACTCTATCCCTGATTAATTGTGCAGCAAAGGAGGCTCTAATTTGCCAACATCCAAACCCCAGCCCACCGCTGGTACAAAGAGATCAAGAAGGAATACAGAGAGCTAATGCATCCTCTGCACCTGTTTAGCCACTTTCTAAGCACATCTCTCACTTTCTTTCAGGTAACTGATATATCACATATATCACTTGAACCACTGGGCATAGGGGATACATCCATCATTGCACATATGCATAAAGGAAAAGTAAATGACATGAAAAATGTTATTATGCAGGAGGACCTAGATTCATCTTATGATTTATACTGAGTCAAGCCTGTTTAAGACAGAGGCTTACTTTGAAACAAGTTTCGTTAGCCCTGAGATTCCATTAGAAAAAGAAAACCATAAGCTGGCTTTTCAGTGAGTCTACATTTAGCCATCAGCTTCCTCATTTGCAACTTTAGAAAGGGGTTTGGTTTTCTGTAATATAAATGACTTACGTTGCACTGTTTGTCCATGGATCTCAAAACTAATAAAAAAATATTTCTTACAATCAGTTAACTTTGTTTGCACCCTCCTGTACCCTTACTGCTGTGGGGCTTGAACCAAACCTTTAATGCTGCCATAGGCCAGGTGCTGCTAAAATTTATTTTATGTATACTGTGTAGTTTGTAAAATCACAGACTTGTTTATTTCCATCATACCTATGGCTATTAACATTGACCCTAATTTTGCAACAGTGACTGGGGATCAGTTGGACTTACCCAAACAAAGTAGTTTCACCCTATTCAATATACTGCCCTCTGTAATGATTGTCAGTCAATAAGGATATTTCAAAAAGAAAACCAACCTTTCATCTCAGAGATTTTTCATGTGGATCCTCTTGAATATTTTGGGATTAATTTCATTATAGTTATTTTCAAAATATATGTGTACTTGAGTTTATGTTTCATGACAAATGTCTTTAAAACTTGATTTTATAATTGAATTGACATTTATTTTGGCAATAAGCTTATTTCTTATAAGCCTGTCTTCAGCACATGCTCTGTGCTATTTTCACATTAACAATTAATAAGGCACATATAACTGAACCCCTACTGCTGCAAAGTGACCTGTAGCTAGAAACTTTGCAGGAGTCTTTACTCACAGTTAACAAAAGTGAAGTCAAAATGGACTGACTGACTAGGATATGCTAGAAGAGGAATCAATCAGGAATTTTAAACTATTTCCTATGAATTTTGTGTGGTAAGATACAACACAGGTAGAAACAAATACTTCTTAGTTTTGGAAAACATCTTTTTCCTATTACATTTGTTACTTCCTAATTCAGCTAAGAAAAACCTGAGATAACATAGGGAACACTTTTGATTCATCTAATTTCAATGATTTGTTTTGTACCAAAAGGCTAAAGACAGCACCCTCCAATAAAATCTTGCGCAGAAAAAAAGACCTCTCTGAAGTGCCTGTAATTTTTTTTTCCATTTCTAAAATCAGTACAATGATCTACTGAACAAGTTAAGATTAAATTTTACTAAGGCATAGTAGAGGCAGAAAAATTGGAAATCTCACTTCTAGGCAGATGCAGACATGAGCATAAAATGTCTGGAAAGTGCCAACATTCAAATACAGATGTGAATTAAAAAGTCTGTAAGGTTTCTGCATCTACAGGACACATTATCCACAGTGGCTGCACACAGCAACTTCCTGGGCAAAGTCTTTCACCTATTTACATGGTCTGTTCTATCAGCCAAGCTTTTTCTCAAAACATGAGGTTAAATCAAAAGTGTTAATGGCATCTTTCAGTGCTACTAGCTGTAAACCTCTTTTATAATAACATTTAAAGCATTAAACAAAAAAAATCTGTCCTTACTTACAAGGCAAAGCAGAAAAGGAAGGTCATTCATTACACCCCATTCACTATTTTCTGTTTCATTCTGTAAATATTATAGTGCTACTGAGAAAAAATATAATGTCTGAGGTTCTCAGATCTTCCTTCAGAGTTTCAATCACTTGCTTCCCAAGAAGGGGTTTAACAAATACCACACTGTTCTGTCAATATTTGTATGCAGCACCACATAGGGCAAGCTGCCAAACTCGCATGGTTTAAAGAGCCAAGGGTGGAAAACTGACACCCTAACAAACACACTCCCGGCTTTGTCTCTTTTAAGGTGGTGGTAAAAGTGTCATCTTTGCCTCTGACTGCAGTTTGGGAAGGCTCTTTTGTTTGCTTGCTCTACTTCTCCAGAAATGCACTATTTAATAATCACCATTCACTAAACTTCGGGGATTTGTTTCATGCTCAAACATTTCTTATGCAATTATAAGCCTTTTGCTCTCCACCAGCTGCACTTTAAATGTATTTTAATTGGCTGGAATTTAGAAGGAATCCATTTGGCAGTCATTTACATTTGAAGCACGCCCCTAGCAGCTGAAACAGACCCCAGAAGCAGCCCGATTACTTCATCAAAAGAAACTGCTTGAATACCCTCAACTCCTACATAACTAGAGTGAACTCTATTATATAGGTGTGGTGATGTAATTAATAATTCTCTGCTATGTTTTTGCTTATACTGGGACTAGAATGGATTATCAACCAATGCATTTAGGGAGTGGTCTCAGGTTTACAGCACTCAGCATTAGTTTTCAAACATCACTGTCTTTCCAGAGGGGCCTTTCTTGTGCTGTTTCTCTATCTGATGTAGCAGCACTGTGGTCCTAACACTGGTATCATTGTTTCTATACTTGCAGCACAGCAAGAATGTCACCAGCTGGATTTTTGTGTATAATATTAGTTTGAAAGCTTCTAAGGTGCTAGTTATTCATGGATCAAGGTATAAACTAAGTTTAGTACATTACATTACATTAGGACTGGCTCAGTTTTCCATTTTTCTTTATTTTTGAGCTCCTAATGTGTATTGCAAGTCAACTTTGCAGACCTTGATTTAATGTAGTACGCTCACCCTGGCCTGCAGTTTGTAATGCAGAGGTTTAAGAGTTGACAGCAGTAGGGAGAGCTACCAACAGCTGCTCAGGAAAAAATGAGAAGATATTAAGGGGAGGACCACAAGAATTCCCACTGTAAAATGCAGCATTTAGGATGAGCGTAGTGACATTAACAGGTCAGATTTAAAAACAGAGAGACATTCCAAGTGGTGCTGATTGAACGTGTGGTATCTGAAAAACCCAGAGCTCTGCAATCCATGAAAGCTCCTGTGAAATTGTAACTGCTTGAGAGTTCACTTATCATCAGCGTGCCATGGAGGATGAAGGAGCAAAAGAAAAGGGATTATTCTTTAGCTGAAGTACAATGAGAACTGTTTTCTGCATTTAAAAGGTGAATAGTTCTTCAAGTGAAGTTATGACAATACTTGCCACCTACAGAGAAAAGCAGCATTTCAAGTGCATTGTATGAAAAGGAGAAGGATTAATGCCACAGAGAGAGACCATTACACCATAGAAGAACTGCCTATTTTAATAATTTGACTCCATCCAGCTCTGGAAATTTCCATAGTTAACTGGCTTATATTCCTAAGAAGGGGAAACCCTCAGTGTACTGAGTTCTTAAGGGAACTTACTGGAAAAATACTTTTAAAAGTCCTAAAAACATGCAGAAATGGCCAAAGCAGATGATAAAACATGAGAAGCCAAATAATTCGTTACATTTCAACCACCTCATGATACTCTACTGAGTGAGGGCCAAACAACTCTCCAGACTCTATTTGCATTATTATGGTAACCCAGTGTACCATGCTCACTTAATGTATATCCTCAAATATATTAATGACATACAAAAATATTCTCACTTTCCTCTTTTTGAAGGCACAATGCCTATGACCAACCTGTGACAGGACCCCAGCTCCTCCATGCTTTCCTCAATTTATAATTGTCCCATGTAGAGACACTTGTGGCCACAACCCAGATCAGAGCTGACTCAGGTTAACAGCTGAAAAGCACAAGGAAGCATCTTAGATCTCTGAAAGCCAAAGGAAACAGAAGTGGGGCTTAAATCCAGAATTCTTTCACCCTCATCCAAGCAGAAAAAGATTAGAGAGCCGGATACCTTTGTCTCATCTGTAGCCTACCAAAACAGATGACAAAACTCCAACTGAGTTCAAAAGGTGACAGAGACAGAAGAAGAGTTGCAGAACTATCTGTGACCTCAGCTTTAAATGAAAAGAAAATCCTATGTCATTACAAGAAAACAAAATGCATCATATTTGAATCCTTACTTGTGCATCATTGAAAACTTTACAGCTTTGCCTGCACGATTTTATATGTTTGTTTAAAAAACCATAGAATCCTCCTGATAGAAGGACTAGCATGAAAATATCCAGGGGAGTAGCAATAAGAACGGTGTGATGGATGAAGAGGAGTTCTAGACAGGAAGGCAAATGACAACAGCCAGCTCCTGTCCTCCTGCCTCTGCTGAGGGGCAAGTAGCAAACTTGGGAAGAGAAAGGTCAGCACACTATTCATGCTGTCACTCTGGGTATCCCCTGCGTTGTCAGGGACTGCGTGGTGACAGCCATGAAGCCCTGATGTGTCCTTGACTCTTACAGGACACTGAAGACAATTGGCCATTATTTAGCTTCAATATCTATCTTCACCATTATTTAAATGTGAGACACTGCAAGTGTTTCCAAAGAAACAGTACTGGTGTGATTTTCTAAAGAGGCAGACTGATTTATTTTCAAGCCTTATCTGAGATTCGAGTCACAGCAACAATAAGCCTCAGAAAAGCTGAACACTAAACTAATTTTCTGGTAGCAGTTCTGCAAGAAAACTTGTACTGACAAAATTTAAGCATAAGAAACGTTTACTATTAAGACAGTTAACAGTCCTAAACACAGGAAAAAGGAAAAGTGTTTCTTTCAAATTTCGCAAACAATTAAAAATATAAGACAGAGAGAGAAATATGAGTGCTATCAAAGGAAAGATAATCAATCCTTCAAATGCAGAACTATCAAGCAGTAAAGAATTCTCTCACCATGCCTAATGGCAATTCTTTGCTGCCTTCCTTCCCTAACTGCTCTTGGCATTCAGCTGGACAAGAGGGATAAAAACCCACGTTACAGTCACACACGCAAGCAAAAATGAGCTGTGGCAAAGGAGACACCCCACAGTGAATGAAAAGCTGGTGTGTTCTTATGCAAATTCTATGCATCACTGAACCAGATTCCAGTCTAACAGAACAATCTTCAGGAGATATATAAGGCTATTAGTGTAACTGATACCTGGTTAAAAATGTAGGAGGGGAGGGGGATGAGAACACAAGCATGTAGGATTTATTAAAAGAGCAGCCAGCAGAGTCCTAGTGAAACATATGAGAAATGACAAAAATGATGTCTCTCAAGAGGACTCTAGGAATAATATGTCACCTAGCCTGTATGCCAGAAACCAAGAAGTGAAGTATTAAAATGAAGCTTATTGTAAGCTTTTGAAAACTAGGTGAGAACACTGGCCACTTAATTATTTTTCTTTAATTCAGAGGCTGCCCATGAGAAACACTCTGAAGGCAAGTAATTGGATGATCAGCCTCACCCTGGTCCTAACTGAAATAGGCAGGCAGAAGGAAAGCAGGGAATAAATTGCAGCCTTTGCTCTCACAAAGTGGGATTATCTCTGTGCATTTTACATCATTTTCTGCCTCTCCATCTGCCTTCTGTACATTTCAAGATTTCCAAATCTGCACAGACAAGTGTAGGATAAGAGCAGAGCTAAGCTCCACTGACCTGCAATATTTTCCTAAGTATCACCCAAAAGGTGTCACAGCACATGAACAACTCCCTCCGTGCTGTGGTGTATGGGAAGGGGTATATATTTATTACAATAAGTTTCTTTCTCTGACCTTCTTTTGAAATCTGGTTCTGTATCCCTTGCTCTCTTCCTTCAGGGAATTACATCCAATACAGCCCTACATGCACTTAGGGGGTGTCTTCATGAAGACTGTATAAAAACTGAAACTCACAGCATGGCTGCCAGGTCCCTGGCAAGACTATACTCCACTGCACCACCCCTGCTGCATTGCCCTGCTTGTCCATGCTGACATATCCCCAGTGGAAACAGGGCTGAACTAAAACATGACCAGGTATGGATGTGTCTTATGCTCCTGAACAGCAAAGTTGAGGCCTGATAAACAAAAGATTTTATACAAAAGACATCTTATTCTTTTCGGATGGCGGTGACCTGCTCACAAGACCTTGATGCTGTGCAGTAGTAGAATGGGTGAGGAAGACATTCACTTTCCCTGTGCATTAACACCTCACCTTCTTGAGAGCAATTGCAAGGGGCTTGGAGATGTTAGCAACCAACCCCCTCCCTTGCCATAAGCAGCACTCTGAGAAATGCTTCCATGTCATCGGTCTGCTGGGAGTTCAAATGTCATCTGTCTGGGACTCCTTTGAAGGAACAAAATCTCTGATATGGGAACTGGAACACAGGGCATGTTAGGGAATACCAGGAGCTGAGAGGACAGACTGCCTTTGATAGATCAGTTCCCTAAAGATAAGCTGCATGCATTGTTGGTCTGTTATCTGCTACACACACTCCTGAGATAAGGTATTTCCAGCACTTTTACATTCTTCTAAGCAGGCCTCAGTGCTAAATATGGAAAAAATTTTCAAAAAATAACAATTAGTTTGTGTCCAAGGCTAAATCCATACTATCAGCAAAATTGGCTGGGTATAAAGTCATATTATTCAGCCTGAAGATAAATTTGGAAGCTTATCGTGGCATTCATGTCCCTGGGCTTCTTACCACAACTTCTCAAATTTCCCCCTCAAAATACTATGACTTTCTTGTTGTCTCATTTCACTTGAAAAGGGAAAAGATATTTTAAACATGAGTTTGGATTCAGAATTCATGGAATCATATGCTTTGCAATTCAGTGCAGTCAGAGAAGGCAGTGATCTGTTCATGAACAGGAGAATAAGACCAAACCTGGTTGATACAAAAGTCTCCAGACCATTCCTTTGAACGGGCATGGCCTCAGAGCTCAAGTTTTCAAGGCAGAAGACACCAAAGGCTGTGGGATAATGCAACCAGCTACAAACAGGTCTGGACAACATAACTGACTGGAGGGCAAAAGTAAACAGAGGCGGAGCAAAACCAATCCAAATTATGCATCCTGCGTGGATGCACATTCACCTTCAGGGGAGTCAGTCTGCTGCCCTGGAGATGTGTCATCTTCCAGTGAATAATATTTACTTTGATGCATAAAGACAAATGCCATTTTCAGTTGCTGCAAGCTGGTTTACCTTTTAAACAGATTCACATGTCAAGCTGTGACAACTTGAAAAGTAATATAGAAGAACTATAGTAAAATCATATATTTTAAAAAGGTATCAATGTATCATTCTCTCCTTGTGGAAAACATATAGCACCCCATTGTAAATATTTAAACTATTTAAAACACCTACTGCAATTCTGCTATACTGAGAATTAAGTTATTTACAAAAGTTGGGAAAGACACAGGGATGTCCATGACTGTTCATTCTTATTACTTCTATCAGCTTAGGTTTCTATTAAGTTAACAATTAAGTTGAGGAAAACTAATGGATATTTGGCACAGAATATCAAGGACCTCTACAAAACTGAATGTTTTGTTAATGCACATTTCTAATAATCTCTTTCTCATAAGCACTCCCAGCTTGTAACAAAATAATGCCTGCAAGTTCATTTCAAGGACAATACTTTATATAAATATCAGAAGTTATGACATTCTCATTAGCTTAATTAGGATAAGACAACCTGAAAAGAGCAGGTGGTTTTTAATTAAACTATGTCTTGGAACAGCACAGAATGTTAATGTACAGTATGACCAGTGAGATTGGTAAAATACTAATTTTTGTGAAATAAGGTTCTGATCCAGAACACCAGCAGATCATCAGTGCTGGACCACCAGTCCTGGAGAATTTCTATAGGATCACAGAATTCTAATATTTTCCTCTGATGGAAGAAAGTTCCAGATCACACTTTAATCACTCAGGTTTTCACCACTTAGCAATTATTATAACAATGCATATATTAATAACCTTGTTTCAAATATTCATTTAATAACAGCAATTGGAACTTTACACAATATTAGAGGATTCAGCATCTAAACCTTCCCAGAAAGCAGGGATATAATAAATGACATGTTCTCATGATGCTTTTAGGTACTGTATAGATGGGACATAATTAAAGTAAGACCTAATTAAAGCTTTTCTTCTCCAGAGACAGACAGGTAAAACATAACTTACTGTATTCTTGAGCACAAAAGAGTCTAAAATTGTCTTCACGATTACACAACTGTAGATCCTCAGTACAGCAAATGAGAAATACAGTGACAGTTGGGAATTCATGTTGTTTCTACCTCTTCCCATTTCAATCTGAATTAATTTCTAATCCCTTGAAACAAAGCAGTGAGGGTCTATTCTGCTTAGTATAGAAAACTTGCTTTTTGTAGCTTACTGCTAAAAGATTGTATAGGTGATTCTGCTCATGCTAAACAGAACTGCTTTCAGTGGTGCACCACAAAAATCCACCTGCGTGGAACCAGCCACTTCAAAGTGTGTTCTTGGGCAAGTTACATAACTCTTGGTTAACAACTGGTTTTCTCTGTGGCAGTACTCACCACTTACAATCTGTAGGTAGAGAAAACAGTGCATCCAAGGAGCCACCACATCAGTGAGCCCTGTAAAAAGTGGTGGTCGCTTTATGTCTGGTGTGAGATCTCTGAGATTATGGGTGGCCTCAGTGCCCTGTGTGATGCATGGGGAGAGACTGAAAAGAAAAAAGAAAAAGACAAAAACAAACAAACCAGCAGCACGTGCTGAAGTCAGGACTCTACATGAATCCACACACTGAACTTCAGTCCCTCTTGAACATGAAGCACTGATTCAGGGTTCTCTAGAACTCTGTCTGCCTACTTCTATTCTAATTTGTGCCTCCATCTCTTAAGGTTGTTTGGCAATAAAAGTACTCTGAAAGTCTTAAACAGAAAGCTCCCAGAGGCAACAACCTCCTCCTCCTCCTCTGTGTCTTCCAAAGAGCAGCTAAAGGTAAAGGGTGCTAAGGAAAAGTGCCAGCCTTCAGGATTCTCTATACTAGCACAGAGTTAGCAGCAAACACCCACCCCAACACTGGGGGTCCTACCACAGAGGCCCCCACAGTCAACTGGGGTGAACTGGATGTCTCTTCTGTCCACCCCTTCCACTGTAGGTGGGCAAGGGAAGGGCAGTCTCCCTGCTCAGAGCCCTCACCAGGTAAAACTGTCCATGGGCCAAGGGTTTTGTCAAGGGAATATAACCAAGAAGGCTGGGCTGCATTAATATTGAGAACTGATTATTTTACATCTGCTTTAGGGCTGTTATAAAATTATTGCCTGGGCTAAAGAAGGGCCTAAAACAAGGTGAAGAACTCCTTTTGAAAGTTAGCTGGTCTGTGTTAAAACATGGACTAAAATAGTGGAGTAACAGGTGGCCTTAGGCTTGGCTGACCAGCTCTGAATGGCTGTACCAGGTGTTGCACAAGTGCCAGTGACTGGATCCCATGCAGAGGATTTGTGTCCTCAGCAGTCACCATGCAGTAGTTGGTTTGGGTTCCAGCATGATGCAGAAGGAAAGCCCAGCTTATAAAGGCAGAGCTGGGCCTCTCATTTCTACCATCACAGTCCTAAGGTGGAAATGAGAGAACAGACATCTGCCACTCAGCACAGAATTGCTGTCATTGTTTCTTCTTTCAGTTCCTTGCTCTGCAGAATGGGATAACTTTCTCCTCAAATGACTGTGGTAGAAAGAGGCAAGGAACTTAGCTATGAAATCCTCTGCTGGAAGCAGTTACAGAAGCTGAACATTGTAACTTGAGAAACATCATTCTTTTAGAAATCTGTTCTAGACACTCTGCTATACTAAAATTTCCTGAGCATAGGTGATTTTTAGCAGAACTTTCTTTATTTATAGGGACATGGGAAAGAGAGTGGGACAAAGGATTGCAGCATGACTAGTAAACAGATCCAAATTTTATTAGGTCACAAAACTACAGCAGATCACAGAGCTCTGTAAGATCTTCCAATTGCTTCACTTTTCCTCCAAAAGCCAGTGAAGCTCTCTGAGCACAGCAGAGAATGATAAGGACAGTTCTCCCGCACTAAATAATTGTGGTTGAATTCTGAACAAACAGACTTCTGTAGGATAGTGCTATTTACAATTACTCATATTAGTGAGCATGAGCATATATAAACACTCCAACCAGAACAAGAGCATTTTGGTCAATGAACCAGCAAACAACAGGAAGAAAAAGGCCGAAAAAAGGATGAGAATAAAACAGCCAGTCTGGGAAGAAGCAGTAACTTTGGCATTTCAATTTATCTGACCAGAAATTCAGGTTTAAGGTATTTTTTTTCCTTCTTCACATTATTCCTCTATTTTCTGAGGCCCTTAGGTGCTATAGTGTGGGCAGCTGAATTTGTTCTTCTGTTCCTATTCCCAGGATAACAATAAGCATTCACCAGATCAAATCTGATTTGTACCAGCACAGCTTTTGGCCTGTGCCTCCTTGACCACACAGCCCACAGATGGGTTTTATCTAAGTTCAAAATAATATAATGGATTACTTAAAGCATCTCCTGATGACAAAGCACTTTTAAGCATATTCATGGTGCAGGACTGAGAAAGGACAGCTGGACGTCTGCAGGAACAAATGTGGTGTTTGTTTATAGGCAGAGTTTGCAGAGCCCCAGCAGTGATGCTCTGAGTCAATGCATCCTCCAGCTACCCAGGTCAGCACCATGTGTGTTGAGGTCACGTTAACCCTTCTGCACTTGCAGCAGAGTGTTCCTCTAAATGATTGCTTACACCAGCTTTCCACTCCAGAAACCCTCTATGAGGGTCTTGTGTTCATAACACACTGACAGTGAATCAGACCCTGAGAATTTGACAGTAGACTAGCAATTAACTTTTAAACATACTGCCCAGCTGTGGAATTATTGAATCTAAATAAACTGCACGTCTAAGGCAATTTTCTTCCTTGCATGACAAACCTAGGTTGCTTTTAATCTGATCCCTAAATAGACCTCTCCCATTTGCATTTAGCCAAATATTTTGCTGTAAAACTTTAACAAGGGGAATGATGATTCACCTGAATTACAGCTATACATCTGCAGTAACTGTTTGCAAGGATGCTTGGATGCTCAACACACCCATGGGCTTGCAAAATAATCCACAGGAATGTACATTAAAAAAACACAGCCATAAACACAGCAAGATGAAGGTTTGTCTGGGAACCAGTCAGTTAAAACAAATATTTTTGCTCTGAGCAATTAGAATGGCAACTAAAAGGTGTTCTCTTCACTATGAGGTACACACATACAGTTCACATAAAAGAAATTTTTAGCTCTTAGGTCAGTAAGTGCATTCTTAAAAACTGCAAGCACAAGGGGCAGATAAAGAGCCCGAGCCCAGGTCGGCCTTGTATCACACATGAAGATTGATTGAGGCAGAGCAATTGCAATAACAAGCATTTCAATCATGCCCTAGGCCTGGCTAGAAAAGTGCTTTTAAAAGGCAACAATAGAGACACAACTGCTGAGACAGAAAAACTCCAGTGTGTATCATCTGGATCTCCCAGATGCTCAGCTGTGCACTCATGATGGATTGACTTGTCTATACCACGGGAGCACGTGGGGAGCATTTCATTGTTCTCTTCTTCTGCCACTATTCTTTGGACTCAGCCCCCACAGTAATGGGGCACGGGCCTGCACTGGGCCTCAGTGGCACCACGAGGCTTCTTTCCTGAGCTATCATCACCATGTTCTGGTTATTGCTTTTCCTCCAAAGAAAAATTCTACAGTTTCTGCTTTTCATGACTCAGAAGCCAGCTGAAAATGAGGACCATAAGCTTTAACAGCCCTAGCAGATAAAATGTATTTGATATGCTATTTTTATTCTACTGTCATGTTGCAATTAAAAGGAAAGATTTGCCACCTCCTTCTTCCCAATTAAAAGTCTCCAGATGGAAGTTGACTGGGAATGCTGTAGGGGAATAAGCAGTCACATTGATCCAAGAAGATAGCAATACTTTTTGTCTACAGCATCAAAGCAGTAGTCTGAAGGTGCAGAATGGGAGCTTACAGAGATCCAGCAACATTTTTATATAGAAGAGGCACACATTGGATGGAAAATATAATAGAAGGAGGATGCATTCATTTGGTCAGTGATCAGAGAGACCCCAGCACTACAAATCACTGTACAATTGATGCCACAGCTTTGCAGCACATTGAGGATTTCCAGGTTGTCTGAGCTGTTTCCATTCTGTGTTGTGGGAGGGATTCTATCTGTCACAATTCCTATTTATTCTGTCTGTACAAGAAAAAAACAGTGCACATTTGTGGTATTTGTGTCATTTCATAGGAAATTACAGAAAAACTGACCAAGTCATAGAATAGTAAAGTTGATTTTGGAGAGGAGAAAGGAGAAAAAGCAACTTTTTACACAAAAGGATTTTGGAGCTCTGGAAGATTACTGTAGCAAAAAACAGAGACCTGAACAGAAACTAGAGTTTTGATACATCAACAAGAGAAACAAAAGGCTGCTCAGAGTTGCATGATGAAGAGTCCTGCTCCTTCTGCTCTATCACCTGTATTCATGTCTAGTGCAGAGAGAAGAATCTCATGGATCAGGGTTGCTGCTAATTTAAAAATAGATCTGCTAACCTGTGGTTTAATAGTTATAAGCAAAGAGTGTACAATTTGTTAAGTTTCAGGCCAAGTTTAGTCGTATTTCCTCATCACAGCAAATCCACCTACCCCTCTGGCAAGAAAATGAGAGATCATAGAATCAAGAACAAACATGTACTGCTGTAGGATGCACATTACATTTTTAAGCTCAGACACTTAAAAGTTTTCACTATAAAGCAGCTAATGATGGGCCAAAACCCCAAAGGTTTTTATCCTTTCCCAGCTGTCAGCTTCAGCTTCAGATAAAACAGGATCCTGATTTGAGCTTCATAGATAAAGCCAGCAAAACATGCAATGTCAAGATCATTCCCACAAGCACTGGTAAATTCCTCACACGCAAGACCATGGTGCTTTTCCATGTTCCTTTTCTTCTTTTCTTTTCTTTTCTTTTCTTTTCTTTTCTTTTCTTTTCTTTTCT
>JANPWX010000533.1:35293-97570 GCA_024734555.1 Trochalopteron elliotii
GTAGGCTTTTTTTTAACTGTGGGTTAGGATGAAGACTAATTTTTTTTATTTTGCACATACCAGATCTACAAAGGAAATATAACACACTTTTAGAAATCCAGGGTGTACTTTTTTAAAGCTTCAACTACATTAATTCTCGTGTTCTTCATATTTGAAAAAAAATATTAAGTGATTTAAATTACAGCAGAGCCTTTAGAACTGACTCAACAACCAGCTGTGAAAAGAGCCAGATTCGAGATGAAATGGACTGTAACATATTTACAAAAGAAAGTAAGGAACATAACCTTCCACTTTCCCTTAGGCCTCATAAAAGAGGTTCAGATGTGATTTAAGAGACCTGAGGAAGGAAGGTACAGAGCACAGCAGACTTATTTGATGAAAAAAAGATAAAAAAACCCAGCTAAACCTTCCAAAATTTAGTTACTTAAAATATTATAAGCTCAATTATTTGCAATTAATTATATATCTTTCATCCTCTCTTCTTCCAAGAGACGACTACAGTGTAAAAATCTATTACTAAATTGATATAATTCCATGTAAAGTATTCCCAAAGAAGAAAAATAATATTAAAAATCAGAAGTACTCTTTTCAGTCAGCTTAGAGCAACAGCAACTAAACAGGAGTCCTACTTTTTCCCTCTGGCAGTGAAGTTCAGACCTGCACCAAAACCCTAACTGTCCCTGCAAGAATTTTTCTAATGAAAAACTGAGGGGAAACTAGAGGAAAAATCAGAATTTGCTTGAAGATAATTTAACTTCATTTCTCCATCACCACAACTACTTCATTCCTCCACAAAATTTCACCAGACCCATGTTACCCATTGCATCTTCCTTCATTCTTCCAGTTTATCAGACACCAACACAAGTGTTCTGAAAAACCTGATGTCTCATAAGATATTTTCATACTTAGTGAAGAGGAAAAAAGAAGAAGCAAAAAGAAAAAAAAAAGTCAGTCAGGTGCTCTATGAATCATGGTGTGGTTTGAAGCCTGAATTCCTTAATAATGATGTTTTTGCTGACACATAATGTTTTTATTTGCCTTCAGAACTGTCTGTATTAATAATGAGTAATTCCACTTGGAAAATATTTACATTAAAGTATTTATTCTTATGTCACAGGCATGGATAGTGTCTTCTCTAAAGGGAAAGAGCAGCCAGGAAATGACTAATATTGAAGCCAATTTTAATGTGCTGCCCTGGGATATCCTACCAGAAATCTAATATGCACATGAGGGCTATGACTCCAACCTCAGCCACCACCACATGGGAGACACAAGGGTAGACTGCCCCTCAGGATTTGGACACCCCACTGCACTCAGTCAGTCAGACAAAAAACTTTTAGGAGTTCCCAGCACAGTGATGGTTTTCAAAGCCAGTCCAGTGTAGCCTGCAAACACAGTTTAGAGTCATGTACAAAATTTACAGGATGAACTAATACCTCAGGCAGAGAACTATTTGCCATATTTCATTAATAGCACACCATTTCCCTGTATCAATCCCAAATTCACTCTAAACAGGCATTCTCATTTGAAGAGAGAGGGAATGCAATGCACTGTAGTGTGGGTGAAGGGATTAACGATCTCTTCTGGAAAGACAGTCTGTGGAGAACAAATAGAATAATTAAGGGCTGTGCTGATTGATTTAAGTTGTGAGGCAATAGGGTCCTCGATGACTCTGAACTCAGAGCTATGAAGACAGCAAAGCTCAGGAAAAAGCTGAACTGGGCATTAGCAGTTAAATTAACAGTTAATTTGGGAATCCAAAATCAAGCTTTCAGACTAATTTTTACACCTCACAGTAAAAAATCCAAGAGAGCAGGACAGTAAAAGTAAAACAGAAGAACACTTACAGAATGCAATTCCTACTAATTATTGTCTATAATAATATCTAATCACATTTTTAAACACCAGTTTACATTTCACTTGAGAGTTTGTAAATTATATGGTAAGGTAAGATTAGAAAAGATCTTTACTGATGCCTTAGTTTGCCAAAGCATCCAAGATGTCCTTGCATCAGTTTAAAAATATTCACTTGTAGGTAAGAAATAGAACAACATCTCTTTGTGTTGCATTTAAAAGTTAAACTTTAAATGATCTACAGTGGTTTCAAAATTGTGGATTGCAATTGAATGTGTCCTTCTGAAAACAAAGTTGTTGCCTCTGTTAAAAATTGTGTCCAGAAAACTTTCTCCACACAGTGTTTGCTGTAAAAGGGCTGCCCAGTTCAGGCAGAAACAAGCTCTTCTGAGAAGCTGGGAAATCATAGTTAAATGGCATAAAGAGGGGACTAGAAGGGAACTGCACAGTGATGAAAACAGGGAGTAAAGACAGTGCAATGTCCTGCTGAGCATCAACAGCAAAATGTTTCCCAACATTGTCAAAGTAGGCTGTAGGCAAACCCATCAGACTGAGGTGCTGAATGTGCCTCTGTCTATAATACTGATATAAAACCAAAATCAGAGAAATAAAACTGAAAGAACAGAGTAAAACATTACCCATGTCATGTGTTTTTCTTCACAGCCATATCCAAAGATGAATATCCCAGGAATTCTGCAGATATCTCCCTTAAATTCCTAACAGAAGATAAATATCTGCTGGGACTAAAACAGAACCGAGCAGATAAATATTTCAGGTTGAAAATACCCAAAGGACTTTGCACGTCTTCAATACCTCTTTGGACTCTCTGACTGTGGGAGACAGCAGTAAAATTCAGTGTGAAGCAAAGCCACATAACAGAGACACAATTAAGATGTGCCTTAGTCTCTAAAAATTCTGGCTTCCAAACACAGCAGGTCCTCTGTTTGCTTTGCATGACTGAAGGAGAAAATCCAAACATGATACATCACTTTCCCTTTTGAACTTGCACTTTCAAACATTTCCAACAGCCTGGGCAGGAGGCAATCAAGGAACTAATAAGATTGCTACATATGGCCTTTGGATGTTGTGGCCATTGTGTGCCCCACAGGCCACAGTGCCTGCTGTACACCACTCCTTCATGACATCTGTCCCCTCGCAGGACAACCCACCTGGCAGCACCTAGGAGCTGGAGAGCCAGTTGCCTCTGTTGTGGTGGGGACAAAAGGCTGACAAAAGGGCACTATTCATGGGGCTCCGTGACAGATTGTGCAGCACAGCATGGGCTCCTGGCACCGTCCTCTGCTCCCAGAGTCCTCCTGAAGGGAGAGGGGTGAAGGCAGAGTGTTTTCCCATCAGTTATTATCATTTCTAAATTATGGATGGAGAAACAGTGCAAAAAAACTTGCATTTTGTCAATGTTCCTGCCCACAAACCGTGTGAACTTTTCCCAGTTGTTTGGCAGATGCAGAGCAGGCTGCCTGCTGTGCATAACCTGTGCAGTGGCCTGTCTGACACCTTGCTTGTTGGCGAGTTGTTTATTTGGTCACTTACTCGTGGTTACAAAGCACATTGTTACATTGTGCTACTTTTATAAATGTTTCTAGGCTTGCTTTTTAAAAGTGGCCATTGCTTCTCAAAAGTGAGCAGCCCACAGTGCTCATAGGTGAACTAAAGCTAACAAAAGTCCAGCCCTGCTTCTCTAAATCTCTGACAGTTTGCCCAAGAGATGGATGAATTTATAAAGCTGGAAAGCATTTTTTCTGAGAAAGGTGACATGAGACAGATGTTAATCCTATTCCCTAATATTTTTTCCCTGAGACACGCAACTGGGAGACTGAATTTACCTTTGCCATGTTATAATATGCAAACTCTTGTTTCTCTGTCTTGAAAAAAAAGCTATTTTTTCCCAGAGAAAAATATACAAAGACATGCCTGAGTAATGCCACAGGCACCTTTAATAAGATTTAAAAGATATTTCAAATGGAAACCCTGGCAAACTTTTCCTCCTCCCCAAAACAATCAACTGCCAACAGCAAATATTTCTGCTGGCAAACACTTTTCTGCCCAATAAAATTCTTCTCTATTAGAAACCTCCTTCCCCAAAGGCCTGGTAAAAAGGGTTTAGAAAACTCCATGAATATTGTCGAGTGGAGGCTGTGCTTTGCCTTAGGGTCAGAAGGGACCATTAGATCATCTCATTTAACACCTGCATTAAAAAAAGGGGAAAAACCCAAGCCCATACCACATTAGAACAACACAAGAAAACCCCCAGAATTTCACCCACCCACCTCTGTATACAGTCAGCAAAATGTGCTTAGTTAGCAAATATCTTCCACAAAGTCATTCCTTTGCCCTTGATCATCCAGAAATAGAGACTCCATTCAGCAGTTTCAGCAGGTTCCATTTTTTTATCTCTATGGAAAAACCACGTTATATATCTCAAGAATTACTTCCCACGAATGAGCTCCCCCTGTTCTGGTACCTGTGTTGGTATCTCTCAAATGCCTCCCTGTGGAAGCAGATCCTACATCTCATTAGGTGGATGTTATAGTGAAATATTGAACATATTAGTAATTTAGGAGACAAGTTGTCATAAAGTTTGCAGTTTGCCCATCAGTAATTGCACTGTGCTGAACGTGTAAGGTGGACATGTGTTTTGTGGGTTTTGACATATGTTCTGTGGGGATTGAGTCTAAGTCTGAATCTGGAGACATTTGATTGATGCTGAATTACATTGATTTACCCTCATCTGTAAAGTCAAAGGACTCCAGCTGCTAAAGCCTCTTTCTGTGTTACCTCTGCTTATGCAGAAACCTTACTTTTTTCATTTCACAAAAGTAATTCTTAAACACAAAACCAGAGAGAAAACTTATTTCACTATGTATTTGTTTAAAAGTTATAAAAGGTTTTAAATTTCTAATAAATTCATAACTTACTGCATCCATATTAAAAATCATTGGCACTGGCATATAACTTCCAAGGAAAATTTATGTTAATATCTTATGTATTTAACATTATTGCACATTACTGAACATTTTGCTAGAATTTCCCGTTTATAATTCTTCACATGTTCTTTGCCTTTCTCTTGTTTGCTGGAACTTTTCCCACTTGGGGAAAAAATCCAGATTGGAGTTTTGTTCTCTGTTTATCAGCATATGATTATTTTGGCTCTGGGCCTGTACAGCTATGTTGGTTTCCTGCAGTATAAAGACGAGAAGACATTTCTGCCTTTTTGAGAGAAATTGTAACGGTAATACAAAATGACATCCATTGTCCTCATAAGAAAAAAAAAGATAAAAAATAATGAGGAGATAAAAAGAGAAGCAGAAGTTTAACCAGGAATAAATCCAACAAAAATTGAGGAATGAGGGCTTTTGAAATGGTATTGTGCCATAGACTGCAGAGTCAGCACAATGAAGGCTTGTGTTTGGGTGCACACGTGACATGGCACTGATCATTGTCCAGCCAGGGTCACTGGGAAGAACCTTTTGTGGGATTGGCCTGCACAGGGTCAGGTCTGACACCTAATAAACAGCTCTAACATGCAAGCTCTGTTTTGTCTGCTGTGAACCGCTTTGCCAAGAGAAGAGCTAAAGGATGATAACACCTGAAAAAATCTTCCCAAATTACACTCTTCCCTGAGTGATAGTCCCACTGACCAGTTTATGCTATCTACAATAGCTGTAAGGACTTCAGAACAACCACTGCCAGTACTTTTGAATTTGCATCCTTGCCCATCCAAAGATGAGGAAGTACTTTGCAAACACTGGTTCTTAATTATTTGGGGAAATTCATTCATCCTCAAACACCACCCATCTGAGGCACGCATGGGAAATTGCTCTTTCCAACACTGATGCACATAGACTTTCTTAAGGACAAATATAGATGAACTTTTATACCACACAGCCTTCTTATCTCTGCATAGCATCATCATAAGCTTTCTCATGTGTCAAAAACTATGCTAACCATTTGCAATAGGCAGATTTTTTTTTTTTTTTTTTACTCTGGGAGAAAAAAAAAAGGATTTACTGGTTTACTATAATTTATGGAAAAAACTATATCATTATAGAAGAGCTTTCATCTTTCATAGCCAGAAAAAAAAATAGCATCATGCTCTGCTTTCAGATGCCTCCACTGGGAGGCATCCCTCAACTCTAGATAACACTGGCAGGCATAAGATGAACTCCAGTCTCCTCCAGGAGTGGAAGAGGAATTGAAGCTCAGACATAAGGATTTATAAAGTTGCTTGAGGAAAGCAACTGCAATTAAAAGACATATGTTCAAAACAAATCTTGGAATTTGTGAAAATCTGCAGGGCTGAGGCACCTACCTACAGCCAAATATATGCTCAAGTACTTTATTGATTTAGGACCACAGCTGGGAGGAAAGAGTTCCTCCTGAGAGACAGCTCAGGCTCCCAAATATCTGTCAATGAGGAAATTAGAAAGCAGGTACACATTTGCCACTCTTCATGCTCTGTTCTAAACAACCTGCACTGACTTCAGGCTTACAGCAAATCTTACACAAAATCATGTGCTAGCTGGAGAAAGAAGTCACCAGTATAAAATTACGGACTCAACATTAGGAACACGGCTGTGAAAACCTACAGGATGATGCTGCTTCCTTACAGTACTAAACTGATCATTTCTGCAGTTCCTAACATTAGAACTCTATATAGGCAGCTCAGCACTTTGCACACAGCATAATAATTCCCCACAAACAGCTACAAGAGGAACCAGATCACATTAACCCATTTACATGCACAGCAGTTGAAATCTCAATGGGTATCAAAGCATTTAATAAATTACAGGCCATGATAAGCAGGCAAAATAAATGGTGAGCTGTGTTGTGGGTTCCTGGACACTGCAGAAAATCTCCCACAGCCCCTTCCAGGAAGATAAAATAGCAGGTAGGTGGTTAGAGTTAATTCCCTCTAGTACAGTATTATCAGCTACTTATCCAAATTAATGAATAACTTAATGTTAATTTCAGCCCTGTTGCAAACATACACACATGGATCATCAATATTAAATTGTTTCCAGTTGCAGAACAGCAATTTATTGTCTGATACTGTATACAAGCAGAATAATCTCCTCTCCTTAGCTACATAACTTTCCCTCTGGCTGGAAGTTTGTGGGTTACAGGAGGTTATATCTCTTCTGAGATACAGATACACAGAGAAGATTTTGTTATTGTTGGGAACACAAGGAATGATCACTTTTAAAGATCCTGACACAGGTGGGGAAAGTGGTCTGTTCTGAAGATCAAATAATTACAAAAAGCACCTATCCATGAAGAGCTGTATTCAGCTAAAGAATTAAGATCATATTGTCTTCATTCTGTCTTAATTTGCTAATTATCCTATATTGCCCTCTTAGAAATACTGTATTTCAAGTGAAGTGATCAGAGCTCACTGAGCACAGATCAGCTGTGAATTAAAGAGGAATTAAAGTTTTAATTTAATTAAAGGTTAGTTAAAGACTGGGCATAAAGAACACTCCAGACCAAATGCCTGTCATCCTATCTGAGCATGACTATTAAAGTCATTTCTACAGCTTTACTTTCAATATCTCAATTCCTCTCCAAGTCTTTTCAAAGTGCCAATCCAATGTCTCATTTTTACTGCTTCTCTCCATCTCCAGATTTGTCAGACACAATTTATTCCTTATGAATCAGAACTAGTAGGTTTTGTCAGCTGATATTTCTCCAGATGTTTCGTGATCTCACATCTTATTAACTCTCCAGGATATTGCCTGCCAGTAAGATTAGGCACATAAACCTGTAATTGTCTGTCTCTTGCCCTTCCCAATGGCTCCCATGCTAACAGGTCTCACCAGCAAGGTCAGCCAGAGAAGGCACATGGAGAGCTGTTCACATGTCACATGCAGGGTATTTTTTCACTCATTCACTGACCACAGTATTTTCAATTTTATATATTAAAAACATATATCTACTGGCACAAAGCCTGGTAATCCAGTGGTGGAGTGGGAATGAAACAGTTCTAAACAAAGAGAGGAGAAAGGAAGAGGAGAAGATGTTTCCCACACCTATAATTTGAAATCTCATCACTAAAAAAAAAATCTCTGTCTTGCAAATACTCTTTGGTGTCTGGTGGATTTCAAGTTGCTACTAGTCTTCAGGTTATACCCTGAAAGGAGCAGGAACAGTAGAAAGAGCAAGATGTGACAAGAGAGCTGGCAGGAATCCAGAAGGTATCATTTTCACTGTGCTGATTTGAGACAGTTTTAATGGTGGGGATAACTTCCTTGAGGTTGAAGTCTTAGGCATTCAGACTGCATTTATGCTAAGCTTTACTGCACATTTCTGGAAAGGTGGTGTCATTGCCATCTTTACAGTTGCCTTAGACCAGGCAACAGAAAAAACAACAGTGTTAACAACACAGCAAGTGTCAATCCTTGTGTCCTTTGAGCTAAAAGACCTCAAGTACATTTAGAGACAGCATGAACACAGCAGAAAGTTCAGTAGGAATTATCTACTTATAAAAAACATTGCTGGCACTGGATAGCTACACAAAATCTTCATCTTCTGCTACCCAAATTCAAGCTTGCCTCAATGTCATTAAATAGTTTTCTTTCAAAATCGAAGACTTTACATAGTTTTAGAGTACCAAACATGTCTGTGCTTATGCAGGTGCTTCCCCCCTCACCTCTTCTAAATGTTTGAAAACCAGACACAGGTATCTCCCTACAGACTGACTAAACATCCTTGCTATGGCCACACAATTTCATCTGTTCGTTCAGTATGCTGCGAGGGAGGTTATTTAGTTTGTCCTAAAGAATGTCATCAATATTTTTTGAAAACTATGTTAAATGGAACTTTACACTGTTCACCCTTGAGCTTCTGTACACAACAGCCCTCAGAAATTCCTTCATTTCTTCCTCTTATAATCTCAGAAGAGCTAACTGTTCCTAGATGACACTCCATCACCTACCATTGGTAGCCTCTACTCCTCACATCCTCTTCAGCTGCTTACTGCACTAACCAATCTCTCCATCATCCTTCCTCACATTCACATTCTTCCTCTCATTAACCTCCTCACAAAAGGGCCTGCTGTTTAGATCCTCTTGGGAATTAGCTATCTGCAGCTTTCAGGCTTACCATCAGCTCATCCCTCTCAATAGTCTCAAAATTAAATTAGAAATCCCAGGACTTTCTTTGATTGCCTCTCCTCTCCATAGATATTTCTGTCCACAAGGCTTATTAAGTGCTCTTTCATAGCAGCTGCATGATTCCATAAATCCTGTAGCCTGTATGCTTGTTTGCCTGTATGCCATCTATGTCATGTTTTCAATTTTGATTTCCTCGAATGATGCCATTTCAATCTTCCTTATCCTTACCAGAAAAATAGATGGAGATGTCCCCTCTTTATTTATATAAGCACTAAAAAGCTCGTATAAATTCTCACATACAAACATTTGCTGCCTTGTACTACTTGCTGGACTTTTGGTGAACACAGTTTGTTGTGCTTTCAAAGCCCTGTCCCTCAGACTGATCCTAAATAAACGTAACCTGTGACCACAGGCAGGAAAAAGGTGCCAAAGCTGACAGCAAAAAAAAGCCTCCTGTAATAAACACTGGAGGATTCCACAGACATTTTACTGCTACAGGTTAATAGCAGCACACAACATAAAAAATCTGCTCCACAGAAAGCCTTTTCTGCAAAACCTCTTTTCTAATGCTCTGCTCCCTCTTTTCCACTGGTTAGAGGGACTGGAACATCTTTCTGCTCCTCCTGTTGAAATGCATTCATGAAGGATCATGATCCAAGGTGAAATCTTGGCATCAGGAAAGCCGAGTGGCCATTAACATCAAAAGGAAACAAAACTTTGCCCAAAGGTTCCTTTGCCCAAAGGAACAAGCACAGTCATCTTGTCAAGTTTCTGCTTGCAGAGCTGGATTAACTCCATAGATTAAGGCACTCTATCATCTCCTGAGTATTTACAATTTATTTCATCTAATACCAAGTATGAATTTTGTAACTAGCTATTGCATATTAGGCTCCTTCATTTTTATGATTTATGTTGCTCGTCTCTTGGCATCCACCTCATAACATAAATCAAACCATGTATAAAAATCATTGCCAAAAAGAAATAAAATTTATGCACAACTCATGCATAAATTTGTGGTCATGCAGCATCTCTAACTGTAAAAGATGATCTCTAATCAATTTAAGGTGCATTATCTTTCTTATTTCAGAGCTCTAAAAATATATGTTATATTGAAAACCTATTCACAGCACTCCCCAAAAGTTGTACTTCAAACACTAACTCAGTTTCTGCAGCCAAAAAAACACAGAAATACCACTTCTGTCCTAATCTTTAGCAAAGAATTATTACTAATAGAATTCAGTGTTCTTGAAGCACAAACAAAAGGTAACACCTAATGATAAGTACTTTCATCATCTGTTATGTGATTCAGTGTTTTTTCTGGTGTTGTTGTTGTCTTTATGTGAATGTGATTAGTTAAAGAATTACAGTCGTACATAAAGTCTGTAAAGCTAGCTGTATCTACCATAGAGATAAATATGAAAAAATGCCAATGCTGCTGCTTTCTAAAATTTTTCACTGAAGAGTTGCATATGATAAAGGGTAAATTTACCTTTATTAAGAGTCTTGATGAGTGAAAACATCATTTTGTATGTTTCCAAAACAAGTAGTTAATTTTTCTAATTACTGATAAGCTTTTTTCTGGTTTTTTGGGTTTTTTTTTCTTTTAAAATTTCTTTAAAAGGGTTCTGAACCCAACTAAAATGACAAGTAAAGTCCATTAAAAAACAAGTTATGCTCTTGCATGAATGAATGAATACTTGAATGAATTATACTGGAATGAAGTCACAGATATACACGATCAACAGTTTTCAGCAAAATCATCTTTCTTGCAAAAAAACATATATATCTCCCCCAGTAAAGTAACAGTTTCAAATATTTTTTTCAGATCTGTCAACAGATACGGGGATGTAAACACACTGCACCCCCCCTCCAGGTACTTCAGTGCTATTAAAAATGTAATTCAAGAAGCATAAAACCCAAGGAAAATGAGGCCTCTCGTTTATCATAATCATTAATTAAAATAAAAATAGTTGTATTTATATAGATATGTAGCTGCTGGATGAAAGACACAGATTCCTTGACAAAATTTCCACCCAAATTATTAAGAGCCCTCTTCCAGGGCCAATGAATGGATGACAGCCATTCTCCCTGCATAACACTTTTTTAGTTTAGTAGACTTCTAGTACATGTAATTATGGATATCTTAGAGAATTTTGTCTGGATCATTTTCTGCTCACAAACCTTTTCCTATCCTGGATTTAATTACCACAGAGACCTATCCATCCTTAGTGGTCTGCCTGGACCCAAACCCAAGGAGTTCAGCACTTTCTCTGTAGACAGAGACCAGGACGAAGCTGCCCCCACAGAATCCCAAATCCATGGATAATATCTCCAGCTCCTGAGAGACCTAAGGGCACAAAGCCCAGACTGCCTATGTGGAAAAGCCATCCCCAGTCCCTGAGCTAGGAGTTAATATTCCTTCCCCTACGTGAACTGACCTCTCTCAGGGGAGGCTCATGGCATGGCTTCCATCTAACCTAGACACCTTAAAAGCCCAGCTGGCCACTTCAGCCCAAATATCCTCCAAGGCTGTGTGTGGACCCCCACACATTTCTTTGTGTGGCTCACTGAAGTCTTGCAGGGTTCAAGATTGAACACGGATCTCTGTCCAACTGATTTCCAGCTCTCATTCCTAAGCAAATGTCTGGTGACTCTAAAAAAAAGACACTCATGTTTTATGGCCCTGACCAGGCATTTGATTTTCACAAGGGAAATAATATAGAAATAATGATAAATTGCCCAATAATTCCTCTGGAAGGAATCCAGAGAGAGAAGGCATTGAAGAATTTAAAACTAAAGGCAGGACACACAATTTAACAGCAGAATGGTTTTGTTTTGGAAGAGTGCATGTGAAATGTTACTGTTGACTGATCTTTTTAACTGGGTTACTTCTACTGAGAATATTGGCTGGAAGTAACAGTGACAAGTGAAACTCACTCTTTAAAGACTGCTGTGGCTTTCTGTAGCTCAGTGTGGCATGTCCCTGAAAGCTGGGGTTACAATCTTCCACTGCAATTGCAGAAATAAACATTTGTTTATTTAGCATGTCCCTTAATCACCATGTGAACTTCAGCAGTCTGTTGAGGTCCCAGAATTATCCCAGCTCCTGGAGACCTGGCTAATAAATTACACAGTTGGAAAAGCTTTTTGTGTGTATTTGTACAGCAGCACATGCACAGCACCACATACCCATGTCTTTCCTGTAAAGGAGAAGAATAGGTAACCCTTACAGCTGGAGCATTACAGTCCTTCCCAATTTGGAAATCACACTGCTAAACTGCAGAGAAATGAGCTCTCTGCTCTGAGATCTGGTTGTGCCTCATGACATTTGAGTACAATATCAGGAGGACAGCGTTTTCACCACATGCAAATCTTGAATATACTGACATCAATGCCAAACCTGCCATTTAACTTCAGAGGTGTCAGGATTTTTGCTGAAATCTCACTGAGACACTGATACACCACCAAGGTCAACCCTAAAAGGATCATGAATAACTAAAAGTAGTTGATTTACAGAATTGAGAACTAATACAATTAATGCCCTCCAGGTGAAAGCAGAGTGAATCATACCAAAATTTCTCACCCAGGCAAGACAGAGATGGCAGGAAACCCTCAGAAAAGTTTAGCAATGAGCTTTGCAGCACTCTTTTTCATTCCTGTTGCTTTGCAATTGCAAACCATAATTTCAATTTATTCACACATAGCCAGCTGGAAACACAGTCCAATAACAGCTCTTTTCCATAGTTCTGCATAATGCTAGGAAAGGAGAACTGATAAAAGAAATACTGTAAATGGCCTAACTTAGACAATATGGGTATTCATTTCATTCCATGGTGTATGTGCACCCAACCAAGTAAACCCAAATAAAACTCAAAAACCTAAAGTGATCAGAGACAAGACTTATTTCAGGACACAGGGTACAGTAAGGTAATGCAGCATTAGGAGAAAGATTGCTCATCCTTTTCAGTCACCAAAATGTAATTCCTTCCATTCTCATCCACCTTAATAGAGGCCACAGAGTAGATGCAGATGACACTTCACAAATTCTCTCCCTTTTGAACACTATATGTTCTGAAAAACTATTTTGTTTTTAATCTATTTTTTTGCATCTATATATAAGGCAATGGTGCTGGGGCACTCATGTCCCATTGTAGCTGGAGAGAACTGTGAGCACCTTTTGTGAGCCTTTTATCAAAAACTCCCTCTGATCTTTTGTATTTTTATATCAATGCAAATTCTCTAGGAACACTCTAAATTGCTACTCATGCTTAATATCTCCATGCAATTCAGCACCAAATACACCTCCATTATGCATTCAGAGCCTGGAATTCATTACTAAATGCTATTTACCTCAGAAATAAAGACACTGGAAAGACCTATTACCTGGTGTGAGCTTTTCTGCAAGGTACTTATCTATGTGCATGGAAGCAAGCAGACATTTCCAGTGTCCCCTGTCTGCACAGCCTATTTAGGCTTCTGCAGGGGGAGAGTGATGCCTCTGTGACAGGTTTCACGTGCATATTCTAAGAGTAACCACTGCAGTGATATCAGGATGACAGGTAGAAGGAGCTGCTACTGACTCCTTTTGTCTCGGGTTGCAGACACAGCAGTCTAAGCAACAATCCCACCATTTCACATTTAAAGTGATGAATCAGATTATTCATTAACATACTGTACTTTTTTATTATAAATTACTTGTAAAAAAGAATGCCAGGAATATCTTTTAAATTATAGATGTTCTTGCTGGTTTTTCAGGTTCATTTTATGAGGTTTCAGTGCATTTCTGACTGGCAGGGCTCTGTGCAGGGGATTTAGGAAGATAGGATAGACTGTAAATGGTCTAAAAAACCCTGAGAAATATGGGACAACTTCATTGTGGACAAACTTCTATTCATCCATTGAGTGTAACACAGTGAGTGACAGCTTATACAGAACTTGGCAGGCTTCACATACAGGGAAATAAAAGAAAACTTTTAGCCTGTGATGAGCTTTATGACAGGGCAGTAAAATCCTAATTGAGACACACTGAACCATACAAAGGAGTTTGTATAATACAATACAGGTTTAAATGAATAGACATAGTCATAAGAAGATGAAAGAAACTTTCTTTAATGATGGATCCTCTGTTTTTTTAGAGTATTAACTTATAATTTTTGCATTTGTTGATTTTCTTACCTATTCTCGTCATATATATTCTGCATAAGCAGATAAATTCTCATATTTGCTGTCATTATTGTAATTATTTTGACAAGCTTTAATTGCACTAATCATTTTTAATTCCTCTTTTTATAAGAATACATAACATGGCCTCAAAACCTGTATCATCTTGCCTTAAAAATTGTGTTACCACAAACACCATTCTAAATCTGCTGAAATCCAACAGATGTTTAGTTCATTACCACGTAGGAAGTGTGGGAATAGCTTTTACCATAGTTCTATTTCAATGCATCCTTACTACAGGATTTGGTATGGCAGGATGATTTTTATAGAAATTAAGTCAGCTAGAGCTATAGGAGATATTCAAGCTGAAATGAATAGACCTCAGCACAGCTCAGATACTTGTGCAGACAGACCATCTGAAGTGATCACCTGGCAATTAAAGGATACATAAAGGAAATAAAAATAAATACCTGATGGCAGAGATTTATTTTATATCCTCTTTTGCAACGTCGTGACAAGGCATCTGTGAGGACGTGAATGATCTGCTGAACTTTAGTCTCTCTCAAAAAGTGTCACAGTCTTTGTTCTGGATGAAATAATGCTCACATAAAAGGCTGCATGTCCTAAAGATACCTCACTCAACCAGCACCCTTTCTGAAGTCAGTAACAACTCAAGCTCCTGTCCCAAACCCAGCTCAAGTTTTTCCAGCTGATATTCTGTCCTCAGTGCTATCCCAATGGTAAATGGTAACTTACATCTGGCCTGTATCCATCCCTACTTCATCAGCCCTTTTGACCTTCAGCTCTGCCCACTTCCAACTCAGCTTATTCTGTGCTGTGTTGGTCCCTTATAAGTCAGCTTATTCTGTGATTCTGTGATGCTATTCTGTGAAAAGGAAATTCAGTCTAAACTGTTCGTGGTGTCTCCACTTTTTGTTAGACCAGGCAGTGGCTGCATGGGGTACTACTTCAGAAACATGCTGATACAGTACCTGACTGCCATGAACTTGAAATTAAAACTGACTACCACTGTCTGGTCAGAAAACATGAGACACAGATGCCAATCTTCCTGAGACCAGGTACTGACTGAACTAATGCCTGTCATTTTCTGGTTGGTAACATTTACAACAGTTCCTTTCTGTCAATTAGTCCTTAAAGTTAAGAGTTCACTTTGCAAGAGTATAATCCTAACCCTTTTGCTTAGCCTCTTCCATCAGACAGTGATAAATTCCCCTCCAAGATAAAGGATCACAGGAATACAGGCTGCCTTGATTCTTTCATTTTAGCCTCAGTTTCCCAACTGAAATCTGAGCTTTGAGGATGAGACAAGTCAGATCCACTTCAGTGTGTTTTGCTCAGTATGATTGTTTTGATGCCTACACATTATAAACCCACATTTCTGACATATTCTTTAATTTAATGAGTGACCTTCCTACCTGATTGTCATGTGGAGTTAATACCCATATGCCAGTTCTTGGAAGCAGAACATCTTCCTTTTGAAGACTGCATTGAAAACTCCTCAAAACTTAAAATCATTAGCACTTTCTGTCAATTATATTTGCATAAACAATCGTCATTACCCAGGAACTGCAACAGGATGAAAAACAGGTACGCAGTTGAAAAGACCATTCTCCATTTGAAAAACTTCTAACAAATACCTGGCTTCAACCTCAAAACAGTTTTATATTTAATTTTGGAGAAAACGAGGAGTGAAGGGGCTGCAAAATCCAGGGACAATTTCCTACCTTGTCATTTAGCACTGCTTCACTAATTTAAACAGATTTATTCGCTCAATATCAGCTGGTGAGGTAACTCTTGGTATTCAATAATTAAGGTATTACTTCCATTTTAGAATGGCCACAGTTTAAAAAAAGACAGATTCTGTCTGGGAGAGACAGACTGAAAGGGAAGGAAAGTGTAGAACTGTTTCCATGGCAACTCTTGAGATAACAGTAGCAGCCTACCTAGCCTAAAGGGATAGGTAAGTGAGATTAAAATATGTGTGTAAGAGAAGCACTTTCAAGGTCCTTTTCCAGGTTAAATACATAAATTTGAATTTAGGTACTCCCTGAAAACTCTAGATATAATGAATCCTGTATGTTCCATATAAACAGTGAAAGAACATCTGTTTTACACTGTAGTGAACAAACTAACACCAAACACAAATTCCTCAGAAGCATGTTCAAAGTCATCCCACAAGGAGTTTAGTGGTGCTGCAGGAAAGGCTTCACCACCTCAGCTCTGCCTCTGTCTCTTTGCAGACAGCCATTATAAATCCAATTAGAAACCTCAAATCCTGTGCAAATATTTGTCACAACTTAAGCAATTCCTTTTTTTCTGTGAGGGGAAGAAATAATTGTCACTTATCTCCAATCTCATGTATTCTGGACCACCTGCTGTTCTCATTACTCTACTCTCAGCTGTTTCTAACTCTTTTTGGAAGTGTGGTGCCCAGAGCTGGAGGCGGGATTCCAGCTGAGGTTTCAACAGCACTGAGGTGAGCAGAGTAATTACATTTGACACTCCTCCCACAACATTCTGGAATTACATTTGCCTTTTAACAACTGCATTATGCAGTTGGCACACAGCTGACTAGTCAAAGCCTTGTGGTACATAGGCTTTTGATTTCCAAAAACAGAATGGCACTTTATTTTCACTTTTGTCTCTGTTCTGATGCCATCCTTCAGGATGCTTCATTCCCTTCCTGTTCTTCATTTAGAGTCATAAAGAATTTTGTAACTGAGTTGGTTGTTTCATTATCTAAGTTAAAGTAAAATGTTCATCAGAACTCAGTATACAACAGATCCATCTGGTCTTCCTCAAATTCAGAAGTCTTCCCAGTTCCATACTAAGCCATGGCTTAGGACTCAGACAGGTGAAGAGTTTGCTTTAAAAAAAGCTGTTTCATTATGGCTGTGACCATTTTGTTATGGCAATATAGTAGCTTACCTAAATGGCCTATGAGAAATGGCATTTGGTAAAAAAAGTCTTTATCTAAAAGTACTTAAAACCTCTCAGATACAGCAATGATATTGCTTCCACCCTGCTGGTAGTACAATTGTTCTATCATAGTTACATTATTTGTCAAGATAAAGTCTGGGTTGTTTTAGCACAGAATTCACAAGGAATTGAAATTTGACTGGCTGCTCTGGCATCAACTGGACCTTCCACACTTTCTCATTGAAAAGGTAATGGCTGGGCTAATTTTTCTCTTCTCCCTTGAGATATAACTGATGAAATCCTATAGATAGACACTAATAGTTGAAAAATTACTCCAGTGAACTCTTGAAGTACTCTAGACCAAGCCTAAGGTTCATTTAGTCCTTTAACAAGATAGCACAAAACTTACTCTTTCCTTGTACTGGCCTTCACAACTCTCCTCTTCTTAAAATTAACTTCATGACGTGTCTAATCAACTGTTTGGTGAAGACCAAAACACAGAAGGCAGTGACTGCTCCAGTCCTGTCTGCTTCACCCTTCATTTCCTCCCTTTGTTTTTTTTCTTTTCCTTATTCCCAATATATTCATAGAACCCCCCCAGTTATCTTTTACACACTTTGCAAGCAAACCATCCAGAACTTTTCCCACTAAATGAGTCCAACATGACTGAGACTTGGGTGGGTGGGTAGTTCTCATTTTAAGCCATAAAACCTTTTTTCAGACATATCCCAAATGTTCACTCTTGTGCTACTGGTAAGTATCAGCTGTGGATCCAGTAGACTGGAGTAGATTGCTGAAGAGCAGTTCATCAGCTACCAGACAGAATTCCACTCACACAGAACCCACTGCAGAAAGCCTAAAGGAGACTTTTGCACTGTATAAAGTGTCACTCTAACCTCCACCTTGTTTTTAAAATGCCAAAGCTCAGATTTAACCATCCCCTTCTCTGCACTTCAAAATGCACCATTTTCTCTAGAATCAATGTAAAGAGTGATTTTTACCACAGAACTGTAGGGAGAGTAAAATTATTTTGACTTCTACTTCAGAGTTAGAAATTTTTTAGTTTTTGTGTTCTAGGATCCTGGTGAACTTGTTTCATTTTTCTCCAATACTCAGCTACTACCACTTGGCTTCTCATTTGCACTCAGCTTCCTCTTCATAAATTGTCAAGTAACTGCCTAAAGAGATTTTAAGGATCATGAATTCTCACCAAAGATTTAAGTTATTAATTGTTGGCAGGTATTTGGAAATTAGCCTGCATATGTCTGTCCAAGAGATAAAGAGAAATAACATTTCCTCCAGCTGGGGAAAGTCTGGCAGTACTAATGATGGAGGTGTCAGGGGGAAAATAAAAGAAAAGAAAAAAAATCTGCTCATTCCTTCCTTCCTTCCTTGCTTCCTTCCTTCCCTTCCTCCTGTGGTGACCTCAGTATGATTTGCTAGCAGCCCATCTTCTCCAACCCACTGCAGATTCATTGCCCTTTTGAACCCAGCCAACAATCTTATCTGCAGCACCTACAGCACCAGGCGTGACAAACACAAATTAGCAGAACACCAGCAGCATTTGTCAAGGAGATACAACTCCCTCTGTAAACTTCTATAATCGATATTCTACATTCTGTGTCTGCTCCAATTGGAACCTGAAACAGTAATGCTATTCCTCATAAAAAATGATCATACCAGCAGGTCCTGCAGATGAGGTCAAAAGGCTGTGAGTTTGGTCTCATTTGAAATATGAATGTATTCAACAATTACTCCTCTATTCTTCACTCTTGAGGTAGGTTTTAAAAGGGAAAAGAAAAAATAACTCCACACTATGTAAGAATACATAAATTCATACAGTTTTTGTTAGATATTATCATACTAATATATGCTTACAATTTCTTTAGTAATTAAGCTTTGTGCAGTGAAGAACATGAGCACTGTCGTTTCTCCAGGAGGCTTCATTTTACTTCAAATTTTCCCTCACTCTCTCCTGACTCTGCCATGCTCAACAAGCAATAATTACTGTACCACAGAAGAATTACATTTGAAAGCTTTAGTAACATTTTAGTAACATGAAGTCTGATTTAGCATTCTAGACCCAGAAAAACCTCAAAGCCAACAAAAAATGTGTAGAACATTAAATCTTTATACCACTAAAGAGTGACTGAATGGGTTGTGAGAAGTCTTAAGAGGAAGTCCTGAGCAATGAAATGCAGGGCTGTATCAGGGTTATGTTCTGCCAGTGTAGGTACCTGCACTACCTCTGAACCATCTCACACAAGCCTGAGCTGGCATCACAACTACATGAGCACAACGCTCTGACTGTGCCATTTATCCCACCCCAAACCATGGTACCCAAGAGCCATCAAAGCAGCATTACTTCTTCTGGGATCAAGGTGGTGCAAAAACCAGGCTGACCTACACAGAGCAGTGGCAAAAGTGCAGTTTGAATGTTTGGTAAACTGTGCCACTTTTCCTGTAAGTGACTTAATGGATGCAGCACTTCAAATCTGTTCCCATGGCAATGTAGAAACAGCGGTGGCAATACAGGCAGTTTCCTCTTAGACTCGAAATACAAGGAGGAGAACAAAAGCCTTTTCTCCATTTGAATGAACAAAAGGAGAAGCATTTTCCAGTGCAAACATGTAAAGCCAAAATCTTTCCCATGTCCTGACCACAGTAAAATTCATGAATAAACAGAAAAGACTTGCCAAAAAGGTCAAAAAACTTGGGTTTTGCATTGTCAGACCAACAGGGGTTAGGACTGATTCACAGAAAACAGCCTGCTCCCATTCCTCCTGAGCTAAAAATCAAAGCAGTGTTGGAAGAAGAGTCCCAGATGTTCTTTCAAGAGGGCGAATAAAGAGAGAGACAGTCCAAAATGCTGACTAGTCATCATTTTCCGTTGTGCTTGGAAAGAGACACAGCAGTAGAGGAAGAAAAGAGATGCACCACACAAAAAGTTGTCACCCATAATAACTTCAGTCCTGAGGTCAAACAAAACACAGGCAGCTATCACATGGTCTACATCAAAAAAACCAGCAAATTCCTAGACAAACAAAATTCAAACCAATTATCATAGTTGCCTCTGCTGCCCTAGGAATCTATAAAGTCCTATCACTCCCAAACAGAAAATACTTCTCAAGCTGCTGGCCTCACTAACCAAAGGGTTTTCTTTGGAAAAAAGATATCTCTTTCATCCCGTTTTCCTGTTGTCTAGCATCATCTCAGTCTAGTCTGACTTAATCTTTGGAAGAGATTGCTTTTAGGCAGGCCTCCAAATCAGGTGTTGAGAAAGCAGCAAGTCTGCATAGTTGAGGGGAAAGCTTTGGATCAGGGTACCCAGCTGCTCAGGTAGGTATCTCATTGACTATTGCAGCTATTTGTATTTGTATTTGCATTCCAGTTGTACCTAAAAACACCCATCAGCAGCCAAAATTCCATTCTACCACACTTGTACTTACACAAAGATCTACAGCTGTCTCACAAAGACATAGTGTACACACTGAAGTTGTATGACAAGCTCTCCTGAGGGACTAAACTTGAAGATAATCCTTTTGCTAACTTTCTAAACTCAAACACTTGAAATATTAATGCAAAGCCTTGCTAAAGTACTTGCAGCAGTAGTAGCAAGTTTGTAGGAAAATACCTGAACCACGCCCTAATCCTGAAAGTAATCAGAAGCCTGACCAAAGAACACAGATATTTTATATCCGCTTTCCTTAAGGAAATACAAATTTTCAGAAGGAAGCAGATGAAGTCTCAGAATCATCATCCTAATTTATATTGCTCTGTAAACCACTGCTATCATCCCATAGGCCATCCATCACCTATTGTCTATCTTCAGAAGCCCAGGTCAAGTTCCCCTGTTTCCCTTTCTTTTCCTAGTGGTTTTGTAATTTTGACCTTCATTCAGGCTTTGCTCCAGTCATCATTTCAGATCTGGAGCTGGCAGCAAATCTGGACCAAGGTATAGCACAAGTGTAGAAAACCAAAGTGAAACAGATTTTTGAAAGCAGCAGTAAAAAAATCATTCTGATTACACTGTCCATCCATCTTATCAAAAAGTCCTTTGCCTGCTTTCCTTATTTTCTTCTCCTGAG
This sequence comes from Trochalopteron elliotii, assembly GCA_024734555.1. Taxonomy (NCBI): domain Eukaryota; kingdom Metazoa; phylum Chordata; class Aves; order Passeriformes; family Leiothrichidae; genus Trochalopteron; species Trochalopteron elliotii. Next base: position 56,466 of record JANPWX010000533.1, read on the forward strand.
TGTTAGTCATGAAAGAACAAGATGCAATAATAGACATCCTTTCAATGAACACACAGTGCTATCACTGTGCCCTAAAACCCAGGACACTGATTCAGCAGCTGCTTTCCATCTCATACTGCCTGACACAAAGCTGAGCACTTAAAAATGAAGGGCTCCAACAGAGGAGATGCAGGTCTCCCACTACCCTGCCTTTTAATTAAATAATAAACAGGATTAAATGGAACTAAATCTAATTCCATGGGAAATTCACACCCACTCCATGGGTATGCATCACTTCCTAGCAGTCAGCACTGTATGGATGTCTCTTTTTATTAATAAATGCTCCTCCATCCCAGAGGCTCTGTTTGTGTGCCTGTCTTCCTTTCACTCTTGACGTGTGGCTTTTCTAATCTCTTGCTTATAAACCCTCAAAAATCCATCATTGGGGTATTCTGAAAGAATTAGTAGTGGATGTCTTTGCACATGTAAGCTGCAATATATTCTGTCATTCACAATACCTGATTGAATTTAACCCCACGAATGAGGCTGGGTATTTTTTGTTAATATTAATGAGACAATTATTTACTTTATAAAGGACATAGAGGCAGCTTCTTTTTGCTGACTGCACTGTGCCAGGCCCTACTTCCCAGCCACAAGGAATAGTCTTTATACCCACTGCGATCCTTAGTGATAAGAATTTGGAATGTTCACTTTTGCAGTGGTTTTCTAACTGCATGAGCTGAATATGGTTTGGAGACCCACTGTATTTGGGTTCACACAGAAGCACTGATACCTATTCCACTTCATCCCTCGTGTAACATTGTCTGAATCAGGGGCACTTAGCTGGCCCAGACAAGATTTATGCTGGACAGACTACAGCAGTAATTTCAGAATAAGAATATCACAGTGACCTTGACATGCCTTCTGTTCTCAGTTGTTTTCAGCAGTTTTAATGAATACATCTTTCTTGAGCAAAGGATCAAGATGTGGTCCTTTAGATTACCCACACAGATGATGGCTTCTAAATTCATTTTAAAATCGCAGCAAATGGATTTAGGAGTTATTATGGAGAATTCAGGGATGGTGTCTGCTGAAAGCCTGATTATGCTCCCAGCCATCATTTTTCAGACATGGGGAAATCTGCTGAAGTAAAGCTCCAATTAGGATGCTTGTGTTCTTTTAAATTAATGTTTAATTTCAATTTTGTTTCCTAGTTCCTCCTGTCATCTTCTGAGAAATACATGTGTTGAAATCATTCCTTTGATGAGGCACAGACAAGAAGCTTAGTGTGCTTTGATGTGGAAAAGGAAAATGAGCCCTTTTTGTTTCTATGGAACCAGCTTGCAAATCGGGGAATGATCACAATTACTACAGTTGATACAGGGTAAGCCCAAATATTTTTCTAACCAATAAAGAAGGCTGGAAGATGCAGCTAACCCAGAGAGTTATGAACAACCAAGTAAGGACAAGACCTTTCATAATTATCTAAGCTTCTGTTTTCAGTTTTTTCAAAGCATGACAAGGCAGTGAACTGGAACAGCAAACTGTGTTTGGATAGGGAACTCTGCAGGACAAAGCCATGTCAGCTAGACACCAAAGAGATTCAGACCTCTAGCATTTGACTCCATATATTTGCAACCTTTACATCTCTTCACTGGTCAGCAGCAGAACTGGATCACAGTGGCAAGTCCCTCTTTGGCTGCATTTGTTATTCTCACTCCTCCATGCCCTGCATACACAGGAGAAAATGACTGAGGACATCCAGAACACTTTTACATTACATATCCCAACTGTGCAGAGGGAGCAAACTTTGACTATGGAAAAAAAAATACAGTTCCATAATCTGTAAATGTACTTTGATATGTGAACAGAAGGGATCCAACTGTACAACCACATTCTTCCCCTATAAATATATGTCCCTTAATTTCATCTTTTAGAAAAATCAGAGACAAGGCTCAAAATGTCCTCAGAACAGGCAAGAACAAAAGTATTTTTGATGCCAGTGTGAATAGGGTCAAGTCTACTTTCTGCCCTGCTGATGCAAACTGGAAATGGGAATTTCAAACAGTGTTAACATACTGAAAATCCTGAAACCACTTTGTCTATCTGGCTAACTTCAGTAGCTGTCAACAGCTGGGAGGTGCATGCTCAAAATGGAGGAGGTAAAGGAGGTGCATGCTCAAAAGACTTTCTGACCCCACTGCATCTAGAAACATTAGCAATTGCTTCACATTGCTGGATCAGGTTTTCACATACAGCATGATGCCCCAAAGTGAAAGTCACATTAAAAATGGATTAGATTACATTAGATGTGCTAAGTGCAGCATGCCTTCAACTCCCATGGACTTCTGTGAAAAGGGGAAATACAAGCACTTTGCAAGGGATGGCCTTTTGTGATGGGCTGGTGCCCTCTTACCCTTTCAGAACTTTCTCATACACATTCTGTGTCAGTAAAAGAGAAAACTTTTACTGTTATGAGCTAGGGCATATATTACATATATACCATTTGTTCCTCACATACTTTGTTCAAAAAAAACCTCTGCTGTTAGTTTTAGAATTGGAAATTCCCAGTTCTGCTAAGTTTTATTGCTCCTTTGACTGGTTGCACACAGTAGAGAGCTGGCTGCTACTTTACTTTATGCAGCTTGGGAACTTTTGATACTTTTTTGAGCAAGTTTCTTCCAGGTCAGTTCCATGTACAAAGTAGGCTGAGAATTAATAATATTAATAAAAATGCGCATTAATCAACAAATTCATTTTTAAAAGACATTCTTAGTCAGCAAAAGATGTCATAATGAATGATACATTGTCACCCTGATTCCACAAGCCACCTGCAGCTCATCATGAATCTAAAAAGTAAACTCTTCAAATAGAGATAAGCAACCTTCAGGTCCAAAAATACAGCAAGAATGAAAGCAGAACTCTCTTCCCTCCTTTGTGAGTCTGTCCCCTTGCAAAATGACAAACCTGGAGCAGCTACATTTGGGGCTCTCTCATGTTCCTATTTCTGTATTCTTTTCCATTTCTTTGATCTAAAAAATCTCAGCCACTGGGGACTAAACCAATCCAGGAGATTTACATGGCTTCTCTGTTCACTTGTGGGTACTTATCACATTCTCTGCTGCAGGCACTTTTTAACAATTCATTTTAATCCATTCTGAAAAACACGAATGTTATCATGGAACAGACATTAGGAGGAGAGTCTGCATCCAAACCCCCACTGACCTCTGGATTAAGAAACTGAGATTCTATTCCTGGCTATGCCATAGATTTGTGCAAATGGCTTCAGTGCTGGGCTCCTCACCCTACACAAGTGCATCCCATTTTTATTGTGCTGTGTATCATTGCTAAAAAGGGAGCAAATCAGTAACACTGCGGTTCTGGTCAGCCAAAGTTTTTTTCCTGAAGACAATTTCTTTTTCTGAGAGGAACTGTCACTACCTCTGGCCATTGTCATGCCTGCGAGGCCACGCAGAGGAAAGGATATGGAGACCTGCAGAAAGGAAGAGCTTACACCACTAAGAGAGTGCTAATCACAAGCTCATTTTCTCACTTAAATGACTCTTCCAGTAAAACACTCCCACGCAAAGTTACAGAGGGCAGCCGCTGTTGTTGGCATCTCACAAACCCAGCTTCCCAGTCATACCTTTCTTTTCCCAGCCTTTCTAGCCAGGTAATCCATGAAGGAGCACCTTAAATCCCAGAGAAGCCAAAGAAGGACGTGCCTGCAAGAATCATCAGTGTGCTGGCAGATGCAGAACTCAATGCCACAAAAAGGAATGGTGTTAGCAGGAGTTAGTCTAAGTGTCTATGCCACAGAAACAGAAAGTCTGTATTTTACCTACCTGGAATTAGAAAATCCTTCCAGTACACTGCAAGACAAACTTCTGAGAGTGACAAACAAGTTTGAGGCACTTTTTGCCTGGCATTCTTCTGCTTCCTACAAGTACACAGAGACCCCTAGCTGCAATTCTGCTTAGGACAAGCATTTGCCTGAGAATACCATTTGATATCATTTTAATTGAATAGTCAGGTTTCATTTTTAGCAGGCACCACACGAAGCCACAAGACTGTATAATGCCATTGTCCTGTACAGAATACCTGGCAAGGTCTTACAAATTTCCATTGGCACAAGTTTGTCAATCATCTGTGCAGTTCTCCACTGAAACTTCTTGGTGGAAAGGTAGCTCAAATGTATATTATTCCCTGCAGAAGTAATCAGAACAGCCTGTCTCTGAGCACTATGATTATCTACCTCAAAGCCCTGTGAAAACTGACATATCATCAGGCATTATTTGATTCTTTGGAGAGACACACCGGGAAGCCCTTTAAAAGTCAGTTATCAGATCTTTTATGCTTAGATGAAGTGCTGAGTCCCCATTGCTTTCAAGATACTCAGCCCACAGGCTGTTCCGAGGACGGGATGTGCATAGCTCTGGAAGCACAGTGGCACAGGTCTTGGGCTGACTGCACATGGCAAAGGGCAGGACAGCTGTGGCAGGCCTGCCCTCAGAGCCAGCCTCCTCCACAGACAGCTGCCAGACAGCCCAGCTGTACTGGAGCCCCTCTACTCCTGCCAGACACCTACCCCAGTGCCAGCTGTAGGCCCCTGCATGTTCTGGCCACCTCCCCCCTGAGGGCTGCTCAAGGTCAAACACAACAAACGACAAGGTGTGACCAGAGCCACTCACAAGCTGGGACAGGTTTGGTTTGGGGGCAGTTTGTTTGTCCCCTTGTCATTCCCAGCTCACAGTACCACTACTAAGACTGCCCCTTCTTTCTCTGCTCTTGGAACAGTGTTTGCTGTTCCTCTCTGCACTCAAACAGGTAGTGCTGCTGATTCAGCAAAGCCATCCTCGCCCTTACGCTGTCATTTATAAACTGATTTGTGTGAACCCCAAGAAACACATGATGCTGCAGAAGTGATGAGGTGTCCTTATTTCTCTGGCTGAAACAAAACAAAATAAGGTCTTAAATAATTTATAACTTCATAGGATCAGCACATTCAGCAGGAGAACTGCTTATGCAGCTGACTCACTCAACACAATAATGAGCTTTTGGCCAGGTGATAGGTTATGTTGAACCTGACTGGATCAATGTGAAGAGGGAAAAGTTCAGCTTATTTGAGTACTCCATCCTCTAAATGTACACAGCAAAATGTCAAAATGACCCATACACACCCTGCAAAGGAAATTGAAACTAATTCTACCATATTACATTTCCTTTTCTTATCCATCTTGCTTTCTCTCACATATGCTCAATGTATTAGGATTTTAGCAAATAAAAGTTAAAAGAAAAAAGGCTGAGACCTCATTACATCTCGTTTCTAAATCTTCTGCCACTTCAGTTAAATTCAATTCATTTTCACTGGTAAAATATCTTTTGGAGAGAATCGATAGAGATCAGCTGAAATACTAACTCTCTATTTGAGTTCAAATATTGATGAGCAAGTCTCTTTAGCAAAAAATATTGAAAAATATGTACAAAAGGCAAATGAGATTGTGCTTGAGTGTGCTACTGAAGCAGACGTGATATGGAAGCTGGACAAGGGGATGGCAGACTATAGTCCTGTTTCTGTTGTTCACATAAAGATGATCATCATTTTGCCCTAATTTTAGATAAAATCTCAATATCAAAGCAACTTCTGACATGTTTCCTATGAAAAGCAAGTCCTGCAGGGAGAGCAGGAGCACCTGGGCAAGGGCGGCCCATCTACATTTTCCTCAGGGGCCTGTTTTTATCTTCAGTATCCCAGAGGAGCTCTCTGAACCACTTTCCATTTAGAGACACACAGCTGTGTACCACACTCCAATGCATGGCCCATGGCTGGAGATACCTGGGCAAGAGGATAAGGACAATCCACTGTAATTCTCAAGAGCTTCCCCATTTCTCTAGTTAGGGAAAAGGAAACACAGAAAAGAAACGAATTTATTATATATGAACACATGCAAAGAAGAAATTTTCCATTAAGAACAATGGTAAGATGCACTTGCATTTCAAAGAAGATAAATTTCTCTTCTTAAATTCTAGAGTGTCATGAGGAGGATTTCCTACCAGCTCTGCCTGTCATTAACACTGTCGCTCATCTGACAGAACTGTCCAGGAAAGAGAAAGATCATGGAAGTGTTCAAGTCACAGAAAAGAATGCCTTTTGAGATCTGCAACTGGAAAGTGCTGTGGCACAAAAGTAGATATGCAGGACAGTGGTTATTCATCATCTTTGTCTTTCAATAAGGCAGCTTTCCAGACACCCAAGCAACTTCTGAAAATAATTTCAAGAGTTTTGATTGTATGTGCAGGGTAGCAATATTGCTTTTCTTGTTAAAAAGCAACAGAATATTCTAAAACCATCTACAAACGTGCAATCAAGGCATATGTTAGAACAACAAAACATTTCTTAGTTTCAGTGCAACCTCCAGAAATGCATTCATTAGGTCACAGAAAGTGAATAGGCGCATTTATGCTAATACATAACTATTTACACAGATTTTGAAGAACATGGACTGATATCCATGGATTAAAAGGCTGTAAGACAGCACATCACCACCCTTTGTTAACAGAGGGACATTTTGAGCTCTCATAATTTTTTTAGTTTAGAAATTAAATATAAAAATCACATATAAGTAGAGTGACATAAGATTTGGGAAGCCGCTGGCAGCTGCTAGAACTTCATTGTAAAGCATATGAATTTTGACCTTCCCTTTACAACCAACTAAGTTATCAGCTAAGGCCGAGTACTTGCCATTCTACTTTTTCCTGCTTTAAGCTACAAACCTTAAAGTTATCTCAATACACATTATGAATTCATGTGCTTCACTAGAATAAGTAGGCAGGGAAACACGGAAACGGCACTTTAAAGGCTGTACATCATTCCTCACTCTGTGAGGGAGAATGCCAGGGAATTTTAGAGACCTCCTTTACAGTGGGCATGCACCAGCTCTGAAGAAAGGGTCACTCCAGAAACGCAGCTTGTTAACACCTCGTCTGCAGACTATGAAAACATTTGAGATTACTTGCGTCTCTGCAATTATTCAGTGCGGTATAGACTCCGCGTTCCCCGTGCCCGCCTGGAGCCCGAGCGATCCGCCCGGGACACGCCGAGCGCCCCGCGCCGCTCGGAGCCCGCGGCGTTCGCGGGGCTCTGCTGACACCTGCCGGGAGCCGCGCTCCGAATTCCTGCTCTACCTGTGCAAGCCCGGATCCTCCCGGGCCTCTCCTGCCTTTCCCGATTGCCGGTGTGCCGGGACCAGGATCGGAGCAGCCGACCCGGGGCCTGACCCGGCTGGAACAGCGGCACAGGAGTCGCTCGGGTTCCGACACGCCCCGGCAGTGAATCTCCCTCCCAGCCTTTGGATGGTTCAACAAGTGACGGCTGGGCACGACAGTCTGTTTTTCGGTCCCTCTCCTCATATATATAAATCAGCACACACAGGGGGTTTTGCCCATTTTTCATTTGGAAGGGAGAAGAATATAAATTTGTGTCAGTCTTTCTCCTGTTCACAACTGGTCATAATTTTCATTTACTGTTTGTGCTATCCTTAAAACTCACCACGCTTTGCTTTTTCAGCTTTCCATTTCGCTGTCTCCTGGTTTTTTTTTTTTCTGTAAGAAACAGCAGCACTATTCCAAGGAGTGACATAGGAAAGAACTCAAGAGGAATAATACGGTGAGTGCCCCGGGTTGGCGGCTGACACAGCCCCATGTAAGCAAACAACAGCTCCAACAGGGTCAGGGCAAGGAAAAGTAGTTTTGAATTATTTTTCGAATATCTGTAGGTGTGTAAACAAAGCTGAAAAAGTAAAGGCTTTTTCTACACACCAAAAAGCCAAGAAATAAATCTAGTAGTCTGCTGCTGTGGACTTGGTATTGAAATGGTTAAAATAATTGGAATCAAAGAAAGGTGGCTAATTTATGAATAAGGCCAGGAAAACACCGAGAATTTTCTACTGGACAGATTTTCTGTTTTCTAACTTCAGATTTTTAATTTATTAAAATAAAAATGCTCCGAACTACTTTTTTTTTCTTTTCTTTTCTAAAGATTATCCCTAACTGTATTTTTTTCAAATGAGTCCAACAACATTGAAAGCTGCTACAGAGCTGCCAACACATCACTCTCCAGCATCAGTACTTTGAGCCTCCTCTCTCATCTCTGGGCCAGATTCCTGCCAGGCTGCAGCTCTCACAACTGAGAGAGTCTAAGACCCACTAGGATAAAAGGTAGCAGTAGGATCTTAATGGCAATTTCACTGAGGCAAGGCACAAATCAGAGCTGAAATGAAGCATTTTGCAACATTAAAAACAGGGAAAAAAACCCTCAAGCATGTTATTTTGAAGAAAGATTCAATGTTGTGCAGGTGCACCAGAGAGAAGACACAAACAAGGAGTTTCCACTTTTAAAAATTAATTTTGCAGAAGAGATTAATGTGTTAAAATAAGAGGTTCTTTTCCAGGCATCTCACTGGGAGGAAAGGGATTTAGAGTAAAGTGAATGTTCCCTGGAAAGATTTTTAAAGGCATTTTCTGTCAAGATAAGTTTGACGTGTCGCATCTTCTATTGCTGCTAATGCCCACAGAGAAGAAGTGCTTGGATAAAATTGTGTCAAAATAGCCATGCCAGAACAAAGATGGGCTCTCTGCAGAAGACACAAATAACACCGGCAGTGTTAGATAAGTCTCTTATCTAAACCTGTTACTTACTGGTGCTTTTATTGTGGAGGAAGTGCCAAATCAACCTGGGATAGTCTCATGTCATTACCCAAGAGAGCAATGATTGACCTCAATTAAATGGCTCAGCTGAGATCCCCAATTAGAGGTGAAAACAGCCATCTTTGTTTTAGTTCCTGTGTCTTTGTAATGAAGAAACAAATAGGTGATGAAAGTCCCCTTGTAGCAAAGTCTCTGTTCATTTTTGGCACTTCCACAGAGACACCTTCAAAATCAGTCAAAACAAGCTTAGGAAGAATCACCAGACCCATATGGCTGGGCCAGCTGGTCATGTTTCACTATGAAGTGTAATTGCTCATTTAGGACTCAAGTTACCACTGCTGCCACATAAATTTTGTACCCTTCTCACTGTTGTGCAAACTTTATAACATTAAGAAAAAAAAAAATGGATACAGGAGATCTGAAACAGAAGTACAAGACAGCTGCTGAGAGCAAAGAGACACATTCAACAGGGCATGAGCTCCCGTGTGTTAGCATTCTGTGAGTCTTGTGTGAGAGATTCAGAAAAGCCAACTGCAAAGACTGGAGTTATGTGCTGATTCCTCTGCCAGAGGAAGTGGCATTCACTGTGAAGGCAATACCAAAAAGATTTTAAAAGTGATGCCTTCAAACACCAGATTTGTTAAATAATAAGTAATTTATGAGACCTTGTGTGAAAGGAATAATTAGAACACTTCATTTAGCTAGAAGAAAACAAGATATGATGAGAAAGGGTTTCAGAATAACTGGAAAAACCCCTAAAATCATCTTTCAGAGCCTAAATGATGTCTCACCTTATTTTAAATGATGAATTACTGGGGTTGATCTTGCTAAGAACTGAACATTCAAATTTAGGAAATACAGATTTTAAGCCTAGCCCAGTTCAGGAGAGAATAGAAGCTACTGCTCTTATATACACTTCCTTCAAACTAGATGGCAAATGCCTCCAAGCTTCTCCTAAAACTCCTTAACCTTGAATAAAGTCTCCTGAGAGCTAGGAAGCACATTTCAAAAGCATCAAAGCATTTTGTGAGCAGAAAGCTCATTAGACATTGATGTATCTTCACAACATTTACATTGGATCATTACAGTGAGTGAGGCACGGGGGAGTCAGAGTGACACCTTGTTGGGAAAGGCACCCACCAACTGCCTGTGACAGAACGAGACACAGAAAGACAATCACTTGGTGGGAGGCACAGGGTGACTGCAGGAAGATCATGAAAAATGCAACAGACAGCACAGGCAGAAGCTCCAGCACCCAGAGGCGCTCCAGCTTTCCAGACAATATGGTGGGAAAACTCCTGAGAAAGCACAGAGGTACTGAGCAGTGGAATGAGAATGCCTGGTGTAATGGTGAGATGTCAGTACCTGCCTCCACCCAAAAATGGTACACCTTAATAGGCACAAAAAAGTCACTCTGTCTTCATTGTATTCTCTTCTGTTTCAGTACAAACTACAAATGGTTAAAGGCAACCAGCTTTTCTTTGAACTGGAAGGGAACAGAGTGACTCCAAAATGCAGAACCAACTGAAAGATATTTAAAGAGATGACAGACTTTGATCTGAGACCATTTCCTGACTAAAACTGCAGACCGACGAATACACATTATCACCAAACAAGTAGGCATTGCTGATAAACATATAACTGAGTGCCCACTACATCACATTACCTCTTTTGTGAGATCATGCAACATACCCTGTAATGTTGTTCTACAGATAAATCTTAAGTGTAGGAAACACAGATTAATGAAGTATGTTGGGAGAAAGAGAAGCTCAGTCAGAGCTGGGTGTCAAAGCCTTTCATGTTTGGAAGAAGGAAATGTCAGGACAGTCTGAACACTGAAGAATTTTGAGTAGTGTACATTCTCCTGCTCTGAAACCAGATAGCCAACAGGTCCTTCTGGTGAGAGGAAGTAAAATGGAGCTTCTTGCCCCAAAATGAGCTTCACATCCAAAACCTTTCAAATTAGTGTTTCACAAAGCTCTGAGAAGCATGTCAACACAGCAGCATTACAGAGAGAGCTTGCATTAGGGTGGGAAAAGCCTGATATTCTCCATAAGTTCTCCATATATGTTCTCCATATGTTTATGTTCTTATTAGAGAGTTGACATAGCAATGTCATCTAGACTTAGAGGGAAGTTCTAAGTGCAGAATTTAACGTCTGTGGAGAAAATTTGACATTTCAGGATATAATTCCATTGCATAAAAATTAAGCAAACATTTCCAATTTCTTCGGTAAATGTTCTATTATTGTTTTGAGACAAGTATTTGTAGCATCCCAAATATTTCATAGAGTATCTGTATTCAAATAGCCAAATAACTTTATTTTTACTTCAATCATAACAAAATGAGTAACCTCAAAAGAATTTCACAGACAAGTTTACAAGCAGAGATACACCCTGACTAGTGAAATCAACATTTTTCAGTGGCAAAACATTACAGTGGGGTGAATGTTCAACCAGGTCTAGGTCACAGCAATTATAAGAACATTAGAGCTGCCATAAATGCTGTAGGAAAGATTTCCCTCACTGCTCATTCATTGACTTCCTTGGAAATCCAGGAAACATGTCCAAATCATGCACATGCACACTTTCTAGCATTCATTCATTTGGAAGCAACAACACATTTTACCTGTCCCTGCACATCACAACTCACTCTTCCACAGGCAGCACAAAGCAATGCCAGCACAGCAGGGTGGAGAATAGTGCACTGTGCCAGCTGAATGATTGCAGCTAACCTTTGGATTCACAGCACTTCTCAGCCCTTTATTACCACAGAAAAAGACAAATGGGAGAAACTTTAGGCATTCTGTTGACTCTATACATTGCTGCAGGTAAGAGCTGCAGGACTACAGAAAGCAGTGCTCCTTCACTGCAAACACTTCAGTACACTGCTGGTAACTCACACCCTGCAAGGGATGCTGGATTTGGAGAAATGAGATCTCACACTTGAATGAGCAGCAGTTGCAAAGGTGCCAATCTTCTGGGGGTGCCTTCCCCAGAAGTTATGGAGGGTGATACCTGCAGGATGTTTCCCTCCATCAAGGTAGCACGGGGCACTGGTTAGACCTCCAGCCTAGCACAAAAAATTTCAAGTTCAACTGTGTGTTTAATTACAAGTTCTTGTATGACCTTGTACATTTCCCTCAGTTTCTCAGCACTTTGATTGCCCTGCTGGAAAATGTCTCTTCTGTAGTGGAAAAGGTGTTTAGGTACCCAGAACATATGGATGTTGGAAGAGAAATGGATGAGGCAGACAGGCAGTGTAAGGAGTTAAAAGCCTCTGACATGCATTTCTGCATACTACATTCTGTTGTTTCTTTTCCTCTCAAATTTTAGCAGCAATAAAACCTTTTACCACATCCAGCACTTGCCAGCATTGCAGGTAAAGAGGTCACCTGGCAGAGAAAGGAGCACCACTGGCCTAGCAGCCCATCCTTCACCCCCAGTGCAGTGGTCTGTCTCCAGCCCCTCTGCACACGTGCTTTCCCCAGCAAACAGCTGCTGCCTCACATGGTTTAGCAGAGACAGTTCTCCTCCATTAGCTTTCACCACAGACTCTGCTGTGTTCTGATACTGCTGGGGAACAAACAGGCCTTCTTTAATCAAGCCATGTCTGGTGCAGTGTCACCAGTAGCCTCAGTCAAATGAGCTTCAATTTCTGAGTCTTTCCATAAGAAAGGGAGCTCTGTCCCAGGCAAACCCAGGGCAACCCTCTAAACATTCCAGCTCTGCACACCCTGCACCACAGGCCAGCCAGGTGAAGCCAGGGCAGCCTTCTTGAGTGGCTTTTCCATGAGTCTGGGGCCACAATCACAACACTACTGAAGCTGTAATGCTTGACCTGGCCATCACCCACCTTGGCAAACTGGTTTCAACATTTAGGATGAAAAGTATGTCCCAAACACTGGGTAGAAAAATAGTTTTGAAAGTATTTCACAGCTTCTCTTGTTATCTTGTGCACTCAAGATTTGAGTTGGACTCTGGTGTGCTGAAATATGGGTATAACAAGTATTAGATTTTATTACTAGGGGTAATTTACTCTTACAATCATTTAAACATATTTGAATGAAAAACAAATGGGAATCTTTCTCTTCTCAGAAACAAAAGTTTACAACAATACTGTTAGAAAGAGGAATACCCAAGAGACCTCATTTCCTCTTCTCTCCCACTCACAAGTGGTTCCTAAAATAGATTTCCCTTCCCATAAACTATCTGGAGCTTTAAAGGAAGTTCCTTTAAGGGAATAGTTGAAAGAACTTCCTTTAAAGCTCCAGATGAACAGCTCAATGAAGGTAATTCATTCACACATTACAGGTAATTCATGCATTACAGGGAGACTTTAAACTTAGGACACATTTGCTACATGCTCCAAATACTACCATCTTTCTTGAGAAACTGGAACAGGAATGGAGAGATCAAAAACTTTGGTAGGTCACCTTGTCTGTTTGGCCTCCCAAAATCAAGTGGGTACTTGTGAGCAATGTCTGGGACTTTCTGCTCCTGAACACTAAAAAACGGTTATTTCTTGGTATTATAAAACAGAAAGCTACCAAACACAGTAACATTTAAGAACCCATAGAGAAACAAACTGTCCCCACCATAATGGACATATCTCTCTAAAGCACTACAAATGAAGACAGAACTTCTCTTTCTTAAAATCTTGAGCCCTCTGGAAAGTCCAGGATCTAAATTTGACTGGCCTCTTCAAAAAGCAGTGGCTGAGAGAAGAATCTCAACCCTGTAAGAAATTGCCAGTTCTGGAGCACATTCTGCTTGTTTCAGATTCCACATATTGCAGTAATGAGTGCAACACATATCATAAGCTTATATACATATTAAAGTGTTAGAAGTTCACTTCAACAATGAGCACATTCTATTCTTTCATTCTAAGTAGCATTTTTTCTTTTACTCTTCTTTAATTAATATCCTTCAGCTAATTTTTAATTTTCCTGTCTATTATGACCAATGGGCAGATGATTCATAAACTGATACAGCATTTCAAATACTCTTTAATCAGTGGTTTGCATTCTTAATTATTTTGAAATTTCTGTATTTGTCAAAACCCACACTACACTATACTCACTTGTATTATGCCTGAAAGTTTCAGTGAGACTCCCTAGTAAGTAAATGAAGTTTTGATGGAGCCTGAAAAGTTTGAATACATCCTTCTTGTTTGTTTGTTTGTTGCTTTTCTGTTGCACAAACAGCTGCTTAAAGAAGAAAAGGATTGACATGATGCATGTGGCTTGAACTTCTGTGAATAACTCTAAGTGGCTAAAATGTAATTGAATAGAATATATGTGTCTTATATATATATTGAATATTATATATACATATTGAATTAAGCAAATGGTAAGATTTTAGTCTATAAAAGTGGAATTTTACCTGCTCAACGGAAAATCCAATATAGAATCACTCACTAAACACTCAAACACACAAAATGCCTCTTTTCAAGCAATAATTTTCTGACTGTCTAGGGTTCTGTACCCAGAGCAAAAGAAAATATGCTATGCATATTTTTAAATGGAGCAAGTGAGAGGATATTATTGACATTTTGCAAGACTTCAGTACCATTATTACAGAATGAGTAAATCTAGGATGGAGAACTAAATGAAAACTGTGATGAAATACCACATGGTTTTATCATGCTAGATTGTGGTAATCTGTAGAGTCTTCAATAAGATAACTGGTTTTTAGACACGGTCAATGCATTGGAACTAATCTCAATATACTTAATTGAAAATTGCTTTCACTGCCTCAAGGGAGATTAATTATTTAAGTGGTAAAATTGAGATAAAAAGAATAACTGTTAGGTAGGAAAGAAGCAGCAATTGGAACTGTTTATACTATTTGGAAGAAGAAGCCTGTGTTAATTCCAGCTCTGCTTAGTATTTTAATAAAAACATTGGTCCAAGAAGAAGATGATCCAAGGTGCATGTACTGAAGTTTTAGGTAACACAGACTAGAAAGGTAAAGCCAATTACAGAGAACAAATTCTCATGCGAAGAGAATTGCACAGCCTTGTGGTGCAGAGTCACAGAGATGGAAAGTCAACAATGCCAGGCCTGCAGGAGCAAACAAACATTTTGTTGCTGGAGTCTGGGCCTCATTACATAAAGTTGACAAGAAAGAAAAAGGCAAAAGCTGAATGGTTAATGGCAAGATAACCATGTGGTGCCAAAGCAGTTACCTGCAGGGATCACCAGGGCTGCTCACAGGGCTCCACTCTTGATTTAGGTTCAGAAAAAAATCAAAATATGTGGAAAGTTGGGTTTACAACCCCAGACCTGCCCCTTTTAAAAGGGAAAAGGGATAAACGATATCTGCAAATTCAAGTACCAGTGACATGGACAGACATGGACTAAAATATTGATTTGAAGAACAAACTGATGTTCATGGGATGAAAGTGAGCTTGAGGAATGATTCAGCTTCATCCCAAATCTCAGCCACAAGAACACTCAGATCTTAGGCTGGAGTCAAGGCCTGTATCTTTGTTTCACCTTGTGAAAGGAGAAGCCACATAAAGCAGGCCTCAAAGGATTAGCTGCTCCCCTTCTGCAGTACATGAACAGTTTACTTTATTGGACTTAGAAAAAGGCAAGATTCCTCTCCCAGCTTTACCCAAGGAACAGGCAAGATGAGTTGGTGAGCAGGAGAGGAGTCTAGGCACTACTGCAGGCTCTGAACAGCCTGGAAAGGGATGTCCACTGCTTATTGAATGAGAAGGCTCCTTATGAGTGTCTTTATCCACATGCTCCCTATCCTGTGAAAAGTCATTCTGGAACAAACACCTGTATCCCAACAATGTTGGGACACTATTCTTCCTGTTTACTTGCTCTTATTGTCTTCAACTTTTTCATGAGATTTGTTTCATAGTGTAGAAATTAGGAACAGTCTTCTCTGTCATGTTTGCCAGAACAAAAGGTGAGCAGATCCTTACTTCCAAGCATCTCAGTATAAAAAAAAAGTAAGCAGGAAGATTATTACAAATGCTCAGGGATTTTCTTCTGCTCCTTTAATGTATTTACTTCAGACAGGTGCCACAAGGGATGAAAGCAGAATGCCAAGACTTCATTAAAGACTGTGAAAGCCTTAAGCTGCTCTGGTCCAGTTTGCTATATCCTTTCTGTAAGACATCCAGCCAGCGACATGAGAGGAGGGAGGCACTAAGTGCTCTTGGCTTCAGAGTACGGACGTTTTGTCACAGCGGAGGTAAAGCAGAGCAGAGAGGAGCCCTGAAGCACCTGCACTTAAATAACTGGTCACCAGATGTCACTGTCAAATGCGTCGAGCACAACGGGGAAAACCATCCCTGCCGGTAAACAGGGTCAGCCCCACTCAGCCCCTCCAGCTACGACTGTTTGTTCTTCAGAGAACTGGGAAACCTCAAAGCCTGACTAGAAACAGTAAAACACTTGAAGAATCAGATATCCATTAAAAAGCTTGGACGTTGAATGTTCTGGGCATTAAATGCAGCTGGAATTTCACCTTCCTCTCAATGCCAAGTATTAATGGGAAACAAAATGGATGGTCAAAGGTGGGTTATACACATCCTACTGAAATGTTTGTGCTTCACTCTACACCTATAAAATGTCTGCTTGAACCTTTAACCAAGGTTATACTGTGCTAAGAATCATAAAGGCTGCCACTGAAACTGGATCTTTATAAATTATTAAACTCTCTCTCCCAGCAGAAACACTCAGTAGCAGCTGCAACACAATCATTTGGGTCATATGCACTTTGTGGGAATTATGGCAATTAAATTTCTCTCCTCTCTGAGAAAGCACTTTGGACAACCCTTGTGCAAAAGAGAATTTTT
This sequence comes from Trochalopteron elliotii, assembly GCA_024734555.1. NCBI lineage: Eukaryota > Metazoa > Chordata > Aves > Passeriformes > Leiothrichidae > Trochalopteron > Trochalopteron elliotii. The sequence continues at coordinate 72,969 of JANPWX010000533.1, forward strand.
AATACCATCGTGTTCCCAGTCCTTGTTACTGCTTCTTGCTCTGCTTTAGTAACTGGAAATTTTAGTTTCTTGATTATGAATGTGATTCCCATGGTACTTCCCTTCTAGCAACAAATTTCTTTTGTTCCTGTTGTTTTGGGCCTGTTCCAACTGAAATAAGTTGTAATTTGGGGAGGGGGGGATGTTGACTTTAATAAACCAAATAGGAAGTTTCTTGTGGTTTTGTGCTTGGTGTTTTTCTCCCCAACAAAAGAAAGATCAAATCTCAGTTCCTTATTCTATATGAAACAGTCTGTGATGGTTTGCTTTCATGGATTGATGCAAATACAGAACAGACAGAAATTCAGCTTTCTGTAACTCTATTCCCCACTGAAAACTTAACCACTGTCTGTGTAACACGGGGGATGATTTTCTGTCCCTTTATTTTTTCAATCATCATGAATTTATATCATGCTTCCTCATATCATGCCTTCCTCTACTTCTCTCCACATGTTCACTCTCCTTTTTGTAGAGGCTGTGAATTACTGTTTGTTCTTCTTTCTCACAAACTTTCCCTCTCTATTTTCCCATCTACAGTGGAAGAGGCTCAGAACTTGTGCAAATGTATTTGTTTCTCCCTCCCATCTCAGCCATGTCATCTACTCCATGTGAGAGTTGTTGGTTTCTATACCTGTCTTTCCTCCTTGCTGAGTACTTATCAAATTATTCCGTTTCCAGTAATTCTCTTTAATTGCTCCCTGAGACGTTTTGGCATCTGGACTCACTAGTACTGATATTCCTTTTAAAGCAGCAAGAATCGGGGGTAAATCCGTAAATTTGCTACAATCAAGACTAAATTCTCACTGATTTCAAGAAGATTAGGATTTTTAACAGATTTATGCTACTAGAGAAGAAAGGAAATAGGGCTTCCATCTCTGGATTCATCTGTCTAAATTATTACACAAAACACTCTGCAATAATTTCAGTTTAGTTGTGATTTAGCAGCTCATTCACATTGGATTTGATGAATGAATGATTTTTTGTTTCCTGCTCAGTGACTGTATTTTTTACAGGTCTCATGATGTTCCCAAACCCACACTGTTATTTGTTTCTGTGATTAGAGAGCATAATTCTGTAGATAAACTTGAATGTATTTTTAAATGGTTTGTACTTTAAGTACCTTCATATTAAAATTTGATGTAAAATTTAATCTTCCTTTTCCTTGCTTTTTTCTAAGTCACCTCAAAATACCACTAAAAGTCAGTAGCAGCAGCTGTACCAAGCAGAGGAGTGGGAAAGGTGGCATTATTTCCCTCAAAGAGTGAATTAAATATATATTGTAGAACTGTTTTACCTTTAGTGAACTTGAATTCCCCCTTCCCAAAAGTCAGCCTGCATGAAGGCTTCAGGACTGATGCCAGAATTTGAAACAATAAATGACAACTCACAGAGTATTTCTTAATTCATATCTCTGTATTATATACTCAAAAATATTTTTAAAATAGATTTTAGAAGACTTTACAAATCCACTCACAGAAGTAGATTGTGCCTTTGCAATTTCTATGCATTGAGGGATACAGCCTCCCAAACACAAATAAAATCTGCAGGAAGTATATTTGTCTCCCCTTCATAACCAGGGAGCTGAGATAAAGATTGCTGCAGTGCCTAATTTAAGCACCACGTCTGTCTGGCTTTGTTTTTGTGTCAGAACTATTTCTCACCACAGATTGTATAGGAAGCCTGACTCTTGACAGCTGAGGAAAGCTGGCAGACTAAATCACTTGTTGCTCTTTGGAACTGTGTACCACAACACCCAATGTGCCATGTACTAGAGCAGACAGAATTCCACTCTTTCAGCATTGTACCTCCACAGAAGCCTAGGAACAGCCAGCTTTAAAACAAAGACCCCAATTTGTTATCAACAACCTCTGTTGGACCTTTAGGGCCAGTGCAGCAATGTGTTCTTGGGTGTGAGTTATCTTCCCGTTCTACATCAGTAGGGGAAAAAACCCAAGCTGACAGCTTTGGATCCCAGGGTGAACATGCAGGCATGGAAGGGGGAAGAGAAGAAAATCTTGATTGTCCACAGAGAAAGCTACAGATTTGGAAACCAAGAGATCATAAGGTGACCACTGTCATGAGGTCACTGATCAGCATTTAGCCCTCTGGTACTAAATGAAATAGAATAAGTAAATGTGAGCATTCTAAGCTTAAGACACTGGGGAAAAACCACTGGGCATTTAATAAAGAATCCAAAGAAAGAAATGAATGTGTGGCTTGGATGATGCAACTGATCTAATGAAAGGAAATAATCAAAACATTTTTCATATATGATATAAGCTGTCTTCCCTCAGTAGCATTATGTTACTGGCTACTCGGAACTGGGCTCTTAAAATTCCCAATGCAGAGATCTCTGGAAAAAATGCCTGCTTGGATTCTCAGGGTTGCCAGGCCTGAAGGAGTTAAGCTGGTGAGGTCTTCTTAGAACTACTGATCTTGGAAAACTTTGGTTTTGCTGCCTGTATTCCAGTAGATTTTGTTTTGATTTGGTGGAATGAAAATTCTTGCCATGTATTGCCTCAGCTGAAAAAGAGACAACAATCCCTAAATATGTTTTACATGTAGGAAAATGAATACTGTGAAAAAACTCTGTAAAACAATTAATTGTGTTGTGTATATAAAACTTAGAGGAACTGTTCAAATGCTTGTCCTTAGTGCCTTGGTGAACATGATCTTAACAGAAAGCACACTATTTCTATTTAAATCATCAGAGAAAACTTCCCCTTTGGAAATATGAGAGAGAGATAGATGACTTTCTGAATACTAGAAAATGTGACAGGGTAATATGTCACATGTTATGTAATATATATATATATATATATATATAGCCTACATGATCCGAAATAGGATTTTTTACATAGACACAAAAGCACTGGTTTTGTCTCAGTCACTGGTATATAAACAATCTTGGGAAAAGTTAGAAGCAGCTTTCAGTGTTTCTCTGTGTGGCAGCTGGTCACAAGTAAAATCCACTTTTTGTTATGAAATGACTAGCAAACATAAACTCTCGAGAAATATTCCCAAAGGCAATTTAAATAGATTTTGCTATTTGCAGAAAGCAATGTTACTGTTTAATTTATAGAGTTAATAAAGTGGTTTCTAAATTATTTAATAAGGTAGGGAGTAATCACAAAGTTAGCACTTGTTTGCTTTGATAGTGCTATGAATCATACACCAGATTCTGGTCATGAAATAAACAACTATAACAATTTCAGTTTAAATGAAAAATAATTACAAAGCAAAAGGACTTAGCTTAGAACCACAAAATTTTTACTATTTTACACATGCATTTTTACATCCCTTATTCTTTATTATCATCATGCATCACTAATTCATAGCACTATTCAATGCAAGCACTTTATCTCAGGCTTTTTCACATTTCTGGGGCAGGGAGATCTGAGGACAGAATGAAACCACTTATGGTTGCAATCTGAATACAAATCCTTGGAAAGAGGCAGACAGAGGAGAGGGGAAAAAAGAGGGAGAAACAAGGATAATTTTAATTCCTTCCTTCTCAGTCTAAAGATCAAGTCTTTCAAATCCCATTTAATACACTGTGAAAAAGATTAAAGTTGCCATAAGTGACTGAGTGTGGGTTCAGCCCTGCTCTTGTTCCAGGTGGTAGATACAAGCTCATACAGTCCATGTACCCTTAGTGTGTCTGTGTGCACACTCAGTGTAGGGTTAGGACTGACTTTGTAAATAAGCCTGTAATGTCTAAAATAGATGGAGAGCTTTGTATTTTTCATGTGACTAATGCTTATGCTGCTGTTCACAATGTACAGAGCCATTATTGAAACCTACCTACAATCAAAACCTTTGTTCAAAGGTTTAGAAGTATTTGGGGAACATTAAGGGGGAAAATCCAAATAATTATGTGAAATAGCCAGTACACTTGCATTAAAAAAATAATTGCTGTTGCTAAGGAGAGAACAATATCTCCTCTTTTTCAGCAATTTTAGTTTCCCAACCAAGCCTGCAAATGGAAGAGGAAAAGTTTTCATTTGTGTCTTGGATTCATACTTTTAATGAGCAACTTCTATTGTCTACCTCAACCTATTTCTTCTGGATGTGCACAGTGTCCACAAGAACTTCTCAGTAAATCTGCAGTGAATCTCTCAAATTCCTGCCCCAGTGTGACAGTCTCCACTACAATTACAGTCCAGCATTTAGCAAGGACAAGCAGAGCAAAACAGAATAAAAAAGATTCAGAAACCAAAGAAGAGTTGTCTCCAAGTCATGTAGATTCTTCCTCCCAGAAACTATTCTAGCAGCTGAGTGTCCCTGCCTGGCTACATTGTGGTAAAGAATTAAGTATGGAAAATCAATCCTGCAGAGTCAAATCTTTGTTTCTCACTGATTGCATACAGTTTGTGCAAAGAGGGGCAGCACCCATTGCTGTCTCTTAACCAATGGTCTTATGAAGTCAAAGTTCATCCAAGACTTACCTCCTGGAGCTCCTTTTTGCTTGAGATGATTGTTGGTCTGGCAGGCCCATATGGTGAAATAAGAAGAGGAAAAAGACACTGGCTCCTCAGGCACATTTGGCAGAATACTGGAGGGAGCATTCCAGCCTTCAGCTCTTCTGTGGCCAGCTTAAGGCTCTGAGAACGAGGACTTTCCCACTTACCTACCTGCAGACTTGTCTGTCTCTGAGCCCCACAAAACCCATTCCCAGCCCAGGGCACTCCCTTCCCAGCCCTCCCAGCAGTGCTCACCAGAAGCACCATCCTGTTCCTGCCACAGCCTCACCCAGAGACTCGGGGTTGCACTTGGCATCCCCCATCCTTAGCAGCAACAACAGACTCGAGTGCCTGTCTCTGGCAGGCCTGGGGGCTGATTCAGCTGTGTGGGCTGCTCCCTCCTGCCTCAGCTGCTCCCTGTCTGCTCCAGGGAAGCTGTGGTGAGCTGGATGAAAGCATTGCACAGGTCACAAGCTGAGCTATGCTCACCTAGAAGCATTCCAAGGGCCTTAGTTATGAACCTCGAGGCAGAACTTCTCTAGGAGCTTCTATCCCCACAGCCCAACAGCTGCCTTTGCTACCAGTACACTCTGGGGCTGATCTCATCTTCTTCCTAACTTCCCTGTCCCACTGGCACACACCAGGGGCTGTTAGTAGCTTGACCACAAAAAAGTGTAGGTCACATATTCTTTCTTCCCAACATGTTGGGGTTTTTTTACTTCAGTCAATCCATTTATCTGTCACTACACCAAACTGCATATACCAACTCATCCCACAGCAAAGGCTCTCAACAAAGCTGCTACTATGATTGCTGTTAATGTGTTAGTGCTAAAAAATACATCATTTTATGCCAATGTCTGTTTTTTAAAATGAACAGCAATATGAAGCTGCTGTTCAAACTAGGAATATGGGAAGGGTTGGAAGGTACCTCAAGTCATGCAGAGTTTGTTTTTTCTGATGGAGATCAGATATCACTAAATTCCTTGGATCCTTGTCTCCCACATCACATACATGCACATGCACACATATTCTTACCTCACTCCTCTTACTATTAAAAACTTTCCTTTAAAGGCATTACACTTGGCTGACATATAACAGAGACTTCAGAGGTCAGGGTGACATACATGAGAGCTAAGGATAGACCATGGTCTGTCAGAAGGATCTAACTATGTATATTCCTAAGGAAATTAGATTATTTCAGAGTCCAGGAATCTTTAGAGAAGATAGCAAGACGTGCTCTCCTTTAAATATGTCCACTCATGACATGACCAACTCCCACAATACTGACCAATCCCTGCTTCCCAGACACAAACACTTCTATAACAAGGGGCAACTAAGGGAGGGGTGGGTAATATAAATACATATTTAATGGAAACCTTAGAACATTGCAGTAAACATACACAAAATGAAATTATTAAAACATGAAAGTTAAATCATATCCCACATTAATTTGACAAGCAGAGCATTGGCCCTGAGAAGGGGAGAAATAGGAAGATCCATGTAAGTCCTCTTAGGGATTTCTTGTGCTGAGTAAAATACAAGATATTATTCAGAGACTACAGCATTCAGGAGCAACCTGGAACTACAGGGAATAGAGGCAGATATTACTTACCCTGACTTATGCTGAAGATGTAGCAATGATAAGGACACTGCTTTTCACCAACCTGAGCCATGGATGTTGTTTGTACTAAGATGTGTGCACTAATTTCAGTCACATGTACATTCCTCGAGGACTTCTGACGGGTGATTTATCAGTAGTGAATGTCATGAAGGCAGACACTCCCCTCCAAATCAATCTTTATCCAGTCTTGATAACAGATAAATGAATTTTGTAGTCTTACTTTCTAGTAATTGGTTCTCAAAACTTGCCTTTTCCATCCTTTAATACTCTGTAATGCCATAGACTGTCTTTGAAGAGTGAATAATAATGAAGAGCTTTAAAGAGACTTGTAAAAGTTATGAAGTCATAAAACTCTGATTCCTCCTTCAGTCTGTTTTCTGGAAATGTGCTGAATATAAATAGTGAAGTGATCTTATGGGCTTTGAATGAAAGGTTCTTTCTCCTTTCAAACCACAGTTCCTACTGTGTTATCCTCATTGATATTTCATTGCCTTCAGGATGATGGGATTTATATAGCATCTTTTTCCAAGTCCCTTATCAACAGTGTTTTGGGACATTTGGCCAAAAAAATGTATGCCTAGTCTCGTGGGTTTCCTTTTCAAATGCACAGTGTAAATCAATTCTGCATAGAACTACAGTCATTGTGATACAGAAGGTACATCAAAACACACTTCCTCAAACAAGAGTTGGTCTTGTTTTCCTTTCCCTCCTTGTTCCTGGTGACTGTGTATAGGAGCTTCCCATAAACTGAGTTCATTTCTCCTCCTCTTTTCCTAAGGTGCAGCTACGTTGTGAAAATTGATACTTCTGCAAAGAAAAATAGTTTTCTTTATCATGTTGCACAGTCTCAACTTCCACCACCCCATTAACTCAAAATAAACTCCTAAGCATCTGACTGTCTGATCAGTGTCTGCACAGTGACATTTACCAGGAGAGGCAGACAAGAAATAGTCAGTGGCTGGAGATTTTTAGACCAGAATAGTGACACTGTAATCTTGCACTTTCCCCCCCTATACACATCACCACCTTTTCCAATCTCTGCACCCTTTTCTAGACACAGCTGAAATGACCATTAGAAGTGCCCCTTGATATGTCTTCAAATCCAAAATACAGGTATTAGAATTGACTTAAAATTAAAAAAAAAAAAGAAAGAAAAAAGAAGCAAAGCAATTTAAGTGTTGTTTGGTTCCAAGACATAGAAAAGACATCACTATTACTTAGCTCATTTCTGAAGTCAACAGATGCTTGTGCTACATTTAGAGCACTTGGAAGTTGTTTGTTATTTGTTAAAAGCAAAAACCTTGGAAGTATGTTCAAAAGACTGTATCCAGAAGGCTTTATGCCAATTCTACTTACACCAGCTTTCCTGATAGAGCTGAAAACAAGTGTTACAGCTGTGAGTAGGCATACAGTTACGGGACATTTGTAAGTACACATGAGCCAAATTAGAAATAGCAACAGAAGTCTGATGTTATCACCCCAGTTTATTTCATGCACCCAGTCAGTGGCAGCAGCTCACAGATGCTGAGGCTAGAGATGCTTTAGTAAACAGAACAATTAGCAGTATTATGTGAGCTGCCAGCATAGCAAAATAACCTTCTTGGAGATATATGGTTATACGTCTTCCCAAAGAGAATAAACTGGAAGGCACAAAATAGCTTCTTATCTGCAAGGGTGGATTAGCAACTGCCAGCTCTGTACCATAGAGATGGAAGCAAGAGTTCTTGAAATGGGAACTTAAAAGGTACCACACAATGAGTAATTAATACTATGTCTTTGTATGCAACCACCTTTGTGTCTTGTTTTAAGGGAAAAAATCCCCACACTTTTTTCTTGTCATGGTTTTCTTGTCATGATACAGTGCCATCAAATACTGGCATAAAAATAATCAATATTTAGCATTGCTCCCTACCCTGGCTGCATTCACTCATGTATGGTAATCAATGATCCATTGATGATGGCTCCCTGCACTTATCATAGCAAAGATTGGAGAGAGATAGGGACAGATACAAGGTATTAAAATTAAATAACCACAAAGTATTTCACCCGTGCATTCTCCAGTTGCTTCCTCCATTTATGGATAATGGCCCTATTTGCAGACAATGGCAGTAAAATTTTTCTCCAGGGATTTATCTATAACACTTATTTCTTGGATTATGGTTTGTATTTTCTGGTGTGATAAGTGCCCCAGAGAAACACTTAAGTGGAACAATCAAGAGAGGAGTTTGTTCTCCTGTCCCATAATCCCTGCAACCTAAACATTCAACAGAAGATGATCATTAACCTCACACTGTACTGTAAGCTGCATCCCCAGCCTCCACCACTGCCAGCAGAGCACACAGGGGCTGCAGTCTTGGTTACTCAAATGTAAATAATTCAGGAACTCACCTGGGCCGTGCCCACAGACTGGTGAGAAGGAGGATATAGCTTCTGTGTTTTACCAGTGTTTGTATTCTCAAATTAACACCTAAAGCTATTATTAAAGCCCACCAAGAGAAATAGCTGGTGGGTGAAAAATTGGTCATTGACATGCCTTTCCTGTGAAAACTGGAGGTAAAGCTGAGTGTCTACTTCATCATAATTTTTCTTGAATTAACTGATAAAGATAACAGATGACTGTATTGTCAGTGATGCCCTATGCTGTTTATGTAGATTATCTATGATCCATTGTCATATCTACTAAATTACAAGTCCTGATTGCCTAGACTAAATAATAAGATACTTGTAACAGTAGCTAAAAGGAATAAAAAGCAGGAGCCAAAATCAGAGCGTTTACCTCCTTTCATCCTTATTTTTCACCTGTCCCTTTAACATTCAGATGCCAGAAAATGAATGACAGTGATTAAATTATTTCCCTGCCAGATTATCTCAGTGGCTGTTCTTAGCAGAATATCCATGCAAGTTATTGAGAGAGCAGGATATGAGCAGGTGAATCAGACTCTGCAGGGTCCCTGCACCTCTGACTCTCACTGGATCAGCAGCTCCCTGGCAAAACAAAACCTCTGAAAAAAAAAAAAAAAACCAACCTAAATGGATGTTAAATATTGAACTAAATCAAAGATAATGGATGTGAACTTTGTTTAACAAATCTGACCCAAAAGGAACAAGAATTCTGCAAATGAGAGCCTGAAAACTCCCATCATGCCTCCACCTGCTCATCCTTTGAGGTACATTTTGTTTAGTTCCTGTAAAATAAAGGCATGACTCATTAACAGGACATATGGAGAGTTAAAGTATAGAAACTAAGATTCTAAAGCTACCACTGTGTCTTCAGAAAGCTTAACAATGATTTCAAAATGCTCATTGTTATGGTGAGGTCCCATGTTTCTTTCTTGTAGACATTTTCTCATTAAATTGGGAAAGTGGTTGTTGGGAAAGTGGCGATTGGGTGACTGGACCCCTCCCCACATATTTTACCTGTGCAGTGCCTTGCACAATTAAATATTTATCTCCAAATGGAGATTCCAGGCTTTATTACTACCTGAATAATACATGTAACTTGAGTTATAACCTCCTAAAGACCTATTTGCAAGTCAATTTTTTTCTGTCTGTTCAGCACTGTTTCCTGACTACAGCTACTGATAGTATTTAAAATAAACTCTTTGGTCTGTGTATGTGTTACCTGTTCTTTCTCCCCTTAACCAAATTATACCACTTGGTTAAATCAAAGTACTTATTTAAAAAGAAAAACACCTCTCTCTCCACTCAAAAGAAGTTGCTGTCAGCAACTTAACCTAATGAGCAAGTTATCCCAATGGATGAGATGTTGATTTAAATAAAGAGTGACAGAATTTTTTTAGAGAAGTTGCCATCCTAGGTTATATTTTGGGGATATTTTCAGGAACAGCACATTGATGCTGCCACTGTGTCTTCACACTGAAAAATATGAAAGCTGTCAGGGTTTAATTAACTGAAGGATTTTTATAAATCAAAAGTACGTTTTGGAAAATTCACAATGGTCAGAATTAGTCCCAGAAACATAGAGAGGGGAAAAAAAATGGGGCTGTCAAGCAAAATTTAATCTCCTGTATTTGAAAGAGACATTGCTTGGTTTAAAAAAACATGACAGACAATAGCCTGCAGGGACACTCCAGGACATAAATGCAAGGCCTAATGGAACCATTAACATCCATGGATCCAGCAGCACTTCCTAGATTGATCATGGCTTGGGGGGAATCTTTCACAAGACAAAGAATACTTCTTTTATATTGCCAACAAGGCTACTCATTTAGAAAGCCCTTATGACACCAGTGTGATATTAGAGCACTTCTAGGAGCTCAGGGTGGTGTTTCAGATCTTAGTTTGTACCAGAGCTGGGGAGTAGGGGAACAAAGTAGGGATACCAAATAAACAGCAGGCAAGGGTTTGATCCAAACTGTAACACTGAAGATATAACTTCCATCAGTGCTTTCTGATATGTATATAACTGATTCATTAGCAAAATCCTAGAATTAGATTAATTTTTAAACAAAATTACCAGAGTAAGTGATATTTCAGCACAAACATCTTTATACACAGAGGCAGAGGGCTTGCTGCTGTCCTGTCTGGCAAGGTATCTATTCATTTATTAGTTTAAGAAAATGATGCAATCTTCCTGCAACTAAGTGCCTGTCTTATTACTGACTCTGTTACAGAGAGGTCCAAGAGAAAGGCAGGAAACTGGAATGTTGGTGCACAAATGTAAATTGTTTGCTAAGGTGTAAAGAATTTGTCTCTTGTTCTCACCTAGTCTAATTTCACACGTCTTTTTGTCTCACTATTGCTCCAAAAACACAAATATATATAAATAAACATGCACGTGTGCAAGTGCATAATGATTTTTTTTTCTAATAGGCACCTCTGACTGGGATAAACCCTTGCTGTAGAATTTGACTGCATCAAATTCAGGTATACTCTTAGTGACACATTTAGTACATGGAGTTATAAACCATAGAAACCACTCACAGAATTCAGATTTCTCAACAGGAATGGTGAAAAATTCACAGACAATTCAGAATAGTTCTCATTTTACCTGAGCTTTAAACTGGTTTGTACTTCATGATTTTTCCTCTGGTTTTAGGTTTATAAAAATACTCCATAGCACATCTATAACATTTTATGCTACATACTCAACTAGCATTTACAGTCATTCATTAGTAACTGATACTTTAAGGTTTACAGAGGTCTGAACTGCATGTACATTCATAATACAAGAAAGTGCTATTACAGTGTATTTGTTGAGATAATGAGGCAGGAAAAACAAACAAAAAAGACACCACTGCTGCAGGTTATTTTACTTCCAAAACAGTCCATTAAATGTCTTTTGGCAAATTACTTATTTAAGTCAATGGAAAGCTCAGGGAATCGTTTCTGTGGCTCCTAATAGAATTCTAAATTTCTTTGTTTGATTTCTTTTATTGCCATTGGTTTCATCAGACATCTGGGAACAAGTTAAAAAAACCCCAACAACAAAAAGGAAGTTTTTTGACACTGAGGTCAGAGAGTAGAAGGCTACACTGAGAGATCAAACCTACCACAACGAAGAACGTTCATCCTGCAAGGAAAGGAGGGCCTATTCTTTTTTCCCAGGGCAATACAATTTTTGTGTGTGATTATATATAGAGAGCTCAAATTATTCATGCAAACACTTCCATTAAGGTCAGCTGGAGTGCAGTGAGCAGGATGTGTAAGAGCATTTCCTCAGAACCTGCAGGGACCAGGAACTCTGTTGTGCTGGATATAGTTGAGACACACTGAAGGGTCTTTTGAGCTTTTATTGTCTAAACTGAAAAAAATAAGAGGAAAAGAGAAACAGAGGCACAGTGCAATTAGCACCTTGATGAACCTTAAAGTAAATAAATGTTAGTTTCTAATTGCATAAATGTTTAACTTTTTGCTAGACCATGGCTAACCTGACTTGCCAAAGGTCATAAATATAATATCTGTGGAAGAGTTAAGCACTGAGTTCCATTATTCTCTAATCAGATGTACATCAGTTTTCAGCCCCAAGCAATTAATCCAAGCAATAACATGCTATGCACGTTTACTTCTTTAACAGGAGCTTTACTGTATCTTTGTAAAGAGATACAGAAGATTAAGAAGAATAAAAAGGATCCAACAACATACTAAAAGGTTTTTTTACTATTTAAATGATGGAAAAAGATCTAGGAAGATTAAAAGCAAGCAGATCAGATTCCTTGATAGCACCTGTTTATATTATTCATGTACCTGGAGCATTTATGATGTGTAAAACATTCATTTCACAATAAATATGGTAAAACTACCTCCTTCACCATCATTTTAAATGTAGTTCCCTGTAAGGAATATGATAATATTCTCTATGATAGAAGGGAGATCATTTTTTTTCTTAATCAAGCCAAGTGTCTGCTAGAACAAGTTAAAATCAAATGCTCCTCTTTAGCAGTTTTTTCAGTACTCAGCCTTTCCAGAGCAGGAGGTGCTGTTTTTGTGAAGTCTCTGAAGCCATGGTTGAACAACATGACAGGATGTAGCATGAACTGTTTGACTGAATCATCCACAATGCCAAAGGAAGCAACAGACTGTCACATCAAGCAGGAGGCATCTGATGGAAACCTCTTGTGACAAATTAAAACCTTTCTGATCTCTAAAAAGTGTACCAAAAGCAGTGCCCTAAATAAAATTTACCATCCATCAATCCTTGTATTTACAGTGTTTTAAAGGCAGTTATTTTAGTTGTTTCTTCATTCCACCTAAATCATGTAGTTAGCAGGAACTACCAGTCCTTAAGGAATGTGGTACCTGATGCTGGATTTATTTTTTATTTTGATGCTGGATTTGATGCTGGATTTATTTTGTTCTGCTTACAACAAAAATGGATCATTTCAAAAGTAAAATCAGCTACAACAGTGATGTCTTTTGTTTTGCTTAGCATTTATAGCCCTTGAAAAACTCTGTTCTAAGAGCTGACAGGACTTTACAGCTCTCAGGATCTCACAGAGCTCAGCACTTCAAATAAACAAATCATCTATGCAGACATTTATGCAATTACATTCCAATTACAAAGACCCTTAAGAGCTCTTATATAAAGACCATGCCATGCCCACTAGACATGATTTACATTATCAACTTCCATGCATATCCTCATGATATGATTGTCTCAAGATATGCACTATTGAAGGCTTGCCAAGTAATTTTTCTAGATTCTAAATATTTTTCAATGGAGTGCTGAGAAATTCTTACCATTTGCATAACTGTAACCAGTCTGTGAATGACTGCCTCCAAACAGTCTCCCAGTTTCAGTTTTGTGTCTCTAAAAAAGCTGCCTTATCTTTATTTCATAGAGCAGTGCTTTCTGACATAACTAAGTAAGTAAAGCTAAATATTTGAACTCTAGTTATTACAGTAAATTGTTTTACTGCTGTTTTGCTGCCATTTATTGCCTCATTTCCACAACGGTGGTTCACTGCACATTGACAACTGCAAACTGTTCCTTTAGAAATCTCTTTCCACGTATCTTAGTCTTCACTCACCAATAACTTAGTTTTTTATCTTTGCAGTATAGGCACTGACAGGTCACATGTATCAGAACATAAAGAGTTGTCATGGCAGATCAGACTACTGGGCCATCAAAGCCTGGTAGTCTGTCTTTACCATATCTCAGAGGAAGGTGCAAATCCTCACAATGTGATAAGAAATTATGCAATGGTACCCATAAGGGCAACATTTCTTTTTCACTTTCCCAATCAGCCTATTCCTAGAAGTGAAAGATGTTACCATCCCTTCAATAGTTTCCTATGCTGTGCATGACAGACTCCCTGCCCCTGTGATTGATATTCAACAGGACTCTGTCACAGCTAATAGGCTCAAAATCTAATTTGGCCAAAGAAGAACAAGACTAAAAAGCAAGGTTAGCAATAAAACTGTGTTTCAAAAATGAGGACTGAAACAAAGAGAAAAGGAGGGAATCTGAAGTATTAACTTTGTTGAAGTTTTATATGCAAGCTGCTCAATGAATTCAGATTCACACATGACTAGTGAAGAAGACAAAGCAAATTTTAAGATGATTTGTTAAAGGGCGTCTTGGAACAGTCATTGAGTGCATGCCCTGGATTTATCAGCTCTCTTACAGTAAATTCTGAATAATAGACTTTAATGGTGAAAAGCACTCATGAAAAGATGCTGCTTTTATTCATCTGTCCTCATGGTATTTTGCATGTCAGCTCCCCTGAAAAGCACTGTCCAAAACTGCATTAGTGATGTTTTATGGAAATTAATCAAAGCCTATAATCCCATTGTCCTGTGAGTCTAGCATTTCTGGACCTACTGCTCAACAATCTCCTCAGCTCAGAATAACACAGTTTACATGATCTCCCGTCTACTTTGTAATTATTTTCTGTAATTGACAGCAGATTATGCAGAATATCCCACAGAGATCATCAAACCATCTGAGCTCTCCCTAGCTTTGAAAAAATCATTGAGATGTCAGAGGACTGTGAGTTCAGATTTCTTTTTTCATAATGGTAGTCATATTTCCATTCTTTCAAGCCCTTTTTTTTAATCTGAAATTTGACATCTTTCTCCCTTGCAAGTGGTCAGCCTTTAACCCCTGCTGGCATTTGAATTGAATCAGTGGGAAGAAAGAGCAGCAGAAGCAAAAAAACCCCCAAGAAAACGGTTAGGAAAAAGTAATTTGTATAGGAATTTGTAATACATAAAAAATCAAGAATGTTTTCAGGGACAAACTGAAGGTTATCAGCTTTGTATTTTATACAAAAATGTGTTATTATCCAAAACATTTGAAAGATCAAAAATACATGAGTGAAATTATTCTGAGTTATGTAAATGGAAACTGGAAGTGATTACCTTAAACTGAATGTGAAGGAATTAATGACATAAGAAGAAAGAGCTGTTAGTTTCCAGAATATCAGTTAAATATGATACATCAAGTTAAACAAAGTGTAGGTATTTATAAAGTATTTAAAAACAGATAAAATGAAACATTAGCAAACATACTGAGTGAGAAAGAGATATTCTGCATTTGCAGCAGGGCAGACATGCCTTGCTTGGTCTTCTTAAAGGTTGTAAGTCTCTACTTGTAAGTACAGGAAAATAAAAGAGTTTCTGAGCTTTTTGAATAAGTACATATAAATTAGTACATTTACAATTAATTTCCATGAAAGCAAATGTAAAATAAATGCTTTGAATATGATGTGCATTGGGTTGTCTGCAGTATGTACACAAAAGAATATGCTGTCTAAAATGGAAATGCTACATTTACAAGGTTCAATATTGTTTGCTCAGAATTTGCCATTAAATTGTTCTCTATTTTATCAGCTGTTTTTGTACAGAACGTTTCAGCAGAGCGAGTTGTGCCGAGGAATTTCAGTGATATGAAAGTCTAGGGATGTTGATATAAAATAGACAGCTAAAAGCTGTGTGTATGTTCTCAGAAGGGACTTGACTATTTTTGGGTAACTTCACAATGAATGAACAATTCAGAGCTCTTCAGAAAATTGTCAAAGACCCATTGAGCACCTGAGCCTGTGGGGTAGAACTGTGGTTACTTGACAGGTTCTTCCTGAAGGGAGAGCCACTTTGAACCTTGCTTTATGTCTGCCACAATGATTTGCATTTGCACCTGCCTGAGCTCATAGCATGGGCCTGGTAATCCCCACACTGTGGTACCACCCCTCCTTTACCACCCCAGCTCAGCAGGCAGGGCCAAGATTTGATGTATTAAAGTCAACACTTCATCTACCTGAACTGACAGACTGATGTAACTCAAACAGTATTTTTAGGCAATGACTAATGGTTAATTAACCAGCATATGAGAAATACCTGCTTTCCTGCTAGCTCCCCATAGCTCATTGATCCACCTCCCTGTAATACACATAAAAAGATGGCATTTCTTTCAACACTGGCTTTTCTGATTGCATATTTCCCCTTGTTACTAGTTAATAACCCTAGCTCCTAATGACTTTTAAAAACAAGTCTTCAAACACTAATTTGTATGTTATTTAGCCAGATTTTCTTAAACTGCAGGCATATCCTAAATCCCTTGCTACTCTCCTAAACTACATAGGTAACCTAAAAATATATAATGGATGTACAAGTACGTGCAATACGTTAATGGTAATCCCCTGCCAGCCCTGGACAGACACATTTTCCAGCTTATTAAGATCTAAATGATTTCCTTTAAGACCTGTACCACATGCAAATGTGAGGCTGCCAAGGGTCACTGGGTTAAAACCTGAAGCTCTCAGTTTCACACCTCTCCAACCTGGGCTGAAGAAGCTGCATTGAAAGCTTTAGTGCAAATACCCTTCTCTAACAACCAATAACAAAAGAGACTTAGAAGCTTGATGCTGAAACAGCATCTCAGCTATAAAACTGGTCAATATTCAGCTCTACACGTTTGGATGCAGACACACAATCTTTTCCTGCATCTCATACTTGTCAGGCATATATGTCTAAGGAGATACAATTACCTATGAGAAATATATTCTAGAATGTGTAAGGAGACCAGGGAGCAAAGTCATTTGAAGCATGAGACCTAATTAGGGTTGCATTAAAATTCCAGGCTCTCAGTTGTACCAGGAAACTCAGAGCTTGACTGCATCTGCTTAACATTGGGATGTACCTCCAGGAGTAACCAAATATCTCTAAATGATTCCAATCCACAGGGACTGCTATGGCTCAAAGACTGGAGAGATGTGAGAAATGGATTTGGAGGCTGTCCCCCTGAATATTCTTGAGATTGGGGTTTGTTTTGTTTTGGGGTTTTGTAATAACAATGGCAAAGAAAGGGAAAATATATATATATACAAGATTATTTCAGTGTTTGGGTAATCCAGAGTAGTCTCAACCTTTTCAATTTTTAAATTAGATTTCTAGATCTGGGTAACTACCTGGAAGTCCCCAAGTAAGCTCTTCTCTGTGGTAATTCTACAGTTAAGAACCCCATTTTATTGCCTGTCTTCTAAATAACAGACAAGTCCTACTGCAAATAATTTCATTGTGTTGGAAAATATGTGAATCAGTATCCTGTATAAGATTTCCTCCATTTGAGGGGCTGAGGAGAAAAGAGTATTCAGAAGTAAAGATGTAAATCTCACAGTTTGAGTTTGTTTCTAACAATTACTGCCCGTTGAAGCAAGAGAGTCTTGTCACAGCTCATAAAGTGCTGAAAACAGTTTCCGTTTTTGTGAAGTTTATAATTATTCCCTTTTAGCTTTATAAAGCAGAGTTAGTTTAATGTCTTTTATAAATCAAACTGCCACTTTCAAACATTAATTGTCAAGATAGGAACAACAGTTCTCTATTAAGTAGTTAGGAAATAAACTAAATCTGTTGTTAACACTCTGGTTTAACAGTCTCTGTAAGTGAAACGTCACCTGGCCACTTGAGAGAGAAAGGATGCCAATTTCAGTGATTGCCTACATGACCTGTTTTCTTCACCCTCGGGCAATAATGCATTTAGTGATAATGAAGAGTAAAGATAAGGTATGTTTCTGAGCCTGTACATTCTATTCAGCTCCAAATTCACAAGTTTTAGAGAACGAAAAAAAGAACAATCAAGGGTCACTTACGAATAACTACAGTATGTAGTATGTATGTACATACATACATATCATATATGTACATATATGTATGTTGTACATACATACTGTATGTACAACAGTAATATCTGACAGATTGTGAAGTCAGAAGTTCTGGAGATTTGTAGGAGATAGTGCATTTCCTAGATGTGCTGCTGCTCAAAACATAGGCCTGATGCTGAAATCACAGCTGATATCATTGTTAAAACTGCAAAACCAGATTCAAAAGTAAGGATTATTTCACTCCAGGTATTTTCTTTGGATATCAAGTAACAACAGAAAAACAGATACATTAAGGATGAAAAAGAACATCATCATTTGCTTTTGACATTGACCTGGAGCCCTCTGTTACATTTGTGATAACGTAGCAGAGATCCAATCACATACTTTGAAATCCCTACTGTAATCAGTAATGTTTGTAGTCAGTACTGTTACACTGGCCACAACTACACTGTAGGACATGCATTGGTTAAAAACAAGGAATTTGACTTTTCAGTACCAAGATTTTCCAGATTTTGTCCATGAGACACAGTTCTGTGGATGGAGAAAAGCTACAAATGCCTGGGGCTATACTGGGAGTAAAGAATTGGTGAATATATGGAGAGATAGATATAAATACTCTTTTTTTTTTTCATCTGAGACATAGCAGAGTAACATTTCCAGAATATTTTTAGAACTGTTGTATTGAAGTCATTCAGGTTCACTGTTCAAAATATGCCAAGAGCTGCATGGGAACCTACAAAAGCCAGAAGGATGAACTGAGTCTGCACACAGTTGGGCCTTCTTTAACTGGAGCTCTTCTGTGCCTGGCAGAGGTTGAATTTCACCATTAAGAAGAGGCACTATGTCCTGTTTAGGTTGTTTCTTGAGTTAGACATTAAAAGGAAGGAATAAAGACACTGTAAGAGCTGCAGTGAGTCAGATGAAGGACCAACTGCTCAGCATCTCAAAGAATATGAGGAGACACTTAGGAGAGCAGTGTAGGAAACAGGAGAAATACAGAATGGTGCCTCCCAGGGAGTGCTTTGCCATCTTCCTATCAGTCAGAGGTTTCTTGAAAGTTGTTACCTATTTAACAGCTGCTAAAGGACCTCTTCTCCTTAAACTGTGGGATTACTCCTTGAATCCATTTACAGTTTTGGCCTTCAGGAAACCCTGTAAATTCTACAATTTTACTTAGATTTTGCCTGGCTGAGTATTTAATTTTATTTCTCTGAAATCCACTATTCAAAACTTCATTGGGTGCCACAGGGGTTTTTTCTGTGTCAAACACTGAACAATCCCACCTCGTTCATCCATGCGTGATCTGTGATTTCACAACCTTGTTTTAGTCAACTTTCATCACCTCTTCCCCAAATTTGCCCCTTCTCTAATTTCTAGTCAGCTTCATCTCTTCTCATATGATGTAATTCCAAGTCTCTGATCACTCCTATCATTCTTTACTGTATATTTTCTGGAGTAGAAAAAGAGAACTGACAGATTAGGATCTGAGCGTACCATGGATCTATACAGACAAAGGGATGTTTTGTTTTGTTCACAAATCCTTTCTTAATAATTTCCAGCTCTGTGGTTTTTTAATCACTGCTGAACATTGAGCTGCTATTTTCAGACACTCTTTGAAGTTATTTCACAATCTCATTTCTGATTAGCAATATCAAAAGTCCATTTGGTTATATAGGCAGTCACTTTTCACTTCTAATGTATTTTTGCATTTATCATGCAAAGTACTACCAACACTAAATTATATCTACTGATTCATTTCCCTGTCACGTAGCACTCCAGAATCCTTTAGCAAATTTTGCAATCAGATTTAGATTTTATTATCCTCAGCAATTTTATAGCATCTGCAACTGTCACTTCAATATTCCTCCCCTCTCCAGACCATTTACAAATATGCTGAAAAGCAAGGTGGCAAAGCAAGGTCCTGAGAGATTCCAAATTCCCTCCACAGCAAGAAGTGTCCCTATTTCTGTGTCCCATATCCCTATTTCTATTTTTTATCTTTTCTACTATTTTTGAAGTACCTTATAACAACCCAAGGAGATCTCATTCCTTTAATGATAGCATTTGCTCATGGTTTTGTGGAAAACTTTACCGATTTCTGAATAGAGACCACTGTGTAGACAAGAGAGATGCTTACTGGCCACTTCAAACAACAAAACAACCTCAGAGTTTATTGTTTATAAAAGAGGACCACAGATAGATATTTATCTATTATACACATGCTCTCTATAGACAACCTAGGTACATTTTCTGCAGATTCATCAGGACAGAAGCCAGACTAAGCCATCCATTCCCAATTTTCAGTTTGGGAATCTGAAATTCAGAATTCAGATTTCACTACAGACCTTTTTGAATTTCATGCTTCTGATAACCACAAAAAGAGGTTGATTATAGACAATGCAACAAAGACAACCACTCAGAAATTTCCTACCTAAGTTCCTTTAAAACCCTTAGACAAATATCATCAAGCCCTGGTACTGCTCATTTTACTTCAATAGTTCCATAAAGATTATACTGGAGGGAAAATGTAGAAAATTACTACCTCCACAGTGAACACTAAGACATAGAACTCATCCATATTTTCTACTCTGTTCTTACTGCTTTTTGTTCTTTCTTACTCATTCTCCTTTCATACGTCAGTAATTTATCTGCTGCACAATCTCTTTGGCAAATCTCCATGAGTGGCTGGTGACTTGTTTCCTCAGGGAACTTTCTAATTCTCCCAGGTCCAATGAAGTCTGTAAAATAAATCATGATGGTATTTCAGTTTGCATTCAAATGAGAACACAGAGTGTCCCTTGCACCTTGAGCTGTCATTCAAACCTGTGCAAGGTGGATGAACAGTATGGCCATTCTTATTAATTATGGCAAAGGAAAGAACACAAGGGACAATCAGCTCAACCAGGTTTATTCTGTGCATGTGGTATTTTACAATTAGATGCCACTTTGCACTGAAATGCTGGTGTGATATCTGAAAAGAAATGTCAAATAATTTCCTGCAAATGGGGAGCTCCTTAGTACACTTAGTGGACATACTAAGTGCCTATTAGAAATGTCTGGTTTGGTACCTAAACCCAAGGGTTTATTTCCTGCTTGACAACTCTGTGCAAAGTTAATGGAAATACTTGTAGGATTTGTATTTACAATACCTGTGGAAAGGTCTGGATATAGATTAATGTTCTCTGGTGCTGGAAAAATTTATAGCCCAGTTGTTATTTTTATGAACAGGGAACTGAATAAAACTTTCAAAAGCAAGACTCAAAGAATAATTTGTGGGTGTTTGGGGAGGTTCTTGTTTGTTTGTTTGTGTGCTTGTTTGTTTGTAGCTGGGCAGAGTTTATAATACCTTGTAAAAACCTGATTTTTTTCCAATCCATAACAACTTGGTGGGAAGGATACAGTTAAATCCTAACTGCAAAGTCTTATGTTAAAAAACAGGCAGTTGTCTGATTATGGGAGAAGGACAGGAACATTTTTATTACCTACTCTTCCGATATTTAATCAGAGTTAAACCAAGGTTATTCCACAGCAACTTCAAATTGTGACTAAGAAGAGAGCGTGTGACTCTTCAAAATTTCACTTTGTGATCAGGATATTAGTAGGATTGCA
Organism: Trochalopteron elliotii; assembly: GCA_024734555.1. NCBI lineage: Eukaryota > Metazoa > Chordata > Aves > Passeriformes > Leiothrichidae > Trochalopteron > Trochalopteron elliotii. The sequence goes on from JANPWX010000533.1 coordinate 94,262, forward strand.
TAATGTTTCAGCTTTTCAGAATTGTATTGTACTGCATTTCAAAAAGCATATATGAGGTCCTGAGAAATCAGAGCAATCAAACAAAAAAGCAAGATACATTCTTGAACAAGAACACTTGAGTTTTCTGATCTCTAGCACAGTGGTTTGAATCAGTTATCATCTTGCAGTAAAATCAATTCCATCAATAAAGCTGAGGTAGACATCAAACAGAAAGCTTTGAAAGCATATCTTGGAATCCTCAAGCAAGATTACTTTGTTTAGCAAAGAACAGACAAAGATACTTTTCAGGAAGGTCTTTTTTATCTTATCTCTGGTTCAAATTTAATTTTTCCTGGAGGTTTTGGGGGTTTTTTCCTCTTCTCCTTTTTTTTGTTTTGAAGTCATGTCCAACATTATTAATACAATACTCAGCCTACCACCAAAGAGTCCACTTAGTGTCTGCAAAGCTAAAAGCCTTTTATTCAGAGGAGCTTTTGGAAGGGTTATAAAAGAAGGGAAGAAATCGTACACAGAGGGATGGAGTCCTTCCAGAAACCAGGCAACAGGGCTTTGAAGGAGATGCAGATTATAAAGCAGATTCTCTCTTGTGCCTATCCCAAGTTCTTTTTTGTTGTGGTGATACAAGTATAACGAGATGTAACACTGTGTCTGGCACAAGAGAGGGGCAATGAACCACAACAAAGGCAGGAATGCTGCATGTAGCCCCTTCACAAGAAAGAGATTTCTATATCTATAACATTTTCTCTATCTATATTCTTTAATAATAATATATAATTCATAATAACAGGTTTTGCTATTATGAAAGGCAAACTATATTTTATGTGTGTGCTGTAATTTTGTTATACAGTGTTACAAGCCAAAAGGGAATGCATCTGACATGTACTTCCCTGGGGAAAGGTTTGTGGAGGTATTGCCTGTGAATAATCCCAGAGTTCTTCTGTGTTCTAATCACGTTTCTCCACCTTACAGTGGTTTACTATTTGAACAAATTGTCATGGAAAACTCAACAAGTATGCTACTTTATAGGTAACATTAAGCAATTGTGGAGTTAGCACTGGTGATTTCTGTGAATTGACATTTTATGTTATCAACCATTACTGCTCCATAACCAGAATTCTCTGAAATGAAGTGCAAAGAAGTGCCAAAGAACTAGTTCCACAACAGAGCCCCAACTGTGTTCAATGTCTGCTTAAGATTATTCCTGTCCTTTTATGCTGAGTGCACAGCAAACAAGCTGAAGTTAGTACAGATGTGACTGCACCTCAGCTGCCCCAGTTCTCTGTGATTCCAAAGCTGTGACTGGCACACAGTCACACCAAGGAGGTTTTGCCATCCACTCAGGGCAGGGCTGCATCTGCAAGTTTTGGACACAAAATCGAGCAGGAAAACACTGTCAATAGATGATACATTGAATATCTCTACCAGAATATAATTGTTTGCCTCATGAAAACACAGTAACCCAAAAGTTCTCAGCAACAGGTACAGCTAAGATGCACAGTCCCAGCTTTATACATTTAGGGGGTTTCACATAACCAACAGATGTATCAACCGTGTTCTTTAATCATTTTAGTTACTTCTGTAATGCTTCCTCCTTGCACCAAGGGTCAGGGGATCAGTACATGGAGTCCTGAAGAGATGCAAACAGGGCACCAGGGCCCCGATTGCAGCAAGAGACCTTAATGGTCCTAATCAGCCTCTCCTGGGGCCTCCACCCACTCTCTTCCCATGGTCATGGAATGAGCAAGCAGATGGGTGGAACTCTCGATGTGGGACAGGCCTGGAAGAGCTAAATGGGAATAATTGGTGGCCTACTTGTCCCACACTAAATGAGGAATAAACATGTTAGTGGTCAGTTCAGATTCTCCTGATACACTCAGTGCTGCAGAGGGTTATGTTCTCTCTTCTTTCAGTATTTTGCTCTCTATGATCCAAGAATCCAACAATTCCAAACTTTCTCAAGGAACACACTTATGCAGTTTTCACTTCCCTAATTAAGGCATGTGATTTGCTCCAAACGACCATATTTTTTTCATTTAGCTATGTCAGATATAAATACTGTGAAATGTGTAGTGTACCATCCTGTACCATCCAGTAAGAGCTACTGTTCCCTTTGGGAAGAGCTCTGCTAGGAGACCACTGTTGTATAATATTTCTATATAAGAACATATCAAACTTAAAAGCGACTGCAGTGTTAGGTCAGCTCCTGTATATGAGCTATACAAATTAAAACCATAATAAATGGGAAAGACTGAAAGTGCTGTAGTTGCTGTTATTTCACCTGCTTTGTTTCCATGTGATGCCAGCTCATTCCACAAACCACAGCAGATCATTTAAGAAGTTCCTCATCTTACACAGAAGGTTGTCCAAGGTTGATCATTCAGTGCCTCATAAAGCTTCCAAATCCCTAACCTCCCATTAAATGCCAGTGAGGTTTTCTATGCAGGAACACAGCACAAAGCTGGGTGAAAAGCCAAACTCTGAAGTACACAGCATTATTGCAGATGCTTGTGGGTGCAGACAAGCATCCTTCAGCATGCATTGTAGCATCATCATTTTCTGTCCTGTGTGAAGTCCCAGAGGAATGGCAGGAAACAGCAGGGATTTTTGTCCATTGTTGCCAAAACCATAGCCATTTACTTGATCTTTTTTTAATATTTTGTAACCATTTCCTGATGATTTAAGGCATGTGATGAATCACATGGCAATTTAATACTGCAACAGATATTGATCATAGTTCTGCATCTTATTATAATGTATAGTTATGTTCTTTAATTTATATTACGTGGAGGTAACCAGAAACAATTTTTTACTTTGATGTTGCCCTTTATGAAAGAAGGCTGTATCCATACAGAAGAGCAGGATCGGCCACGAGATGTCACCCAGCCTCTACGAGCTCTGATCCAGGCTGAGGGAAAGAGACCATTCTGAAGCAGAGCTAAACGGGAGGATGTCTCGCCAGCCCAAAACACCGTCATCTCTTCACTGCGAAAGCACACCAGCTTCCTCTGCGCTAATGCCTCTCAGGAGCGAACTTCTGTTAGGGGACAGAGGGTATTTTAAAGTCAGCCTAAGCGGCTGAACAGACACCGATACCTTCTTTCTAATGCCTAGGAAACGTGTTGGCCGGTGTAAGGCGTCCGCTCAGGGCGGGCAAAGCCGCACTGCTGCCAGCGGCGGGCTCCGCGCCGGCCTGACGGGTTTGCCGAGGGAGACCCTCGCGGGAGGGGGACAAGCCCGGGGAGGCAGAGGCCGGGAGCCGCCTCCGCACACTCCCCACGGCGGGCGGTGGCGGTGAGCGTGCCCACACCA
>JANPWX010000533.1:97962-303908 GCA_024734555.1 Trochalopteron elliotii
GGGCGCACGGAGCGGCGCGGGGAGGCTTCACCGAGCGCGGGTGGCGGTGCCGCGGGTGGGAGGATGAATCTCGGGCGAGAGTCTGTTGAAATCTCCCCCTTACGATGCCATTTACAAGCTCTCGGTTCCACCCGGTTTGCTGGTTTTGTTCCCTCTCCAATGCTTTGTAAACCTCTAGGAAGTGAATTTGAGAAAAAGGTTCCTGAAAGCTGTCATCTCGGTGCCAAATGTGCCTTGGGCTGCCATATCTACCACTTTTTTTTTCTTTTTTTTTCTCTTTTTATTTTGGGCCAGAGGTGCATTGAGATTTGGATTGGAAAAAACAGTGCTTTTTAATTGCCAACTTCGGTATTTCTTACACATCAACAATCACCTTGTGGTTTGATAAGCAGGGGTTTCTGTCAAAGGCACTGACTGACCTGATGTGGTTGCATAGCTGCGCGGACCTTCACTGAACAAGTGTTGTATTGGTTTTTTCTTGAGTTTCTGCAGCTTTTTAATGCAAAGTTACTTTTTAGCATATTTAGGAGGAAAATAAATGTCACTCGATTTTGAGGAGGCAAATCTTGGTAGAGTCTTTCCCCAGTGTCAGGAGTCTGTAGGTTCCATCTTTTCCAGATCTGGTACAATATCAGTCTCATCTTTTGAGAGCATATTTTTCCTCCTGGCATTAGGGTCAGCAAACCTGAAAAAATGAATTCTCGATTCTTGCACTAGGTCTTGTTACATCAATCTCTCTTGATAACTGCAGCAAGAATAGAACACTCTTTAAATGAAGGCTCACTCCTGAGATTCATGTTATTATACAGTCTTATTTGTCCAAAAAGCTCTGTCGCCTTGTCCCCGTGAAACAGTATGATGGCTTTTTCAACAGCATGACTCATAATCCTAAATACAGGAATGAATTTTGACTTAGTGCTGTGCAAGTGCTTTATCTCAGCAAACAGCTTTGTGTGTAAAAATGCCGGTAGGGTGGAGGGAGTCGCTGGTACTCATCTGCTAATAATCTCTGTCCTCAGGAGGACAGTGTTTAAAGTTGTTTCCTAGGCTGGGGTTATGTCTTTGCTCCCAAATCAATGAGGTGATCTCAGTTCTTTCAGAATAATTTTGCCATTTCATAAAAGGCTTTCAAAAAGGAGGAACTGGTTAGTTCTTGGTTTCTATATTATTGAAACAGTTTTGCCTGGGGACACAAACTTCAATTTAGTCTGAATGGGTGATTTACTTTTTTCCTTCTTGATCTCTGTGTAATGACTCTGACTGTACTTCATGAGAAACCCTGCTTACTGCAGCGCCCATGGTTCACATAATTACTGCTGGTTGTACCAAACCTAATATTCAGGGGGAAACCTTTCACCTTTTTTATTGGTGATTTTTTTTTTATTTGCATACTTTCACTTCTGCTTTCTATTCTTTCCCTGTCTGAGATGTAGAGAGGACTTTACTCTTTGAATGGCCTGTGGAGCAATATGTTTACTGAAAGAAATATCTTTTCTTCATGATTTAACATATGCAGACTGTTTTGTGTTGCTCTTATGTAGAATATGGATTTATTTTGTACGAACAGAATAAGGATTAAATAAGAACATATGCTTCCTCTTTTCTGGGTGATAAATCCATCTTGCTGTCCCAGAGGAAGGCAGCTTATACAGCCTGGACTGAAAAGATGCTGAAAGACAAAGTGTCTGAATGCTGAATATAAGAAGATCAGGTTGTCTAAGCTCCCCAAACTAGACTGCCTAAAACTTGGGAAGCAGCCAGCAACACCGGGTGCAAATCATATAAAATCCTTAATCCTCTTCATGAAATGGAATCTAGCAAAATAATGAAGCATTCTGATTTCTTAAAATGACTTAGAATAAAGACAATTGCTCTCCATTTTTAAGTCATCTCCCTCCAACTAGATTCCATTCTGTTCCCTTGTATAAAGAAGAAAAAGAAAGCTTTGTATTGTTCATTTCTATGCTTCAGATAATATGTGGAATTTTATTAGTGCCACTCCCTTCCCTTCAAGTTTGAAATTATTTTTTTTTATTTCATTTGCTGGGTTATGTTTTTGGCATTGTATGCTGCTGTCATCTAACAGGTTCACTGTGCTTTTGCTTCTGTTGAGTAAATAGCTTAGTGTGCAGTTTTATTCCTCATCTTGGCTCCAAAATTTTAATAGAACTTCAGGAGTCACTGGCATTAACTGCCCCTAGCAGGTATTATTAGCCATGGGGTGGGTGTTTTGTAGGCTTGTGTGAATGCAGTGTTCATGTCATGAGAAGATTGAGATCTAAGGGAGACTCGGTGTTTTATGAGAGAATGGGAGAATTAGTTTGGGTTTTTTGTTAGGAGGAGCAGTCCCAAGGGAGATCCAGGGGCAAACATGATGGTTATTTGCCAACAGATTGTCTGAATTAGTGTCTGCTCAGTCTCTTCAGTAGATGGTGGAAAGAAATACACTGATGAATACCAAAGTGCCAGGTTCTGATAGTATTTTCACTTATGTCACATCATTCCCAAAGTGTCTGCAGACCTCTTGTGCTTAGCCTGTTTTGGAACCAGGAACTCCAGCAGCAATTCTTGGTGAAAAACATCGGAAGCATCTGCTGAGGAAATGAACATGCTGCACAGTGCTAATCAGCAGGGAATCTGATGAGTGGAAACTCTTTCAGGAATCAAACAGTTTTGCTATTACTGCATCTTCAATTTCAAAAAGATTCTAAAGTGTTTGGAGTGAAATAAGGTCATTCTTTATTCCTTTCTACTTTTGCCAAGTTAATATTTGTGCATCTCTGTATTTCATATACCACATAACACATGAACTTAAAAAAACCCAGAACACCAAAACTTAATTAATTTTTTGTTCTTCCATACTTCAGAAGAAAAAGTGGAATTTTGTATTTGCAAACCTCTGTATGCCAGCACACTCAAAACCCTCTTGTTTTCCTCTATAAGACTCCTACTATTGGTATAGAATATTGAAGGTTTGAAGGCTTGCTTATCTATTAGACTTCCATTTCTTGAAGAGCTGAGACCTATAATGTAATGAAGTATAATTTCTCTGAGGTATAAATCTCACTCAGATCATGTTTTGGTAGTGGCTTGATTCCCATTGCTTTTGAGCCTGTTTTGTTTTTACTATTTCTTGCTTGTTCCTGTGAGTTAATAAGTTACTGTAATTTACTGCCAAGAGAGGGTGAGTAGAGTTTAGTACAAACTTAGGCTAGTTCAGTGGAGGGGTTTGCATAATGACAGAGGCTTCCTAAAGTGGATGTCATTTAGGAGGAGCCACCATAATGATGAAGAATTGACACAACTGCTGACACAGCCTCCCGATGTGAGGCAGTGGCTTTCTGTGGCAATGCAGACTTTTATCAGAGGGGATAGCCTTCTTCTTTTACTCAAGCTGGAAGAGATCTACTGTCTTGAGATGAACTGGGGGCTTTTGTTCTTACCTTCCCACAAGGAGAAGTCTTGTCTGCTTTAATCAGGTCAATCCTTCAAGCCCAAGGTCTGTGCATGCACTCAGGCCGTGATGCAGCTATTTCTTTTAGAAACTTCTGCTAAAGAGATTTCATACCTGTGTGGCAGCTTGTGTACTAGGGAGACACTGCAGTGAAAATACAAAAAGGAAATACTTTGGGTGACAGGGATTCCCTCTTACAGTACTCTAAATAGCAAAGTCCTTTTCACAAGGAAAGCTTAAGTCAATGCTGTGATTCATTTGATTTATTATTTATGGTTTGTATGAGTTAAGAATCCTGTGATCTTGGCCTTTTGAGTCTCACAAGGACCTCTTATTCCTCTTAGCTAACTGTGTTTTTTCATATATCCCACAGGCATTCCAAACTGTTTAACCTTGGTTATTAGTCTAACCTGCTGACATTTGTCTTACTGATTTTTATATCCTGGTAAAATCCTGTAATCTTTGAAAGTGATCAACCACCTCTTTTGACCTTGTCATTTAGACAGAAGGATTTCCCTAGATTACAATAGCAGGCTGAACTTGATTTTACTTTTATTGGTTGTTGCACATGAGTCATGTAGTTTGTTACATTTCTTTATACATGATCTTTGACATAAAATGTATTCCTTGTGGTTATGTTTCCCTAGAATAGTTTTAAAACGAAAAGCTTTTTTTTTTTTACTCTGTTTAGAGTTAGGTAATGAAGTTATTGCTGCTTGTTTCCCATTGCCTGTTGGGGTTGTGTTTCTCCCTTGCTACGTGCACCGTGACTGGTTCAGGTTTTTATTTAACCTGTGTTGAGGTCCTGGCAAGGCATTTTCAGACAGCTACTGATCAAGTAATAGGTTGCATGCTAGGTAAAACTCCTTCACCAAAAGGGTTGTCAGGCTTTGGAGCAGGCTGCCCAGGGCTGAGTCAGCATCCCTGGAGGTATTTAAAAGACGTGTAGACCCTTGGACTTGATGATCTCAAGTACCTTTTCCAACTAAGAGATTTTATGTTGTCTTAAAAGGTACAAACTGCAGTGAATTATCATTCCTGCCTGAGATTATGTTTTGTGAACTGGATGACCTTTGGAAGATATTGAACACTTGGATTCTGCCACACAGTGTCAGAGTCCTCTTGTCTGCAATATGTGTGACCAGAGTGGATTCACACATTTTTACTGTTTTAATAATAAGGATCTTTCGTATTGGCATATATTCCCTTGGGCAGTAGTTCTCTTGAGTTTGAAATGCTGTGTCTTATCCCTCACCTCTCCCCTTTTTTTTTTCTTTTTTTTTCCCTGTTCTCATCCTTTCTCTCTGTTTGATCCTTTTCTGCAGAGAACTGTTACTGTTCAGTGCAGCTTCAATGCAGTTTTTGAACTCTGCAGAATGCATGTGATATACCTACCTGGAAGACAATTTCAAGTATTTAAAGAACCCACATAACTAAACTTGTATTTTGTCTTCTATTTTGACCTTCTTTTTTGTAAAATGAAGCATAAAATATGTTTTGATTGAAGATATACTGTCTGAAACATTTCATGAGACACATAAACGTTGTCTGCATAGTGTACGTGAGTTAAAAATATACACAACTCCTTCATTCAGTGCATTTGAAAATTGGTATAGTATTGATAATAAAAATCCTTGAACAGATAATCTACCTCCTAAAAAGCTTATGTAATTGCTTATTAAGTAATTTCTATGAGTCTTTCTTGATAGGCCCAGTTCAAGTACAGTTTGTACAATGACTTAATTTTCCATATTATAGATTTAGAAGTGTGAAAATACCAGCTCAAAGTTGTTCAAGAAAGTTTCATGCTGGACCATTACACCTCTATGTCAAGCATTCCAGTTCATTTCCTTTTTCTTAGAGTTTGCTTCTCCCTGTACAGGTTTGATCTGACAGTGTGGGAAGAAAGGGTGTGGGACACACTGTAGAGCACTAAAGAAAGATTTCTCAATCTTTACCACTCAGACTTCAGCCTAGGTTTCACAGGATATTTGACCACATTGCTACCTTGTTCCAGTTAATCCCTTAGCACACTGTTTTGGTTTTCTAAGTTCTTGTAAAAATGAGCAGTTTGCTTCCCTGTATTTCTTTTCGTGAAATGCAGTTTCTCTATCAGGATTATTGATCCTCCAAGAACATGGTGAAATGCAGTATCATTCTGTTTACACTTCACATCTCTTTGTGTTGTGCAACTGCTTTTCTTTTACTAGACTGCAAAAAAGCATGCAGGAGAGGAATGCTGCTGGTGGCTTTTCTGCTAAAGCTAACAGCTATTTTACTACAGATTAAATTAACAAGTTTTGAATGCTTAGTCTAATTTTAAGAGCTTGTAATCACGTTGCTATATTTTATGGTTATATTTTAAATATGGTTATAGGTTAAAATAAAACATTAGCTTGTTATTTTTAATACACATTTTCTTAAATACCAATAGAGTTTGTTTATAAATGAACAGTAATAGTAAAAATATTTTTCTTTCTTTTGATAATTTAACTGCTCTTGATAGACAAAGATAAACTGTGCTCCTTATAGACAAGGTGTAGTTCTTGTTGGAATACTTTCCCTGAGTATTTTCAGTAGTTCAGCATTCCTCAGTTCAAGAAATTGAACAATCAGTAAAATAAAAACTTCTGACTGTATTAATGATGTGAGAAATGAAACCAAGTTGCAGGAGTGTTTGATTTCACAATGTGATTTGACCTATTACTGAATCTACATCCTGGTGGTTTGAGGCCACTCAGGCAGCTTATTGATACCAGGTTTTGGTCCCAGCTGTGAGTCTTTGTGAAGTCTTTGAGTGTCTGAAGTGACTCCCCTTGGGCTCTGGATTGATAACTTAATGGGATGATTCATAGTTCCTTTGAGGAAAAGGTTACAGTAACTTTCACCTGACCTATCATGGTAAAATTCTCCCCAAGGTAAATCAGAGAATATTTGAGGGAGCAAGGAGGAACTTCAGGCTGGAAGGTGCTCGAGGGCTTCGTTTCCATTACACATTTCTGCATACTTGCATCTGAGATGAAGTTCTGTGGAAATAGTACTTTCCCACTGTAAGTTTGGAGTTCCTGTCCAGTAGTTGATCCAGTCTGGCTCCTGAAGGTGTGTGGCAAAGGAGCAGTTGTTGCAGCACTGTTGATTTGTTACCAGCAGGGATTCAGTGTGGCCATGGGTCTGTGGTGAAAAGACTGGATCTTTGCAGTGTTGTAAGGAAAGTTTAACCACAGTGAGTGAAGTTCTGTGCTGCTGTAAAAGGCACATTGCAGTTCACTTAAGCTCTTTTTGAGTTGATGCTACTTAAACCTCTGTCTCTGTATACTGAAACCAGCACAACGAGGCCCAAGTGTACACTTAAACTTTCCTTTGAGGGCTGTACTGGCTGATACAGAGCAAAAGCTTGTAACAGGTTTAGCTTCTGTTCAGCTTCTATTAAAGTCCTTGTACCTTGATTCATTTCCTGGCGTCGTCGTTTCCATATGCACTGGTTGCATAGCTTTTGCACTGTGTAATGTCACAGAATGCCACTGCTGAGTTACTTAAAACATGCCTAGGAACACTTTCTTACACACTGAGGTATTGGCATGCATGTGGCCACGTCTAGAGCAGAGAAAACTGTGAGCCTTATAAGTTGAAAAAAGTTTCATCTTTAAAAAGCTGTACTTGAAAAATAGTATTGTCATTTAACTACATGTGGAAAACTGGTCTACATCAATTTTGCAATTTTTTGACTTAAGAAGGGAGTTAGACAGAGATCTGAAGAATCTGTGTTCTCATTATTTGGGATTTAAATAGATGTTAAGAAGCAGGGGTTCTTTTTTCCCCACATTTGAAGTGCGAGTTTTCTTTATCCCATGTACTTAAAGAATGGATTTTTTCCCCATCCACCGTTAGTGCTCTGGTTTGTTAGAATTTTCTTGGGCTCTATTCAGACTGTTGTTTGTACCTCAGATCTTTTCTGCCTTTGAGTATTGTTCATGGTGGATATGGCAAACTTGAACTCCATTGCCTACTAACAATATACATTTTTATGTTTGCTTATCCAAATTTAAAAACAAAAAAACCCTTTTCACTGTGTAAATTCCTGATGTACAACCCAGAGTTCACACTATTGATTATGGGTGTGCATTATGAAAAGAGTTTTTAAATGAAGGTGTACTCCTGCCCTTTAACAAGCTACAGAATATTTTTAAGTATGCCACCCACCTTATTCTTTAACTAAAATTTGACATTTAATTAAAAAGGTTGCTGATGCAGCTTTGTAGTTTGGCAGAAATTACTGTAGGAACCTTACAGTGGTTCCTTACCTGTACTATGGGGATCAAGCCCATTGCTCAGGATAAAGATGTTTGTCCAGGCCACAAAAATGCAGAATTATAGCCTTCTCATTATTTTTATTTTGTACTGACCAGCCCTGTCATCCTTGCATTTGACAAACAGAGAAAGAAATCTGTCAAATGTTATTTTCATGCTTCTTTTTCTTTTCCTAATATATTCCTGCTTGTGTTGTGTGTTACCTCAGTGCAGTGCTAACCACTGTCCAGTTTACTCTGGTGTTCAGGTCTTTATTTCCTTTATTAAAATTTATTTAGGATGTCATGGGAATCTCTCCATCTTAGTATGCATAATTCGGGTTTGGTGTTTTGGGATTTCAGTTATGTGGGAGGAGGGCTTTCTGTATCCCCTGCTGTGCTTGTAAAAACAGCATTATTTCTGTCTTAATGCAGACTTCTGAATGGCTTTTGCCATTTTATTCCAAACATTTCATCTTCAATGATGCAATTTCACCACGTGACTTGAAATTTTTTGAGACACATTACACGTAAGCTTTACTTCATGCATTCTTCCCATCCCACAAAGTGTTATTCTGAAATTCTTTTTCAGTTTCTATAAACTAATTTTTTTTATTAAACCGGTTAGGAAATGTCCTTATTTGCTAAACTCCTTGACTTCTTGAATTGACTAAAAGAGGACCCATTCGTCCTGCTCCACCCACTGGACAAGCCTGGATGGATTTTTTTTTTCTGTACAATTAAGTCAGAGTTGATGAAGTCTCTGGCTGATGTGTGTGCAGTTGTGCTGAATATTTGTTATAATCAGCTAATGATAGGTTCTAGTTCATCTTGTACCTTTCTGCTGGGTTCCTTATTACCTGTTTATAAAAACAGATGATTTCAAGCATTGATTTCAAGCCTTCAGAAGGCCAGTTCATCTTGCATCTTTTTTTTTTGTCACAATACCTCTTCCATACACAGAACTCCTTTCTTGTGGGTTGTTTATGGTTTTTTCGTTTTTTTTTCTGATGAGGCTTTTTCAAGTGACCTCAGGATGTCTGTAATGATTGAGGGTGTTTTTACTGAAGGTCTGACTCACTGAGCATGTTGTGCAAGCTTTGAATTCACAGAAAATGAAAGCAGCACATTGTAAAACTGGGTAATCCATGAATGTCCAGTAGTTTGTTCTGGTCTACAGATTTTTTTTCCCTTGGGATTATTTGCTCTAGAATTATCTTCCATGTTTTTGCTAATATAGTCAATATATTATTGGAATAACATATTTGGCCTGATTATTCTAAATGTTTGTGTAGGAATCTCATCTGAGGCTATCATTATACCTCTCAAAAAAAGCTAGTTAGGATAAACAAATGAATATATTATGGAGAAAATGTAAGTTTGATACTTTATATTGCCTCAGTGGTCTGTTAGAATGTAGGAAAGATGATTAGAGCAAGGCAGCAAATAAATCTTAATTTAGACAACTTTTAAAATTCTGAAATGTCCAGTAAATCCATGCTAACTATTGTCACTTCGTAATTAAGTTGCTTCTTTCAGTCCTGATCTTCAAGTCATATGTTGAGTCCAGACTGTAGGATATGACTTTTCTCATTGTTAAAATAACAGTCTAAGTTGGAAACTATTAAGTGATAAAAGCTGCAGAAAGAAATATCATATTCCTCTGAAATACAGAGGAAAATGTTATTGAAAAAATTGATTATTTCTTTTGTCAGGCTAGTAGTTTGAACTGTTCTTCTTTTTAAGACCAGACCTAATGATAGAATTAATCATAAAATCACAGATTGGTTTGGGTTCAAGGGATCTTAAGGTTCATTTCATTCCTGCCATGGACAGGGACACCTTCCACTATCCCAGATTGCTCAGAGCCCCATCCCAGCTGGCCTTGAGCACTTGCAGCCACTGTTGAAGTGAAGGCTGTTGTGTTTTGGTGTCCCCCTGCAGTCAGAGACACTGATACCCTCTGCAAGCACCTGGCTCAAGTTCACATTTCCCCACTTGAGGCAGTGGACACAGGTGTAAGGTGAGATAGGATACCATGGGCTGTGGTGGACCCTCGTGGTTGTAGCTCACACAGCAAATGGACTGCTCAGGATGTTGAAATGTGCAAAGATAATGCCTTGAATAGTTATTTGCAGGTTATGTGTCAAATCCTGGCTGTTACAAAGATACATCAATGTAGCCCGGTGATACAGAGTTTAAAAGACAAAGGCTTTTTGTATCAACTTTTAAGATGTGTTTGCCAGCACAATTCCCCTGTCAGTTGAAAGCAATGAGTATTTTCATAATATTGGAAAATCTATTCCTCTGTCTCTGCCTATCTTTTTCTCTTCATTAGGTTTGACTAAACAGTAAAGAAATCCATTCATCTGTGGTAGTGACAGTAAAGTGGTCTCTGTTTTCCTCTCTGGTTGTACTACAGTACTGTTTCAAGATCATTTACATTCTGCTCAGAGCTGTAAGTGATCTTTTTGGCGGCTTTGTGCATTTACATTAACTGTTGGGTTGTAATAATTTTCAAATGGATTGTCTGAAAGTAGAGGGGTTTTGGTATATATTTATAGATGAGTATTCCTGTCTGTGGGTTTATTTTATGTCTTGTACATTTACCTAACTAATATAAATGTGGCTCCAGGAAGAATCTTGTTAGATCAAAATGCAGAGCTTTTCACTGTCACAGTTCTAGAGATGGGCAATATTTCCTATTGAATTTCCTTTCTGATTCTGGAAGCCATTTGGATTTGGGAGGGTATTTAGGAGGTATTTTTCAGAGGGTTTTTTTTAAATGTTTGAGGAAGAAGGAAGGAAGCCTTGGTGTTTACATTATATTGTTTATAATGTGCTTGTACTGTTGAAACATAGGGGAGCTAACCTAAATAGTAACCTAATGTTTTTGAGTGGACCTTGGAAGTCTGACTTAACTGCGTTGTACTAGCAGTAGCTCCCTGTTACTCAGATAATGTTTGACAAATGTGTGGATATTTTGTTGTACATAGGAGGTGTTTTCATTTTATATTAATGCCCATCTAATGTGTGAAGGAGCTTTTAGTTGGTACACAGCAAGGTTTTCTGCTAGAAGGAACATTTTTTTTCCCCTTCCATCCATACAACTATGAGTGACACAGAGATTTGTGGATGTGAAGTTTTATGTGACCTTTTTAGAGAACAGTTACCAAAGTGGACCCATTTCTGCTTGTTTTTGGAAAAGCTTTTCATTTAATGACAGTGCTTCAGTTTAAACCACATGTTCTAAGAACTGGCTTGTGCTCCCAGCACTGCAGGGGCAAAAGCTCAATGTGCGTGCTTGAGAACACCCCGAAGAGCACACGTGGGGGAATTCCAGGACTGGTGAAAATTTAAGAAGAAGGTAGAAGGTATTTAACATAATTACATAGCTTCAGATTGTATAAACCTTGTACAGTTCAGACAAGTACAAAATTACCTCACCAGACTTGCCCCTTTGAAAAGCTACGGAGGACTGAATTTCTTAAACTGAGAAAGTTCAGAAAACTGTGGTAGGCAGGTGAGGTAAGTAACCTTCTGATATGATTCAGACTGAAAAATATAAGATTAAATCCATGACAACACAACTATAATCTCATTTTTGAGTTACATAAGACTGTTTAAAATGGGTCATTAGTGTTGGGGAAAACCATGTTTTAATTTTCTAGGCTTTTTTTTTCCCTCCCCTCCCCTTCCCACAACAGAGGGAATGCTTTCCTCTAGGGACAAAGATAGGATGAAGCTAAAAATATTACTTGTCTACTTTACTCTCCATCATGTTTCTTCAGTGGTAATCACTTGTTAGAGATTCACCTTCAGTGATTCTGCCTGACATATGGTGATGTGCATAATGAATATATGCAAACATATAACAGTTTCAAATTCATTCTTTATTGCACTTAGCTTTTAGTTCACAAATTGCTGTAATAATTAAAGAGATTTGGTAAGCATTAATTTATGCACTTATGGGAAATTTCACTTTAATTATTTATTATTTGTGTGAGATGAAAGAAAAAAACAATTTAAGACCTGGCTTGAGAGCTGGGCTTCTCTTGTTTCCTAATTTCAAATGATATACAGGCAGATTAAATTTCTGGTTTTTGAAAGTACCACCACTTTCATGGGAGGATAAGAAGTTGGTTGTTTGAGAGGTGTGACCTGAGTGGCTTAGTTAAGGATTTTGGTTGGTGTTCAGTTTGGGTGTTTTGAGGGGTTGTTTTGTTTTGGGTTGTAGGGGTTTTTTTTGGAATGGGTTGGGGAAGGTTTTGTTGTTTGGGTTTTTTTCAGCTACAAAGAGGTCTTGGATAGAAAGTGAATGGCTTCTTCAGCAGCCCCTTAGAACTGAGACATACAAAGGGAAGTATGCCCAGGTGTTCTCTAGACATCCAAGAATGTAAACATCAAAAACTAGTTCTCTCACAGACTCTTTTTTTATACTGTGTTTTGGGTAACAGGGGAGAGAACTGAAATGTTCACTTTCCCATTCATAATGTGAATCATGTGATGGTGATGATGAGCAAGAACAACAACTGCTGCAAATCTGGTTGAAGCTGTAGCTCTTCCTTTGTTACTCCTGACTGTCAAAGTAGTCATAATTGGTTTCCAGCACTGGGAGTTGCATCCACAAAATCCAGCTCACAGCTTCTGATGATTGAGATAATTTACTTTGAATTTCCATTCAGTAGCTAAGTCCAATTAATCCATCTTCTTGTTCATCCTGTGTTCAGATTCTTTATAGGAGTTGACAGTAAAATTTTTCAGTTCATGCTGATAATTACATGTTGGCAAATAAACAGGTAACCATTATAACACATCAAATCAGCACCTTTGCAAGCTTTGTGCAGAGCCTTTGATCACGTACTTGATAGTAAGTCATGGTGTCAGTCAGTGTGCTGAACCAGAAGAGAACAACAGGATGATTGTAGGAGAGATTCCTGCAATCTTGATGGAAGGGCCAGTCTACACAGCCTGAACTATGCTAACCAAGCCAGCAAGACCAGATTTGCAGCTGAAATAGCAAATTGATTATTGCCCTCCTTAGTTTGCATAATGTCTAGGGGACACTGAGGTTAATTCCACGGGCAGATGTGAGGGGGCAGTGACTTCTGGTTGGAGAAGAAGTCTGCTGGCACAGATGGATTCAGAGTAGCTCGTGTCTTCCTCACTTAAGCCTGTCACACTGAGAGATTTAAGCCATGCATACTGAATCACGTGTCCCGTGTCATTTCCATTTGTCAAATCACAAAAACATCCTCCCTGTCACTCTCACTGCTATTTTGACTTCACTGCAATAGTTTCTTTTGCCAAAAATGGCTGCTGCTAAGCATGAGTATTTCTGTGTTTTCTAAATTATCCTTTGTGATCAGAAAGAGACTAAAAATTTGCTAGTACTATGTTGTAAAGCATTATTTTGAAGAACAAAAGAGCAAAATCTTTGAATGAGTGATAAGCAATAATGATTCCCTGATATTTATTGTGTTGTAAAATATTGGGATGCACAGAGAAAGGGAAAAGAAGGGATGAAAGCAAATCCTAATTTGAGTTTAGGGAGCTCAGGTCCTTCCATAGTCAATAAGAGAGGATGAGGCTTTTGGGGCTGCTGCTTTGAATCACTCCTTAAAAGGGGAAGAAGGGCTAAGCTAAGTATTTTTTTGCTACCAAAAGATACAATTTCTCCTTTTCATTTTCACCAGCTCTGATATGCACCTGACCTATCTGTTAGACAGCTTGGTTTGTGAAACAACCAGAAAGCTAATGTGGAAAAAAGGCTTCTTTTGTTTTCATGATCTCAGTCAGCTCATCGAGGGATCTGTTGATTTGGCACATACAGCACAAAGGGGGGTGTGAGACTGAGAGCCTTGGAGCAGTAGGATGAGTGCAGGGAGATTTGGCTGTTCCTGCTGGGAGCTGCTGGCTCAGCTCAGCCCTCTGCTGTGCCTGGACCCTCTCCTGTGGATGCAGAAGCCTCCAAGGGCCCCAGATGTCTTCACTGACTAGAGTGACAAAATGACCCACTGCTTCCCCTTCTGCTCTGGTGGCAATGATGGCTGGTGTTGTCATCTTTGAATGTTAGCTTTTCCTTCCTCTTTTTTCATCCTGTGTGATCTTGATTTTTTTTTTCACTTTGGAATCAGGAAATATAGTAGCCTTACTAAATCTTTATACCTTCTTAGGTATATCATCAGTAAGTAAATGATGGAAGGATTTCTGTGGCAAATAAAACTAACTTTGATTGTAAGTAAGGTATATCCAGAATTTGTGTTTTATGGCTATGCTCAAGAACAACACACTCAAACTATGCTGCTTGGTGTGTGTCCTGCCACACCTGTAGTGATGTCAGAGTTCAGTGCCAAGCCCAGTGAAGCTCCCTTTCACTTGTATCACATCTGGGGTCTTTGCCTTTTGGCAAGCAGTCAAAACCTGATTTAGCCCTTTGCAGGCATTAAGCCCTGCTCTTAGACATCATAGCTCAAAAGACTGTGTCCAGTGTATGGTGTGAAATTAATCAAAAGGAAACAAAATTAATGACCTGCTGTGGTGTCATCCATCACCGTATCGCTCAGCAGGTGTGAAATTAACTTGCCTTGACTGTGGATTAAATTGAACGGCGTGACGTGAACCTACGGGAACTGTTTCCCTTAGTACTGGGGAGCAAGTGTTTTTAAAGATTCCAGCTTAATGAACTGCTTATGCCATGCGCTGGATAGTCTTATGATCATTTAACAGCATGAGTTTAGATTATGCTCCCTAAGAAGATCAAGTATTACTGTATCAGTAAAAATTGTTAAAGGCAGGCCACAGAAATGTGGTTTTAATTTCTGTAATTACTGCGCACCAGATGGTGGATGTATACTTCTTTCCAGCGTAAGTACTTCAGCTCAAATATAAGCAGTTGTAATCTTTATTTACAATTCATCAGATTTTAACCTAGGTGATAACAATTCCTTTGTTATGGCCCGTTATGATGACCTTCAAACAAGTATGTAGACAAAACCTCACTATTGTTTTGTTATGGTTACAAAAAACCCTTCTTGGGTTTGTTTGGCTTGGTTTTTTCTCCCAGATCTTAGTTATGGTGATAGCAAAACTACCCACTGATATTCACTACACACTAACTTTGTTTTGGAATAAGTTATGCAGTATTAGAATATGTACTTATAATATTTGGTAAATCCTAGTTAATTTAAGAGCAATACTACAAAGATGCAAAACACCTAACAGGTTACTAACAACTTGAGAGAAATGAGGAAAATGAAGGAAATGTATTTCCCAATTCTAATCTAAAGATGTTCTGCCAACTACTTTCTTCTGTCCACTTCTATTTGCTTATGTGCATGCACTTTTTCCTCCATAGTTGCTCTGGTAATTGTTTTTCAAAGGACCTGTTATCGTTGTTGTGGAAGCTCTCTTTGACTTCCACGTTCTTAGTGGATTTTTGCTGTGTATGCCCAGAACATTGTCCTCTAAAATGTTCAGAGTCATCTCAGCCCTTTGGGGAATGTTTTTGCCCTTGGCAGAAAGTAAGTTGTGTATGGGTTTGTTAGGGTTTTTTTGTTGTTTTTGCCTGCCTGCTCTCCCCCTTAAATTCTGAATACACATTTCCAAGAGTTAAGGAATTTTCATGCTTGTGATTAGGAGGAGGACTTTGTTAGTGTTGCATGGCAGCTTTCTTTGAAGTACGATTGGCATGCAGCCATTATTACATTTTCAGGATAAGGTGTCCATGGTATAATGGCACACACTTGATAAACTGGTCTTTATAAGTTGATTCATTTGACCTCTTATTAAGGGCTGTCTGTACTTTATACAAGCAGTACTGTATTGTTTAACTATTGTTGATAAGAAGTTAGGCTGGTGAAAGTTAATTAATTCTTTACAGTCGTTGTAACAAAGTTCTGTGGATTTTGTGTCAGAAGATAATTCTGACATTACCATGAGTAAGATGGTTTTGGTTCATAGCAAACATGGTGAAACTACTGGGAAATGTTAGCGTTGTTCTAGAGTTACCCCTCTCAGGTGCTGTGTCACTGGCAGGACTTTCTTCAAGGACAAACCCATAAGCAGTAGCTCTAGGATCATGGGATCAGTACTTTTGGAACTGAAGAGCTCTGCAGGCCTTTTGGGTCAAGCTGACAAGGTATTTCAGAAGTTTCTTCTTTCCTTGAAAAGAAGCATCAGCCTTGGTACCCATTTCAAAATGAGGAGGTAAGCAATTCATGGAGGTCTAATGCTTTGTAACATTATAAATATTAACAAAGTCCATCAAGCTTTTAACAGAGAACAAAGGTTGTGTGATTACTGTGTCAGTCATATTTCAGCTGGGGTTTTGAACTGCTTTCTTTCCTGCATTAGAAAATTATTATGTTGATATGAGTGTAAAGAAACTTACTCTTAAGGCTTAGATTGTAACACAATGCTCTTTCAACCTTCCTTATATTGAAATCAACCTGGGGACGCTGTGTTCAATTGTCTGCCTGCAGTTTGGGTTTTACATTACTAGGTTTATTTAACTGTACTCCTTCCTGCCTCTTGTTGATGGCTTTTATAGTTGCTTAAGCTTTTTTAATTAATTTGTAGCTCCAGGGGAGATGGGGAGAGGAAAAGAGATACAAGTTTACCTTCTTTTGTGGAACTTCTACTCTTTGAAGACAAGTGACAAGCCAAGCAGGAGTGCTCTCTGACAGCTGTGGCAGCAAGAAAATTTAACTGTCCTGGCAAACCCTTTTGTCAGCCCACTTTGGCAGGAAAAAGGCCTTTCACGCCTGTTTTCCATGGCAGGCTGTGTAAGTTGGGTCCCACAGCTCTTCACTGGGTCTTGCATTGAAGCTGAGTTTGTGTTGGCTTTTGTGTTGTGCTGGTTTTTTGTTGGCTGGTTTTGCTTTGTCCCCTCATAGCTGTAGTATCCTATCACAGGAGAGCATGAAGTGGAGGTTTCTTCACTGCAGGGTCTGATTGTTTTTTATGCATCACTGCTAGATTGTGGTATGAAGAGAACTCAGATTTCTGTACTTTGCCTGTAGCATGAATATGCAAACTTGGTTTGTCAGAGTTAAGCAGTGTGATGTTACATGCCTGTGAGTATGGGTTCCTGAGAAACTATTTGGATTTGGCTGAAAATGACTGAGAACTGCAGCTAAAATTAGCAGAGATGGTTCACTGCAAGTAAGCTGATCCAAGGGAGAGAAAAGCAGAACAAAGTCAAACAAACCCTCTGCTTGTTCAATGCCATTTGCACACCTGATATTGTGATACTGATGTCTGCTGATTGCACCCCATGTCTACAGAGCATTGTTCCTGTGCCAGGTTATGCTGACAGTATTTTACTTTCTGATGGGTTTGTCTACTAGCAAAGATGAGGCAGTGGACCCTGGTTAAATCATTGGGCAGGGTTTGATTGTTGGGGTTGTTTTGGTGTTTTTAGGATGTGAGGTTTTTGGGGCATTTTTTGGGTGGTTATGCATGAGGAGTGAAAACTTTGGCTTTTTTTCATGACATTTTCTATATTTTCTCAAACTGCAGTTGATAAATGTCCCTTCCCAAAGGAATTGCTGGTCTGTAGACTTGTGATTGTCATTGTAACTCAGCCAGGGATAGACAGAAACTTGTTATATAAGAAGTCAAAAATGGTGATATTTAATAAAAGGTTTATTCTGCATGGCAAGAATTTAAACTATTGTTTAATTAGCAGGCAAACCACTTACTTCGCCCTCTAGTTCGTTATGTGTTATGAAGGTTTATGACACTGATTCATTTAGCTGATTACAGCTCATAAATGTCACCATAAAATTAGTCAAAATAAGAGTGTTGAAATGTCTTGCTGCCATTAGCTACCCAGTTGGTTTGGTTCTGGTGACAAGTTTGTAGATAAAGCAAGAATTTTAGAGCTGAAGATGTCATGGGACTTGAGTACCATGCTGCTTCTCATTATGGAAAGTCTGCCTCTATCTAAAAGTTGTTGCTGAAACTTATTTTCTGGTTATAGCTACTCCTTGCCTCTCTTTGTCAGCAGTGTCAGTCAGAGAACTGCACCAAGGTTAAAAGCCATTAAAATTGTGATAATTGTCAGTAAGTCAGTGATGCCACTTCTGGGAACACAGTACCAGTGAGATGCCTTCATTGGATATTTGTGGCTTTGCCCAAATGGCAGTCAGTCAAAACGTGGAGCTTAACAATGTGAGCTGAAGTGGCCACTTCTTTAGTAGTGCAGCTAATGATTTCCAGATGCAGCTTATTGTAATATGCTCGAATACTTTACACGTATCCTGGAGTCTGCATCTTGGAAGACTCTTGTCATTGTGAAAAGGAAACCAGGCTGTAGGAGAGACAGTGATTT
Organism: Trochalopteron elliotii; assembly: GCA_024734555.1. NCBI lineage: Eukaryota > Metazoa > Chordata > Aves > Passeriformes > Leiothrichidae > Trochalopteron > Trochalopteron elliotii. The sequence goes on from JANPWX010000533.1 coordinate 116,039, forward strand.
TATTGTGTGGCCTTCCATCAATAAATTTCAAAAATTGTCAGATATTATATACCGTTGATTATTTTTTCTATGTAGAAAATCAGGTATGGGAACGTACAAGGAAGGTGGTCCATGGCAGTGACAGAAGTGTCATCTGATCCCTGATTATTTTAAGGAAACTAAAGCAGCCTGTCACATAGCTTTTGTTTGTGTGCCTGATGGGGTGCATTTAGAGATGTATGTCTTAAGTGACTGAAGATATGTATTTTTTTAAACTGTCACATTAAACTAGAATGTCACTTCTAGTTAGTCTCTGTTCGGAGGCAGATCTCCTCTGTTTTTAATAATTTATGTGTAAATTGTGTGAAAGATTTAAAATGTGACAGCTCTGAAATAAGAAGATTGATGCTACTCTAGTGTCATCTGATTTGGATTCTGACCTAATTTCTTTTAGTTAGTGATTGGTATAGGACTTGTGGGGTGCATGGGCTTATGACTTTTGGAGATTACTGACTGATATTTTTAGGTTACCAGTTAATCCTGTTTAGGAATGGGATTTTCATCTGAAAACAGACAGCTCCTTAAATTCTTCCTGTTTTACTTTAGAATGATAACTGGAAATTGTACAGAAAAAGCAATGGATTGTTTGTCTATTTCACACTGTCTTGTGCTGTGTCTTTCTGCTATGTAATAATTTTGTGTGCACAAGTTTAGAAAAATGCTATTTTTCTTTAATATTTAAATAAAAGTAAAATCTTCCATCGAAGCTGTTAGCTTTGCACGTGCTGTAAAAGAGGTATGGGGAAGCATTGTGTACACATTGCCTCAAAAATGTTGTGAGCCTTTCAGTCTGGATTTTTCTTTTTTTTTTTTTTTGCCTTGTAGCTGTTTGCAAAGCAGCCAGACCATAGATAAACTTAACAAATGCAAATTCACACTTCCATTTGCTTACTCAACAACTGTGTTCCATATATAAACACTCTCTTCCAGATGTTTTTTCCTTGTTAGCAGTACCTTTCATGTGCTTGTAACGTACTGCAGAGAGAGGCTTGTTCTTCAGTTCCACACTTAGTGAGGAGTTGCCATCTGCTGTGTGAGTCTGTTTGGAAGGTAAGCATTTTGTCACCTGCTTCTGCAGATTGAGACCATAATGCCTTACCAGCCTTATTTATGAGGTCACCTCTGCGAATTTTTATTTAACTTTGTGAAAAATGTAAGGAGGCAGAAAAATAGTGGCTATTGTAGCTTGAATGTTGGAACGTTATGTGGAGGATTTTAGCTCCTGTAGCAGTTTTGTTTCCTTTTTCTATGTCCTTTATGATGGGAAAGGAAGCCAAGCTGAGGTGGAGGAATGAGAATTTGCACTATAAGTGTGAAGTGTATGAGTAATATCATGTTGTATTGACAATATTGCTGAAACTGTGTGGGTTTTGTTGCTGGCTTGGCATGCTAATATTGATAGGCTTTGCCCATTTCCATGACAGGACATGTACTGGACTGAACTTGATGTAAATTTCTGTGGGTCCCCTTGCCCCAAGTTTTACTCCCTCAAAAGACCTCTTGCAATGCACACTCTATGTGCTGAAGCCTCTTCTATTCCCATTGGACAGAGAATTCCCCTAATGGCTTGGTGAGGAAAAAGGGCTGAAGTGAAAGGGAGGGGGGGAGTAGGAGGATGTCACATTGACGTGGGAGATGTCGTGCCTGATGTGACATCCCTGCATGCTGGAACCCAGCTCCAGTCGTGCTCCTGTCTCCTGAAGGCAGAAGAGGTGCAGCTCTGGGGGCACTGTTAGCACTGAAAGACAGCAGCCAGGTCCCAGGAGCTCTCCCACACACATCAAGATGAACTTTGCAGGACTTTTTTTCCCCTGTGTTTCCTTCCACAGAAACTCCTGAGAGTTACTGAGGGTGTGTTTCAGGAAGAAATCAATTCAGCTACTGTTCTTAAACAGCTGTTGGGGTAGAGGGAGCATTATGTCTCACTGAGGCTTTGTGTGCCTCTTTTTTCCCTTCAGAATTGCCTTAACAACTGTCCACATCTACTTCCTTTTCTTTTTCCCTTCTAATTCCTCTGCAGTTCCTGTTTATCATTTTTAAGTTTCTTGTTTTATTTTTTTTTTTTACTCCCTCAATATAGAAATAAATAATATCAAATAACTGCAGGACTTGATTGACTTGTATTTCTTAAATCTGAAAAAGCTGAAATTGTAGAGATTTGGTAAACTTACTTAATCATTTGCATGAAGCTGATCTGAATATTGTATAAATTACACAGAGCTTCAGCTTTCTGCTCTTTACTTACCTGGCAGCAGTCACATGGAATAGACAATACTGCCTAGATACTCAACTTCTTTGGATAATTAATTTACTTTATATTTAATCACACAACTCAGATTTTGAGGTATCAAAAGGAGGCTGTTTGTGGGAATGGTTTTGACTTAATTTGTGCATGTATGCATGGGATAAGCACATTCATTACACTAGGGGAGACTTCTAGCTGATTTAAGAAGTGCTAGTCAAGTTTTACTCACTTTCAGCAAATTCCTGAAGGGTGCATATGTACATGAACACTTGGTAAACAGACATTTTAAAGCAGAACTTTGAAGTCTTACTCATAAAGCAACTCAGACAAACCAGAATCCTTTTTTGGGGATGAGGATACCTGGAGGAAGGTACTACTGAAAAGAACCAGTGGGAGGATCTTTAAAAAGGACCTGAAATTAGATATACTGTATTCTGGTGTTGCCTTAACTTAAATATGAGAATCGACCAAGCTTGTCTTGAATCATTTGGGATGAAAGAAAATGCTTTTCACACACTTGCTTGATATTTTGCAATGTGTTCTGGGACTGTCTGGGAAACAGAATGGGCTTGATAGTAACCTGCATAAAATTTCATTGATAAAATGCTGTAATTATGGAAAGTTGTTGATTGGAGGAATGTCTATAGCTATCCTTTCTTTCAGACTGGATATACAGTTCTCTCAAAGTGTTTTCAAAAGACTTGTATCATTTACTCTGATAAAGACAGCCAAGATTTGAGGCCAAAATACATTTACTTGCATGTTAGAAATTGTGTTGATGAAGGAATGCTTATTGCTTGGAGAAAAAAAGAGGTTTTGCAAGATTTTAATGGGTTTTTCTAGTAAATGGTTGCAAGATTTATAGTATTGGCTTCAAAATTCTTTATCTGTGTGGCTTGTTTGTAAACGCCAACTGTGCATAAATCAAGTAAGATGCTTGGAATAGATATTTGAAGCATGAAACTTATTAATTTAGTCTTTTAAAAGCCTATACAGTGTACCAGCTTGGTACCTTGGACTGTGTCTCCAATGTGTATGTTCTCATTTGATTGACTTTTACTGCTGCTGTTGTTAGTGACTCTGAGTTTGGTTACACACAGACTTATGTTGATGCTGTTCTTTGGTATTTACAACTGTTGAAAATATTTCACTTACAGCAGATCAAGATGGGCAAATGTAGGCTTATGGTAGTAACAGGATAATTCAAGTAAGTGTGAGAAGCATTAAAATACCTTGTTTTTTTAAAACACTTTCACAGTTAACAACACAGCTGAAACTGTTAAATTGTGCTTAACCCCTGAGTCATCTCATGCTCAGCACTTTGTTATCCTGTATTTCAAGGATACCATATCTATGTGAAGAATAGTATTTGGTTTTTCACTGATGATGCCATGCTAACAGGAATATTGACTGAATTGCTGCCACAACGTTTATGGATACTTTCAAAATTCCCATGTTAATGTGCACCATGGTGTGTGTCAATGTGCTGTGTCTGGTTTGAACTGTTCAGGTTTGAGTGGTTTTCCACACTGTCAAAATGAGTTGCCTTACCTACTTAACTTTTGACTGGACAAGTTCTACCTGTTAAGGGACTGCAGCATCTGGCATGGGGTGAGAGGCTGAGAGGGCTGGGACTATCTCACCTAGAGAAAAGAAGCTTTGAGGGGATCTTACTAATTTTTATGAATGTCAGATTGGGGAGAAAGAAGAAAGTTTTCTTCTGTAAAGAAAACAAGGGCAGACTCCTCTTGATGGTGCTCCATGAAAAGACAAGCTGCTTTAACATAATATTTAAAGATAAATTTGCTCTATGTGTTTCTTATATATTCCAGAAATATGTCTGTGTCACTGTCACAAACCTTTTTATTTATTTGTAGTATAGTATTTATTATATATTACTGTATTATTATATAGTATTTATTTGAATTACTTGAATTGTGTGATGGACCTAATTAAAAATTATTAATCCCTCACAAAGCCAAATAAAAACTTTACAGCAGTGGAGAAAAACATGTGATCTAAATAGAAAACCAGAACACAGATAAAAGGCCTTCTTATATTAATAGTAATTTTTAAAGTAGAAGTATTGAATATGTGCTGGGTGAGATTTATGTGATGGTGGCTCAGTGTGTCACTAGACTAAGGCAATTAAATACTTAGGAGGGGCAGGGGAAGGTCAACTGCCATTTTAAAAGCTGGGTATGAAATCCTACACTGTCAAAAGTAGTCTTGCTTTTATGCAAGCTACCACTTAACAGGTGTTGGAAAACAAGGACACTTTTTGTATTGAGAAACACCATGTTCATGTTCGGCCAAATGAATGATTTTTTAAGAAGTTGAAAGTAGTTTGGGTTTTTTTTTTTTCCAATCTTATATTTCAAAAACAGAAATTGAAAGAGTTGCTCTGTCACTTTTCAAGGCTGTAACAATGGGTCATTGCCAGACACTGCAGGAGGGGTTAAGGATGATGGAGAGATCAGACACAATGCTGGAAACAGAAATGTAAAGAGAGAAATGCTGATTTTGGGTCAAACTGTTTCTTTTACTTCTTCAAAGTAAAGTTAGTGATCACATTGTTAGTGATCTTTTGTGAAAAGAGACTTAAGTGCATTCAGTGGGTAGGTTAACCACTCAGTGTATTGTGTTTTATTTTCCTAAATGAAACTATCTGATACTTTCACTACTTAAGGAAAATGAAAAAAGAAAAAAAGGAACAAAAATATATGAGTGGAGGTGATTTTATAGTATTTTTCATTTTCTTTGTACTGTAAATGAATGCATTTTCACTTTGAGTAACATCATTTAGATAGATTTCTGAGTGATGGAAATTATTCCCTCTTAAAGTGCTGCAAGCCATGATGATTTATTTTTTTTGTAACTGACAAGTTCACCTCTAAACCATGTCCCCAAGAGCCATATCCATGTGACATACCCATCCCTGAGGAATGGTGGCTCCCCCACTTCCCAGGGCAGCCTGTGCCAGTGCTTGACAACCCTGTCAGTGATAACCCATTCACCTGCTCCTCCTGTTCACTAAATCTACTTCAGTTTGCAAAGGATAAAAGGCTTTCCAAGGTTCATCTTCTCATTTCTTTCTCCTTACCTTGACTGCAGCCTGGGCCAGGTCCCTGTGGGCTGTCACTGTCTCTGTGCCATCAGCTGTGCAATGCTGATGGTTTTAAAGAAGCACAGCAGCAGCCCCTGCCTGCTGCAGCCTCTGCAGCCTCCTTACCAGGCCACGTTTCTTACCAGTGTGAACTCCAGAAACAGAAAAAAATTCCCTTGCAGGGGGTCCAGCGTTTTGGGGCACAAGTGCTGGCACCAAATAAATACAGTGATATCTGTATTTATTGAATTTGTTTAGATTTTGCTGAGGAAGTTATAATACTGTCAGGTCTTCAGGTTTGAGTGACTGACCCAGACAAACTTTTTCTGAACTAACTGGAGGCAGAAATGTGCAGTGTTCCTAAGCTCTGCTCTCCCATCTGCCTGTGGGTTAAATGAGTCCTGTCCTAGAAGGTCAGTCTGTCCTGCCTGTGAGCCACATTTTTATTCCATCTGTTAATGTGAATGTTCTGAAGATGACGCCAAGAAAGAGTTTACTAAATTTACACACTTTTTATGGGAATAGATAGTCCTTGAACAGATCAAGTTTTTTTCTGGATACCACAATTAAACTGATTTTGACCACCCTCTCAAAAGTCAAGTGCTGGAAAATGACTTCAGATATACATACACACATACATACATATATATATATATATATATATATATATATATATATATGTGTATAATGGATGAAGAAGAATCTGAAGAGAAAGGATATATATATAATGTTTGTCTATTTTTTCTATATAATATACTGTATATTATTTTTATTAATATATAATATCGATTATGAAGCTATTCATATTCATAGCATATAAAATGCACTGCTATAAAAATATCTTAAATTCAGGTGCTAAACTGGTGCAATATAAAAAGCAGAGCTGTAAACTTTGATTTCTTGTTATGAGGAAAATTGGGAATATGTAAAGCTTAAAATATGCAGGTCTGTTAATTTTTTCTATGTTTAGGCAAATCACAAATAGTAGCTGAAAAGATAACTTTCAGTACCAGTATTCAAATCTCAAAGTTTTTCTTATTCTCATGTATTCTTGTTACAGCTATAATTTATATTTCCAAATGTAGCAAGTATAATATTCCAAATCCTGAAGAATTTTTTTTTTTTAATTTCCCTCCCTCTTTAACACATTAAGAAGGATGCAGGGAGGGAGAAAGAAGAAATAAGCTGGTGCTGAAAAATTCCAACCTCACTCCTACTCTTTTATAAATTGCTGTTAGTATTCCTGTCTCCATGTGTGAGCCCGAGGTCTGAGCTTGAGGTTTAAACTATAAACAGAGATGAGATAATTTTGTACAGGAATAAATGTGCACAGATGGAGATAATCAGAAGTGACTTAAATGTGTGGGCTTTTCTGGAGGTGCCAAAAGCCCACCACCCCACACTGACATTGATGGGGACTACAGGTGTGAATTATGCTCAGCCATAGCCCCAGTCTGCTTTGCAGAAGGTGTTCCAACACCTACAGGAGTACCCAGGAGTGTCTCATTAAGTGCTGTGGGAGTTGGGGATTTGGGCGTGTTCATAAATCTCTGAGACTCCTCTTTGCATATTTATTGAGATTTCTTTAAAATTCTTGCTGTGCTGTTGACAGTTGCCATAATTAAAGCTACTTTTTTTTGTGTGTGCTTGTCTTATAGTTCTCAGTTAATTAAAAGAAATCCTAATGTTGTGAGCTCAAGGGTGGAAACGATACAAACTTTCAAGGACAGTACTTTGCATAACATGAAGGATCTCTCTAGGACACTTTAACCTGTTGGATACATTAAAATTCAGGAAGAGGACCTTTTGTGCTTTAAAAATCTTAATGATAAATGCAAAAAGAAGCCTTTTAAAAATAAAAACAGCACTTCTGTAGATACACCTCTGAGAATCAATTCTTTGAAATTTAGAAGGAAAAATCTTTTAGAAACTGTTAACGAATTCTGAGCATTTTTTTTATTGACAGTCATCTGGCATGACTGAAAAAAACCCCTTATTTCTCTTTGTGTTACTTCCATTTAAGGCACACTTCTGTAGTAAAGGAAAATGTTGGTATTGGCAGAGATTCAGAATTTTTTCTCACTCCTTAATAGTCATAGTGATTAACTGTGGATAGTAACAGAGCTTTTTTATTTTAGAAAAAACCCTGTAAATTAGTATTATTTTTGCAATGACATAGTCTTTCATGTAATTCCTATACTCTACAGTAAGTCTCCATTAAGCTAATAAATCAAACTTCATGTTCTTGAAATCATTTTCATTCCCAGTCTTTCCTAGCCACAGTATCAGCCTCTCTTTCCAAATTCTGAATGTGAGAATATTAAAAAAAAAAAGGCAGAAAACCCCCAAGCGTGAGTCTTGCAGAGTTTTGACACACTTTCTCTGAAGTATAGCCATTTTCATCCTGTCATGTAGCATAAATGTTTTAACAGGCAAACACACCTTCCCGCTTTCTAATCTCAATTTAGTGTAAAATGTTTTTTCTCTGGCCTTGCTGTGCTGACAGCTCCCTGAAGTTCTGTATTTTCCTGTACACACTGGTCTGACCATGTTCCCCTTGCCCATCCTTTGCTCCTCTCCTGTTCCCCCACTGAAACATCATCATTTTGTCATTCCATTCCCCGTCCCCATCCTGCTCCCCCAGCAGGGTTTGCTTCCTACCTCCCCCAGGGCCACGTGCTGCCCACGGCCGGTTTGCCTGTGGATAGACTCTGTGAAAAACATCTTTTTGCTTTCTGCTTCTTCCTCCCTTTAATCTCAGTGAAGCCTGACCGTTGTCAGATCTCTTCTGAAAACTCGGTTTTGCTGTGATGACTACAGGACAAAAAGGAAATGAGACTCTCACTCTTGTTAGCAACACTTCCTGAGGTTTTTTTTCTTTACATGTCCAGCCCATCCCCTCCTTCTCTGCTCTTTTTGCATGGCTTGGTTGCTGGGCACAGGACAGATCTTTGTCCTCGGTGCCTGAGAGACCAAGGTCTCCTAATCCCTGAGCAGGATTTACTGCAGTGCAAATACCAGTCTGGAGAGGTAGGTCTGGCTTTAAAAACCCTTGCTCTGTGGTTGGAGGTGTTCACTATGTACCTCAGTGAAATCCAGCATTGCCTAGGAGGGAGCTGTGGTAATTTTCCTTTCTTTTTTTTTCATTTCTTTTGTTGTTCTGTGGCCTATACTGTATTGTCCAGTTTGATGCATTTAGGTACCTAGATTCTGACTTTCCAGGCAAAAGAATACATGTAAGGGTTGCAACTTGATTTGTGAAAAATATCATCAGGATTGTGGGGCTTTTGTGATTCACAGGAATTGCATTTATACGTTTCTATTATTTTGCACATATGTGTTACTTGAGTTACTGTAGTGTGTCCTTGTCATTTCATTTTATATATTGGCTTGAAACCTCTTGACAATTTAGCCCTTAACAATATTGCTGGACAAGCTAGATTTTCTCTCTTGCTTTAATTGAAAGCTTAGGTCAAATGGAGATGAATGTATTGTCTGTGTCACTGGAATTTGTAACCAGCCTTACCTTCTTACAAGTTTTATTAATTTGATTTTCTTTTAATTCTGATTTTGTTGTAAATGGTACATAAGACAATGTGTTTTGTTGAAAACTAGGGGTTGCTACTTTTCTTCTTTGCCTCAATTAATTATTTTTTTGTTTGGGTTTTGTTTTACTCTGTTTTAGCTGGTCCCTGCTTTTCTTGAAAAATTGCACAACAGGTATTTAATGTAATATTCTTTCCAAACCTGAGCTTCCGAAACTTTCTTGTCATATTGCAATTAAAAAAAACCCTTAGCGAAGGAGGAAGAAAATGTTAGTGAATGTATTTTTATTTAAAATAAATTTAATTCAGTTTAAACCCAAGTTTAATAATGAATTCTAAGTTTAAAAATGAATTCTTGTCAAGATTCTTGAATAAAAATTGTCCAATGTCTTGGCGCCTTTCTCTTTTTGAAAGGGAAAAACTCTGCTCTTGTTCTTTAAAAACAACTTCCTTGGAATTGGCTGTAGTGTGGGGAGGTTTTTTGCTAGTGGCTTTGCTGACATTTCTCTAAGTCTTGCTTGCTTGCATTTTTAATCTTCCTGATGTTTATTTGCTTGCAGCGTTCACAATGTCACTTTAGTTTTGCTCATAAAACTACTTAGGCATTTATCTTTCACCCACTGCTAATGTTAGATCTGGGTTATTTGTGGTTCCTGCTTTGTCCTTCAAACTCCTTCCTTCTCCCTATCATCTTAAAAGATAGAAAAATTGACTTAAGTGGAGTAAAATACCAGTCTACCTTTTTTTTTATTATTATCATGCACTCTGAAAGATGTTTTTCTTCTGTATTTTTGTAAAGCAAATTTTGCAAGAAGTCCTGTATGGGATTTTTTCTTTAATCACTATATACACATACACAATATATGTTGTGTATTGATTTTTTTTGTCCCACTAAATTTATTATTCTAAAGTGTTCTTATTTGACTGTTGAGAGTTGCCTCAGAAATGGCTGACCTTCAGGGAGGAATGAGATATTTTTTCTGATGAAGTTTTGCCTCTAGTGCTTTATAATACTTAAAAACTAAGTAATGAGAATTGCTGCTTCTACAAAACTCTGCCAAGTACCAAGTATTTGGTGGGTTAGTCTTTTGTTGGATTTGGAGTTGGAAGTTTAGGTGACACATAAGAAAAGGGGAAGAAGAGCCAGATGAGATATTTAAATCATATTTAAGTAAATCTTACCAGATTTGAAAAATCTGATATGCAGCAAAATCATTCTGTTCCCTAGCAGTATGTGCTTCTTGGTTTGTGCTTATATAAAAATGCAAAAAGGGTGTTATGCAAGGGAGTGTTTCTTTGCTTGACACCCACTACACAGCCACCTGTTGAAACATGGATGATTCCCAGTGCAAGACCTAAAGCGTGGCTGCTGCTGATGGAGCATGTTTACCAACCTTCAGGAAGCATATTCTGTTGTTAGCAAAGTGCAATTTGAAAGCCTGATCAACTGAATGTGTACAAATTTTGGAGGGAGTACATGGGCTGGGAGGTGGTGATGTGCTACAGTCACTGAGCTGCCAGCTGACTCCTGTAAAAATCTGCTTAAACACGACTCTGCACAAGGGTGGGTTTAAAAACATCTCTCTTGGACATCTTCAGATGTCATAGAATCAAAAATAGCCTCATGGCACTCTTGTGCAATATTTAAAGTGGCAACACTTGACTCATGTTCTAACCTCGGTGTCAATAAATGTAATTAATTATGCATTGTCAGAGCATTGAGGGGAATTTATTCTCAAAAGAAATGTGGAAAAACTAATGGAAATCACCAAAGTCTGTAAAGGGCATGTAGTTCTGTTTCTTCTGTCACCTGTGGTTAGCTGTGTGGGTATGTGGCATTTCTGAGTATCTCTCCTATGTGACTCTGTGAAATATGTTAAAGAAGTTGGCTGATTTGGAATATTTGAAAGTATTACTCTGAATTGTCACTGACAACATGGGATCAGGTTCACCAATTTAATTAAGTAATTAGTGGGACCCTACACCTTGGACTTCTTAAGCTGTAAATACTTACTATGTAATTTATACCAAGTATTTTCATCATCCTGCATGTAGATCTTGAACATGTTCTTGCAATGTCTGTGGTTTTGTTTCCTGTTACTGTCTGTCTGCAGAATCCTCTTACTGCCTGTGAAGCAGCATTTACATAGACCCATAATGTTTTATGCAAAGATAATGCTGCATTTTGTCCCTGAGGACTACTGAAAGCTGTAGAAATTATTATACATGAATGTATATACATGTAGTGGAACAAACCCTATTTACTTAGAACCAGATCCTAATGGTTTGAAGTGATGTAAGTGTTTGGAAGATAAATTACACAGAGAGCTGACCCTATGAGAAGTTAATTTTTTGGTGAAGTTGATATATTGATAAGATTAATGGTAATATTGAGCAATAGTTCTTCTGAATAATTTTCTCATAATCTTAAATATTTTACTTAAGGAAGGTATTGATATAAAGGGTTCTATTCACTGTTACTTTCTTATAAACTAAGAGCTCCACCTGTTTCTCACTCAAGATGGAAGTTTTAGCAGCTGAAGTGTATCAGGAAGTAGTGATAACTTTTGGCAAGCAAACTGTTTCCTCTATCAGTAGTTAAGGTCCTGTTTGTGTATGGAAACGTATTAGTTATGCTTTGCCACTTACACTTGTAGTTGCCTTTGTGTCTGTTGGCAAATCACTCACAATGTTGATTTAGCATTATTTCATGTTCTGTGTTTTCTCTGTCTTGCCTGACCCAGTGCATTCAGCCGTTCAGTTCGTGTAGCCCTTGTCTGTCATGCTGCTCACTTTAGTACCTTTTCATCTGCTTAACATTCATTTCCTTTACTCTCTTAGACTTGCATTCAGGTGTTTTCGTACCTCATCTCACTCGGCATTTTTTTTTTCTCTTCCCCCTTCCTCATCTTTCAATTTATTTACCAGCATAATACTTTGTATTTCTTACAGTGATTTCTCCACTCATCAGATTTTCAAGCTTACCTATTGTTTTCTCTACAGCTTTCTTCTGCTGCCTGCTATTCTGAGATTCCATCTGTAACTGCATCAGTGAAATGCTGATGACATTTGCAAGTTCTTGCTCATAATTAAAAGGAAGATCTTAGCTCTGCTTTCCTATTGATAATGTTATTTATCTGTAATCTGTTGCACCTAGAATGCAGGAATACAAAATTTCTGCCTCTGATTTTATTCTGTTGGGATTTCCCAATGAAACAAGACCCTTTCAGTCATCCAGTTTTGTCCTTCATGCTTCCAATTCCTGTTGGAATTTCAGTCAAATTGGTGATGAAATTTCTACAGGCTTTCTGTGTATCAGTAGCTGGCTGAGAAAGTGTCTGCTTCTACAGTAAGTGTCGATAAGGAATAAAAAAGTAGAAGAGGTGGAAAAAAAATAAAATGCAGAAAACTGAATTGGTATTCATCTTTGCATTTTCTTGGGGGGCTGTAAAAGGGAGAATACCTGGTGTGTGGACAGCCTTAGGAGGTTACAGAGCTGCAGGAGCTCAAGAAACCCTTTTGGATGTAAAAGCTCATTCATGCATGGGCTGAAGTGTGTTCTTAGTAAATCTGCAGTTGTGTGCTGATCTATAACCAAAATGCATGTAAAGGAAGTGATAGGGGTTTTGTACATCTTTTTGGCCATTAACAACAAATTGCATTATACTGGAGACCACAAACTGAGTTCCTCTGTAATGAAAATATTCCAGGAACGCAAGTGATGTCCTTGAACTGCTGGTGTCTATTCTTTAAAACCAGATTAGATACAATCCACAGCACCTCCTCCCAGTACTGACACCCACACCTCTGAGCTGAAATGCTCTTGGTGTGAATGTCACACCCTCAAAACCTATTGGGTTCTTTTGCAGGTGTGCTCCTGTTCTGCTGTGGTATTTGCTCACATAAATAGAGATTTCAACACCTAAGTCATGATTCTATGTCTATTAAAGACAGAGCTCAGGCTTTATTTTCTGATTTACTTAAGGATAGCTTTCTTATTTGAGTTTACCTAGAACCTTGAAGAAGGAAGAGGTAGCTTATGACTGCTCAAGCATTCAACATTGTAAATAATTAAGTTTTCCAAGATGTTAATGTACATTTACTTTGAAACTGCATTGCAGGGGAAATAAAAGTTTGCTTTCAGCACTGAAAATGAAGCTACTTTTGCTACCATACCTTGAATGGGAGAATTGGTAATAGCTTCAACAAAGCCTGCTTTGGAAAGGAGACCTTTCTAGTAATTAGGATTATTTATAAAAAGCACTGAGGCATTAAAGAAAGTTCATTACCCAAACCATTACTGCACTGCAGACCAGAACCAGCAGATGAAATAGCTTTTTCGAGTGGTAGCTTATCACTGTGTAGAGAACCTGAAAACCTGGGAGTGAGAGAGGCTAAAAAGAGGAATTGTTAATGATGGGGTATAAGCAATGAGGAGAGCTTAGGGGGTTCTGTGTGCATCCTTTAGCACTGTGCTGTGCAGAACATCAGATCAGAAACCTGTGCTGCTTGCTGGGACATTTTCACATTATTTTTTATCGTGGTGATGAGGTTGTATGTTGTCCTGCCTCTCCCTGCCTAGCAGTAGTCTGGAGAGAAACCACCAGGTCCTGTTACTAATTCATTTTCCTTATGCTGCCTGTTTTCTACACGTCACTTCTTTCTTTTTTATCCCCATTTAGCTTTGTAAGAGCTACAGCTGAAACAGAGCTATTCCTCAGAGTTTGCCAGTACAAGTTGTTCTACAGCTGTCTAGGGATGCTAAAGAGGGGAGGCTGTTTTCCACCTACTCAGAATAGTTCAGAAGTTGTGCCCTGTGATAAACTAAGTACAACTCATTCGTTTGCAGAGGAAACTTGTGTAGCTTATTAGATTCTGCAGATGATTGGAAAGCTGATGCTCTCCCAGCAGTGCAGTGGTTACAGGCAGTGACAGGATAGAATGTGGTTATGCTTGCCCTCACCTCGCTGTCCTTTGAAAATACTGTTGGGGTCATGGCCACTTCATTCAGTATTTGTCGTATTTTCACAAAGCTCTAAAATTCTTAACAGCATTGTGAGAATCATGTGCAGAGGTTTTTTTTTATTTTGTGAAGGCTTATGTTGTTACTGTTTTATATGGCTGAATGGATCAGAACTGTGTAGACAGTGAAACTTTTGTCCAGTGTTTCCTCTAACATTGCTTTCAAGCCCTTTGCTGCAAGGTTCTGTCTTCTGTGACTGTAGGTTTCTAACAGGGTTTCACTGCACACATACAGAACTTCGTGTATGTCCCTTTAAATATTTTGACATGTATGTGGACAAGCTGTTGCTCCTTACAAAGAGAAATAAGAAACATTGGCAATTTTCATTCTTTCATTTCGATTAAAAGTGCTTCTCTAATCTTTGGTGGTATCAGCTGTTGAAAAATACCAGTGTTAAGCAACAGGATATATGCAGGAGAGAGGTTAAAATCTTCTTCTGCCCTACTAGCTTTTGAAATAGATTACAAATTACAATTTCATCCTTTCAATAATAAGGAAGAGGTCTTAAATGCGAAGTGATGGAATAATCAGCAGCACTGCTGCTTCCAAACAGGTGACAGTGTTGAAATTTTAATTCCATTAAATTTTGTTCTCTGGAGATGCAGCTTGTACTTTCAGCCATTTGTCTAGCCACATAAGCTGGAATGTGTTCAACATGCTTGCCAAGAACAAATCCATTGGAAGAAATGTTATACTTTGACCCAAGTTCAAGAAATTCTAAAGCAACAAAAGATAAATATTTCTGAAGACTTATTTAATGTTCAGCTTAGCTGTTTACTTTTTTTGTCCTCCCTGTGATCTGATATGCACTTGCTTAATAGCATGTACATAAAAATTTTCTATCTATTTATATCTGCTTTCCTCTTTTTTAATATGACTCTGCTGTCTTTTCCCTTGGTTCTTTGCTAAAGGTTTGTGTTTAGAATCCTGTAACAACAATTAATTTAAACCAAATTTAATGAGAATTTATTTTTGTTTTGAGTATCTACAATTCCCAGCAAATGGTAGAAAATTCAAGAAAGTTAACTCTTTTACACAGATGTACTTATATTCTTTGTTTTCTATTTTTGAAAAACTTCTTCAGTAAGGTGTAGAGTGAGTATTTTGAGCATGAATGTGTTTGGATCTTTCCTTAGAACTTACATTTGTTTTTGGCTGTCTGTCTGGGGTCCAGCACAATTGCTGAAGACCACATTTTAGTGTGTTGACCCTGGATTTGACAGGGGATGATAGCTGGGCATCTACATTGATGAGAGTTTTCCAGCTATTGCTGAATACAAAGAAGGTTTTGACTTTCTTCTGAGAGTTGGACAGAGCTCCTGTTGAGAATTGCTTGTTTTTCCTCTTGGACAGACCACAAGATGTGATGTAACAGGCTGATTTGTGGTTAATAGCAGTGGGTGAGATTGGAGCCTGGAGTATCAGCTTGATGCAAGAAATGAGCTAATGGATCCAATCTCTATATAATAAACTTAGTTGTTCTTGGAGTGCCTCGTAATTTGGTTGCTTTGATTATAAGCTGAAGTTAATTTTATTATTCATTAAAAATGAGTAAAGTTTTCTGGATAAGTTCACAGTAATGCTTGCAGCTCTTGCTGCCACAGACACCCTGTGCCCTAAAGAAATGGGAGAGCATTACCAGAACACAGGATTGCTGTGTAGGAACTAAGGGTGTTTTCCCTGTGACTCTGGAAATCATCCAGGTGATCTGAAAAGCTGCACTGCTTCTCTGCAGGTCATGGTTTCACCCTTCAGAGGACAAATGTCAAATGTAAAATTGACAGAGGAATGACAGAGGAGGATGTCATATATTAGCCTTCCATCAAGGGGAGTTGCAAGGAGGGGAAGAGAAAAATATATTTACTTTATCCACACTAGAAATACGATAAAACTTATGGGCCATGAGTCCTATTTTTAAAATTCATTAAAATTAATGCAGTAGCTTGAAGGTTTGTTTGTGCAGTGGGCTTCAGGGACTCTTGAAGGCATGGAAGCATGTCTCATGGGTACTTTTTTCACTGGTTTTAGGGATTTTGTAGATGATGACTGGGGCTCTCAGGCTCTCTAAGTTACTTTCTTGCAAAAAAAAAAAAAACCAAAAACAACCCAACCAAAACCCAGAAAAACCAAAAACTACTTCTTAATCTCTCGGTCAGCGTGCTGACATTCTAAAATGTTCTTCTCAGCCAGAAAATGCTATTTTGGGCATGTGGTTTTAACACAGCAGCAAGACGAAGGTTATTAATATTCCCTGTCCTTTGACTGTAAGTGGCTGTAAAAATGTACACTTCTTTTGCCTGTTCAAGGTCAGGGACATTTCTGATTTTCTGAAGTTCATTGAAGTTCTGTTCCTAGTCCTAACATTCATTCAGTTTATTAAAAGAAGACCTGGTTAGTTTGTGATTATGTTCTTAAATGCATTGCCTGCAGTGTTTCTAATCAGTAAACATTGTATGTACCATAAGGATTTCAATACATAAGGATTTTTCCTTATGGATTTTCCTCTAATCCTTTTTCCCTTATCTGTTGTGTTCTTTCCTTTTGTACTCTTTCCTCCCTGAAATATCACAGTAAGCAAACAGCATGAAAGGAAGAACATCAGATGGTTTAATTTCTGTAGGACTGAACTACAGCAAGTGATGTGCTAGGTAGAAAATCTGAAACACTTTAGAGTGCTCCTTGAAAACACAGACCTGCATGGAGGAATTAAGGTGGGATGCCACCCAAATTGTTTCTAAGTGGGGAAATTTATTTTTGAAAGTGAAGGCAAGCTGCTTGCTCAAGATGAAAATTTACTTGTTTTTATGGCACCTTATCAGAGACTGCTTTCCCTTCCTTTAACTTTCATCCCACCACCTCCTGCCAATTTGTACTACATGCACATGCACAAAAGCAAACATGCCTCCCCAACCTAAAAAAACCCCAAACCTGCAGTATTTATACTCTTACTCTCCCTCAGTCCATCTGTCCTGCTGCTTGTGTTGTGACCCAGTGTTGTTTTGCTTTTCTCACTTCATGGGATTACATCCCAAATTGCCACTTCAGGCACAGTACGTGGTGCCACATCAGCTGTAGAGGGGTGGTGAGCGAGAAGACACAGTGACATCTGTCAGCTAGAAGAAGAGAATGGGTTGGCAGAAACATTGCTGAAAATAAAATTGAGCAGCAGAAGGAACAGCAAAACTAAGACTCCATAATACAGTTAAGGGAAATGGTTTCATGCATTTATTTTCTATATTAAGGAATGTAAATTATAAAATGTGTAGTTAGCAAAAGTGTGCATAAATCTGGTATAGTTGCATGATTTTTTTAGCTACCTCTTCTTCCTGAGGAGCTTGTGAGGTGTGTAGGGAATATGTGCAGCTTCAACCAGTTGGAAACCCTCACCTAGACCTAGGACTTGCAGATCTCAGCTATTATTATCAGCTTTGCTAGCATCCTTCTGCTTCATCCAGGAGGTTCTGTCAGCTTTTCTATCAGACTTCTTTTATTGGACTGACCACAGCTGAATGAAGAAAGTTTATTTTCATATTAACAAACATGTTTTGAGGTGCCTTCAAATTTGTGACTTGACCTGTTGAAATGAATGTTCTTCTTTTGTTTCTGTGACCCACTCAGGCAGGTTACAGCCCTTGGCACCCTGAGCAAGTATGGATTCAGCCTTTGGTTGTCCTGCTGTCTGACCTCTGTTTTATGCATTTGACATGGTCAGTGGCTGAACAGCAGCTAAACTGCTTCTGAACACTCAGTGTAAGGGAGGCCCCTAAGTTTTGTTTTGATGTGTGGATTCTTTAATGTTAATGGAGTGTATTTCCTAAGTGCACTGGTTAATTAGCTGCAGTGTCAGTACTGGAGTCAAAATGTGTGTGGTACAAAGACACTTGACAATGGTATGAGCACACATCGTGTCTAAATGCAAGTAATCTTATCAGAAATCAGGCTTCTTTTTCTCTTCTCTGATCCTTTCTTATCTTCTACCAACACAGCATGTGACTGTTCTTTGATTTCACTTGCCTGCATTAAGTAGGAGGCCGTAATTTATCGTTGTTAATGCTGTGGTTTGAAAGAAGGAAAGATAGATTGAGCCTCCAAAAGGACTGAGGGAAGCCAACATCTCACAATCACAGCACGGACTGCACTGTTTCAGAACACAAACTGGCCAGCTGGGGTGGGACATCTGCTAGGATATTCCCACAGAAATAAACAACTGCAATACCAGGAAATCCATTAATTTGCATTGGGTTGGGGTATAGTGCACATCTGTTTAGGCAATACAG
Source organism: Trochalopteron elliotii (assembly GCA_024734555.1). NCBI lineage: Eukaryota > Metazoa > Chordata > Aves > Passeriformes > Leiothrichidae > Trochalopteron > Trochalopteron elliotii. Next base: position 134,274 of record JANPWX010000533.1, read on the forward strand.
CTGCAGTAGGAGACTGTGGTTAACATCAGCCTGGAGTTCTAGTTTCTGTATACTGGAAGTTTGTCTGGCCTAAACTCTTAAAACGTAGCACTCCCAGTCTGGACTCATTACTCCCAAGAAAAGAGGATTTAGAGGATTGCCTATCCCTTTTAGGATATATTGCATCAGTTTCTGCATGAATCCCGACTCCTGGCATCCCTTAGCAGAGGAGGTCTGGGATAAGGGCAGGTATTTTCATCACCCTGTGTTTGCTGGCTGTAGCTCTGGTGTGCTGGCAGCCCGTTGGCTTCACACTTGAATTGTTGTCAGCTTTTAGATGAGAACGCCCTTGGTAAGAATAGAGGAGGTTCATATCTGGGTGTTTGTCCTTGGCTGGTCTGTAACAACTTGTTCTACAGAACCAAACAGTAGCAAACAGAAGGGCAGCTTGCCCTCTTCAGGAAACAGTCTGGAAAATAGGTCAGTATTTTCATTAGGATCCTGATGTGAGGGGTTGAAGAGCACCTCTTGGAGCTGGTTGTGATACAATAACTGCAGACAGGCAGGTCTGAGGCTGCATCTGAATACACATTGTTAGTGTCTGAGTGGATACATGTGAGAGGGGAATGAGAGATTGCTGTGACTGAAGGTTTAGAAGGCTGATGAAACAAAGCAGTTTAAAACCAGCTTTAAACTTTGTAACAGAACTTGAGTAGATTGACATTCATCGACAATACACGTTACTAAAGGCTGGGTTTTCCTCATTCCTGGTCATTACCGCTGCATAGTCAGGTAGTCTGTGAAAGTTTCATTGTAAATCGTGAGCAGAGGGTGTCACAGACCTGGTGCCGTGGGTTTAGCACTGATGGTGCTGTCCTTGTCACAGGTGCCTTTACATGTTGCTAAGCCATACTACACCTGCTTTTCAGCTTTTGCTGCTGTTAAAAGAATAGCAGGTTTTTTTTCCAAAATTCAAGGTTGCATTTCATCATTGACTGGTTATTGATCATCACTGAGTAACTCAGAATTTTGAGGCCTCTCCTTTCAACCTATGCCTGTATTTTCCAGCCCTTGGTTCTTATCTCATATTTAAGCTGTTTGCTGTAACAAGAGGCACCTGGTACCCAGCTCTAGCTCATACCTAGATCATACCCAATCATGCCTAATTATTCCTAGAATAATTTCTTAAGCTTAAGAAGTCAGAATTTACATGTGTGGCATTGGAATACAGGCCTTCTCCTAGCAGTGGCAATACTACTTTTACTGAGCCACATGGTACAACAAATACATATACGCTGTTTACTAGTCATGAAGTATAAGGTTACTTATGTTTGAGTTTATAACAAACTAATAATTAAACACCACTTAAGCTGCTGTTTTTATGGGTGCAAAAGCTTCTGCTTTGGCTCCAGACAGTTAAGGTTTTAGAACTGTGTGGCTACTGATGAATGGTGCGTTCGTTCAACTGATGAAGAGTTTAATCCTGAGTATCCTGATTTAATCTTGAGTATCCTGAGGATAGTGGTGTTCCAAGCTCACCCTAAGTACCATTTCTAATATAGGTACAGATTGGACAGAGAATATCAAGCTGTGTATATGTACATACTTCTAAAGAGACTTTGCTTAATCTCTTGTAGATGATTAATTCTCCTTCTTAAAAAGTGAAGAGGAATATGTGGATATGTGTCGCCAGAATCTGTTCACATGAAGATGAACTGTTTGTACTCTATTTTAAGCATTAAAAAAAAAAAAAAAGGTAAAGTCTTAAAATGCTGAGAAATGTGTGGTTTGTACTCCTGATGATCAGATCACTTTAATTAGGGTGCTTCTCTGAGATGATTGTTTATAGTGTGAGGTTTCTTTTGTAGCGATGACATCAGCATGGTAATGTTATCCTCTCTAACTAAGGAATTGACCAGCTGTTGAAGAGGAGTTCATTAAATACAGTACAGAAAAAAAGTGTTTCTAATGAAGCTATATAATTGTACTTTTAGTATTTTAATATTCTTATGCCTGTGTAAATGGATGTAAGGTTAGCCCTTTTTCAAAGAAATACGTGAATCATTTTTGTTCAGGGCAAGGGCAGTTGAGTTGTAAATTGTGGTATGTTTTTCACAGAAGCTGTAACTAGTCTGTTTAAAAACAACCCCAAAAACCCAAACACCTGCCTACCACCCCACAGAATGTTGTTTCAGTTGTGGTGGGATTTTGGCTGGTTAGAGTTGAATTTGAGAATGAAATAACAAAGATGCTGTTTATTTTATAAGAGGTGTTCTTGCCTCATGTGTCCTTTCAATCGGTGTTTAGTTCTTGTACATTAACTGCTCTGACTAAGTCAGGAGGAATTATCTTCCTAACAGTTTCACAAACTCACAATTATAACATCCATTTCCAGAGGGTGCTGGAATTATTTCAAGAGGTGTCTTGGAGTGGGACCACATCTTTCCAAAGCTTAGAAGAGAGGTGGGCAGTGGGTGCAAAAAAAGCACCTGACGTTCTTTAGAGGCACAAACAAATATGGGTGTCCATATCCTCTTTAGATATGTTCATTTGGAGACTAGACTAGGAAAAAGCCTGGTAAAAAGTAATTAACGGGATTACCTCCTGTGGAACATTGATAAGATGTGCAGAATAAGGGAAGTGCACTACCACCTGAAGTTTTGGGATGTCTTACTTAGTATGGGCAGAGATAACTTGTCAATCAAAATCCATCAGTGATTATAGTAGACAAATGTGTGTTTATTGCTTCAGCTCTTGCTCAGTTCAGTTATTAATTTCCTGTCAAAACAGAAATACACTGAGACATTTCTGTGCTGCTGTCTTCATGCATTCCACATCACCCCTTGATATTTTCTGTCCACTGTCCATTTAGGTCCAAAATAATGATTCATTATAGGTATGTGGTGATCATTAGCTGAGGAATAGTTGTGTTGCAGTCCTTGACAGCTGTCAAATCTGGGATTAAATATATACCAAAGTCACTGCAGCTGCCCATGGAGGCTCAGGGAAGCACAGGGATTCTGCTGTGCACTTCATAAACCTCCATGGCCACCAGCAGGGCTGTAAAGTTAATTAGTTAAGTGCATGTTGTTGAGCACTCATCAAGTTGCTGGCCACTGGAGTTGCTTGAGGAAAAATAGAGCTTGTTGGTGATGTTTGGGTTTGGGGTTTTCTGCTTGTTTGTTGAAGGAGTGGGGGCCAGTCTTTCATCTGTCAATGAATTTTAGTCCTTTCTTATGGCAAAAGTTCAATATTTGCTGTCTCCTTTCTTACAGTTTTTAAGTGGATTTAAGATTTATTTTTCTATTGATAAATTGAACTGAAAAGTCAACACCTCTTTAAGGAGATCATTCTCATAGTTCAGTGTCATTACGCTGTTCCTTATACCATCTTTCTGTTCTAGAACTTCAAAAAGAAGACTGTGAAATACTTGCATTTTTAATTGCTTTTTTTAATGTTAATTATGTTCAGAGGTTTGTTCCCCCTAAGCAAGTAGTCATAAACAATCATTAGCACTTGTCTGCTAAAATATGGTGGTGATGGGTTTACTTTCTTGTTCAGTGTTTTCTGCTTCACAAACAAGTGATAATTGAGGAAGAAATATTGACTGTTTAACCACAGATCTTATTGCTGTAGAGGATGCTGTCAGTGCTTGTGTGAAGTTAGGTCACTGAGGGAGTTTATCTTGAACACTGTAGATTTCTTTTTAAAGTCGTGATATTGTTTCTGTATTTTATCACTACCAATATTGTGAAAGAATAGTAAAACTTTCAGCTTTTAATGAAGTAACAATATTCTACTATTCAGTCAGACCAAAAATATCTCAAGACTATAGTTAAACAAACAGAAAGAAGTGAAATTTCTCCCTGCCATTTCTTGGAAAATTAACTGAAATTTATGTAGAGCAGCATTAAACAGAGTCCTTCATTTCCTCTGTTGAGACTGTTCATTTTCTTTACTAAGACATTTTCAGTGTGAATAAAAGCCAGCTTGAGGGCTTTATGATGTTTTTCACTGCACTTGCAATTAATTTCTCTGTCCCATTCCTCCTTGAGCAAGAGATGGCTGCAGATTGTTCTTTCAGCAGTGTGAGTGCATGGGACAGTGTCTGCCTTGCCTGCTTTTAGTTTAAGTAATGCACCTTCACTTCTCCAATCAATCTTAATCAATGATGGGAAATGTGCACACTCAAACAGGTTGAAGAGAAGTGCTTCAAAAGTATTTCTGTCCCACTGCAGAACTCCTGGTTCAACTGGAAGCTGAAGATCTATAGGGAATTTTAACAAGCAGGGAGCACTGCTAGAAGGCATCTGAGTAATTATCCTATTAAAACAGAACAACATCTGCATTATCTGTGGAAGCACAGAATGGAACATTATGTTCTCTAATCCTGTCTGGGAGCGTTGTGAAGTTAAAAGGATAACATTTTACCAAATCTGTGTTCTAACATGATAGGTTACACCTAATTATCTTTTAATTACCCCTCTTCTAGTTGGACTTTAAGCTAAGGACCCTGCCTCTAACTCTCATCACAGACCATTTCTTGCCTTTGGATTCTTCATGCCAGGTTTTATAAATTGAGTTTACCTTGAAAAGTTGGTCCTACTGTATCTTGAAGGCCTTTATTACAATTCTTTTTCCCTTGTGTATGAAAAGCTCTGAGAGTATTAGTTTATGGATAAAAGACTTGTTGCAGCATTCAGAAGTCTATGTTTTTAGTTTAGTTGCAAAGAGCAACCTCATTGGAGTATGTTTTATGGATAAGGAGTGACTGTGCACAGCAGAGGCCACACAGGAGCAGGACATTATTCCAGCCTCCCAACTGCTTGCAGTGGAAGCCAGGAGAGTGTATTGGCTTAAATAATGTAGATTTCTTCTTTCCTCTTTATACCCCTGAGGGAGTCTGATTTCCTGATCACCTATCTGGCCATATGCTGTAGCTCTTGCCAGGAACTCTGAGCAGTGTCACTGCCAGCTAAAATTACTTGTTTTCTGAGAACTGAATTACATTGAGAATTGTCTTAAATTGCTGCACTGGCAACATCGCAAAGTTTTGTGTACACACACACAAATAAATACGTAACAGCAGCCCTACTTTGAAATACAGCTTAGAAACCACTACAGGCAGGGAATTTGATCCAGATCCTTGTGAGGTGTTCTCCACCTGCTCGGGCACATCACTCCTGCTTTGTTGTCTTTCCAGTGCTTTTCTCAGCCTCTTTTTGCTCTGGCTACTCCAGTACAATGATGAGACATGCAAATTAAACATTTACAAAGCAAGCATATTGTCTGCTCCTGGTTTGTACCAGTTAGAGGGAAGACCTAGTGTGGCTGGTAAAAACTTCAGGTGTGCTAACTGTGCTTTTTTCTCTCCTCTTTCAACAGGATGGGACTGAAACACGGATATGTGTTGACAAAGGAGTTGGAATAAGACTGAGTCCTGCTCTGTGATATTTATATACCTGGACCATGAACTTGCTGTTTGGCTTCTTGCTTTAGGAACCTTTGTAGTAACTGTGTGAAGCTGTTGGGAATCATGGCATTCTCTCCATGGAAGCTGTCCTCTCAGAAACTTGGCTTTTTTCTGGTGACTTTTGGTTTTATTTGGGGAATGATGCTTCTGCATTTTACTATTCAGCAACAAACCCAGCACGAAAGCAGTTCAGTCCTGCGTGAGCAAATTTTAGACCTCAGCAAAAGATACATCAAAGCATTAGCTGAAGAAAATAAAAATGTAGTTGATGGGCCTTATGTTGGGACAGTGACAGCATATGGTAAGTGTGTGCTCTGGATTATTTGATAGTCTGATTAAGGCTTTTTGCTCAATTGTCCAAACATTTCTTTCATAATGCTGCTCAATTAGCAGTACTTTACCCTGTGCAATTTCTGTACAAATGGAGAAAATGGCCTTCCCTTTTAATTGGGATAAATTTTACATTTCCAATCGCTTGGAAATGAAGCTGTTTGCTAATTTTTATTATGTTTGTCTAGTAATTCTATCTAGTATGCCTTAGGTTATTTGTTAGAACTCAGTTTTAAAAACTTTTTTTGGTGTTTTTGGGAAGGTTGGGAGGCTTTTCAGTTTTCGTTTCTGTGATCTAAGAAATTCCCTGTGGAAATTTGTTACATTTATTTCTTCTTTCCCATTTCACTTCTTTGTTCAGTCAATTTACTTAATGTTTAAGTTTTTTTTTTTATCTGGCATAATCTTAAAATAAGCTTAAGTATATCCTACTTGCCTCAGGGCAGAAAACTCTGTGAGTTTTAGTGCTTTCTTTGGCAGTAGGTTTTAATGCTTACTCTCTTCTAGTTTGTACATGAGAATTACGTTTTTGTGCATGTGTCAGACAAACCAAGCAGAAAAGAATAAAGCATGTTACCCAAAAATATTACTAAAATAAAAATATAATCAAATTTTGGGTTACTTTTCAGTCTGTTAAGATCGTATAATACACCTTACTTCTTTAGCAGTTTTTAGACTCACTTTCTTTCCTACTTACCTATGCACTTCTGGACTGTCTGGAAAACTAATTTGTCATTTAGATTTGTTTTCTTTTATAGTTGTCTTAATATTCAGCTTTGAAGAAATTGAGTAGATAGTTTTTGTATTCTTAGACAAAGAATATAGACTAGGATGCAACAGATAGAATAGCTGCACATTTTTCTCTAGTTTTCTCTTAATACTCTATACTTTTTGGTGCATGCAGTGAAAATATCCTGCTGGAAGGTTCTCTCTGTGTCATGTTTCTGTCACCACCCCTTTTTCCTCTAAAAAGAAAATTTGTGAGTTGATGTTCATTTGCTTGCCTGTAAGCCTGAGATTATTATCCCCAACATAGCTAACAATTAAATTGCTTATTGCTTAAATAACAACCTGCCCTTATTCTGTAACTCCAGATTTGTGGCTGCACATTGAACTATACTGGAAATGTAGCCTTACAAAGCAACACAAGCAAACCAGAGTGGTCCTAGATCAATATTTGTGGGAACACAGCTGGGAAGCAGCACTCAAAGTACTGCTGAGCTCAGGACAGAAGTAGATGTGCTAGAGGGCTACAAGCCCTGGCAAGTCGAGGCAGGACCCTGAAGGAGGAAGAGATCAGGGTGTATGCATGTGTGTTTTTTGGGTTGTACAAGTCTGTACTAGCCCATAGTTAAGCAATGTTCATAAGAGACATAGATATGGTTGTTATGCTTGGAAGGTGTAGAAACCAGCAGTGTGTTCAGTAAAATCAGATTCATGATGCAACCATAGAATCTCTTCAATCACCTGACAAATATTTGGGTTGAGGATCTCTGAGCAAGTAGAGATCCTCAGAGGATTGTGTGATTAAGTTGAAAGTAAAACTTTATCTGCTGTACAGCCATTGCCAGTGTAGGGGTGCTCGATGGTGAGAAAGAATTTAGACAACCAACCCCAAACCATCTGGCTCCAGATAGTGAAGGTAACTGCATTAATATGGGTACAAGATATCCATAAGCAAAGTTCCCCCTGCAGCTTGTTGCCTGTGGCATTAATTTCCTGTTCCAAATCCTGCTGGGGAATAAGTTGACTTGCCTCCAAACACTGGTCAAGTTCCCAAGGAGAAGTTAAACTGCATTTGGAAGCAGGTGAAATAACTTTGTGACATTTCTGTGAAGGGAAAGCCAAGGTTTGTGTAGCGATTTCAAGTCCATGGCTGAGATTTTTAAGATTAAAGACTTAAATTTTAAGCTTGGCCAGGTGTTTTCAACAAAGTAATTTGGAAAGGTGGAAAATAGTGGTAATGCAGTTATTTAAAATTCAGGGAAAAGCACTATGGTGAGTGAATAACACCATATTAAATAATATTTTATGAAACAGGGTAAAGTAATTACTTAATAAGTTAATTTGTCCTGTTTGGCATATCAAATGACTTGTTGCTAACAAATAATCAAGTTAGCTCTTCAGAAATAAACACATTAATGACTGATGTTAATAATAATTGGTAAGGGTTTCTTCAATATTCTGAGAAAATTAATGCTCTTGCTTATTTATCCTTTTTATTTTTCTTAATATTATCCTCTCATTGCTTTAAGTGAGCACAGTCGTGATTTCCATGTTCAAGTATAAATTTAATGTTTGCTGGGTTTGGCTGCTTTTACCCCCCTAAAAGGCTTTCAGTCATTCCTTAATTGTGATTGCACAGCTTGTTTACTTTCTCACTTTTTCTTTCTACCACGTATTCACCTGTCAGGTAAGTGGCTCAAACATTTTCCTTTTAAAAGTTATAGTTAAGATGTACACAGTGAATATTAGATTCTTCTTTATGGCAGTAAATGTTCTTTTACAAAAATTCTGTGAATCTATGTTTCTGCCTTCCCCTTCTCAAACTAGGTTCCACTTGCCTTTTTGTTCTGACAAGATATCTCTCATATCAGTGTTTCAGTATCAGAATTAAAAAAATAATAAATTTGAACCTCTTTTGTCTTTATGATCTGTGTATGCTTTTATGTAGGCTACATTTCTTCCTCACTGTTTCCTGAATTATTTTTACTCCTTTTTCCTTGATTCTTTTTCTTTCTTCTCTACCGTGGTTTTATTCATGTTAAGTCCAGAGTTTCCTTTTCTTCTGCACACTATGCCTTTAAATAACTTCTCTACACCTTTTAAAATACTACAAATGTGTGGACTAGTGCTTCAGACTCCACTTTTTGATCTTTACAGGACAAAGGAAAACACAGTTATAATGAGAAAGGCTTTCTTTATGGAATAAATATGATTCTCCTTTTGTTTGGAGAAAACAATTATAAGCTTTCTAAAGTTGTAGCATTTTCTTATTTAGTCTCTCATTTGCACAAGAATTGAGATAGTCATGGGAAAAAATTTAAAAAAAGCACAAAATGAATGTGGCAAAAATCCAGCTGATGTAGAGACAGTGGAATCTCTTCAGATGTATGGAAAAGTTTTCTATTATGGATCAAAAAGTTATTTGATTCTAAAATTGTGTAAAACAAAATATGCAATTATTTTATGTAACTAAATGGAAAAAAATGTAGATTCCTCATACAAAATTCTTTCATCTTTACAAGGGTAAATGAACAAAGGACAATAGTTTCATCTTCTTTGGCTTGTTGCCATTATAATTATACAGTTTAGTCTGGTAGTGGTCTACTTTTCTCCTCCTGCCCTCAGTTCTTTTAGCTTTCCAAAGTGTCTTGTGTTCCTTCAAGGAATCTGAACAAAACTAAAGCCAAGAAAAAAATGTCAGAGAACTCTTCCGTATTGTCATTTGATATGCAAATTCCTGTTATTGTTCATTGCCTTCCATGCCAAGGAAGCTGTGTCAGACCCAACAGAGACAATCACCAACAGACTGGAGAAAGGAAACAGGATTTTTGGTGTTTTGTGAATACAACAGGAAGGTTGAGCTTAACTTTTTTTTAGAAATTATAATCTATTTTTTCCAGTGCAGAAGCTGGTTATGTGGAGGAGGTGCAGGAGAAGGTTTTTGTACTGTCTCAAAGCTGTCCTTTTTGGGAAGGGGATTTTTGTTCCCAGGTGACTGAGTATCAACAGACTGTTCCTGTGATAGTGCTTGAATATGGATTTGGGTTTAGACTCATTATTATTTAAGCAGCTTCTTATTACTTGAGCCATTGCAAAGCAAGCATTTTTCTGTTCCTGTAAAGGCTCACATTTCACCTTGAATGTGGATATCTATGTGAGTTGCAGTGTGCTTCATAAAATAGCCAGGCTGGCAAGTTCCATGGCCAGGGAAACTTGTATCTGAGGCTGAACAAATTAGGGAATATGAGTGCTTAGGGCTGGTAATGGCAAAGATTTGCACTGAGAAAATATGTGTGTGTGTGTGTGTGTGTGTGTGTGTATATGTATATGTATATGTGTGTACATATATATATGTATGTATCTATCTAAATATATATATCTCCAGTCTAAATCTTGTATCTGTTTTTTGATTCTGACTGACAAGTGTGCACTGCATTATTAAGCAGTTTAACTTTTCATTTTCCTCTGCAGATTTGAAGAAGACACTTGCTGTCCTGTTGGATAATATCTTGCAGCGCATTGGGAAGTTGGAGTCCAAGGTGGAAAATCTTGTACTTAATGGAACAGGAGCAAACTCAACCAACAATACTACCACTTCTGCTCCCAGCTTAGGAGCAGCTGAAAAGCTTAATGTAGCAGGTGTGTATGGCAATTACTGAAATTATTTATGGGCTGTTTCATCTGAACCTTTTCTCTCATGAGCATAACACGATTTTGCAGTGTTAGATACTTGAAATGTCTTAGAAAACAAAATTCAAAGTCTAGCCTTTATCAATGGCAAACTGACGTCCAAGCTCAGTGGAAGATCTTTCTTCTGTGGTAACTTGGACACATTAGAAAATCAAAATCTCTGCTAAAGGGAATAGTTTACCCATTTATAGTAGGTGTTTCATGCTTTAAATGATTGCACTTTGGAATGATGAAACCAGGGAGATCTTTTCTCTTGAAGCCTAACTATTTGGGTTGGTATCACTTTGCTCTGCCATTCTACCATATGCACTTTTTTGGTTATTAACTGAAAGAAAACATTTGTTTTATTTCTTGGTCATGATTTAAAAATGTCTTTCCCTACAGTGTTGAATGGCTCTTAGGATTTGACACAGAGAGATCACCTACCTGGTACATTCACTTAAAATAAAAACATATTTTGAGATGACATTAAGTCATTCATTTTGTCTTCAGTGAATGGACTGTTTTGTTCTGCCACCACATTGAAACAGATACTGGCAGTCCTGACTCATAGGAAAGTCTAACTCCAATGATCTTTGCAGTCCCAAAAAGGGAACAGAGCAGAAGGGTTAAGGCAACTTGGTAAATGAGTTGATAACTGTGCTCCTATGTCTTATCTGTCCTTGGGACTCCTGCAAAAATAAATATTTCTGTTGAGAAGATGTTACTTGCTGAAATTCTCAAAATAGAGAAGCAAATGCTGCCTTTGGTGGGGAAATGCCTACCAAGGAACAAGTCTAGGAAAGCAGATTTGCAAGTGATTGCCTGAGGGCAGTGTGGCAGCAGAGGTACTCTCAGCTGCTCAGTCCTAACTGCATTTGTGTGTACCAGGGTGCTAAAGTCATGGTATCTCTTGGTCAGACAGACCTTTCCCCCCCACCACCTGCCTTGTCTTGGTAAAACTGAAGGCAGATCAGGAACAAGTACCTGGAGAGGTGCAGCACCTGTAGGGTGCTGACAGGCTGTGCCACTTTCCTGCTACACAGCATCCAGCACAAGATCTTGGTTGGAAAAACTCCCACTGGGATGGAAAGTGAACGAGTACTGCACTGTTAGAGTTTCTGGGCCATATATAAAATGAAAAACATCCCTGTGTGTTTTCTTTACAGCTGGGCAAAAGAGACTTACTCTGTTATTTCCTTAGATTTGCAGATAATTGGAACATGGATACTCATGTTGTTGCCTTAAAATTTATTGTCAAAGGTTCATTGTTCTTACCTGAAAAGGAAACATCTTTCATCAGTTCTTAGGGTGATTTAAATGTTGTTTATTATTCTTGGAATGGGCTAGAGTCACAATTTTGGTATTCAGGAGCAACATTGAAGGATCCTGGTAAGAGTTTTCCGTTTGCAGTGTTTGCATTTCTTTGTACTGCCTGAGGCTTGCTCTGTGGCAAAGAACACAATTCCTCTTATTAGAGCCACAGGTTTTTTACCTTTGACTCTTGGTACACTGAGTTTAAAATGTCTGAAGCAACCATTAAACAGCAGCAACAGGAAAAATCTTTAGGTAGGAGTTCCTTAAGGTTCGATTGATGTGTTGTGCTGATGACTGGATAATGTCACTGCCCAGGTACCTCTGGACTGGACAGTACCTGGGGTTAGAGTAGAGCTTCAACCTAATCCCTGTGTTAAGTGCCTGCTCTTCATCCATTTGAAGCAATCAGTGGCAATTACTCAGATCAGAGGCAGCCAAATGGAAATGAAAAACTTGTCTCTACTTCATCCTTCATAGCAGTTTCCTGACAGCACACTCTGGAAGCCATATGATTCCAGCATAATTGTAATATAAATATCTGCTCTGTTGGGAAGGAATTGTTCAGAAAATAAGCTAGGTGGGGACATTGTGACAATACCAAAGTTGGTTTTGTCTGTAATATTTCAACAACATCCCATTTATATTGTGTTAGAGCAATTGAGGTAATCTGAAAATTGTGGTGCAGGCATTTTGTTACCCAACAGTTTGTCATTTTGCTGCAGTTGAAACAGGTATGTGTACAAATATAGATGATACTTTTCTTTATAATATTGAGCTGTACACTACGAAGTGACCACAACGAGCATGTTAGGATTACCCTTCCTCTCTTTACCAGTTGTAATATTTTAATGCTGACTTTAGACAAGTTCATGTTAGCAATTGTTAATAACTTTGATCTTTCTCTCTGGATACCCATAGTGTTTGTGGAGCATCTGATTAACAAAACGTTTCATAATTTTGGTAATCTTTTTTAAAGGCTTCTTGAGGTTTGTTTTTTTGTTGGGTTTTTTTTGTTGGGTTTTTTTTTGCATCAGAGTTGCTGCTTAAAACTCTGCAGAAAATTCATTGTTTTATAGCCTCATTTGTCAGTGAAACAGTGCAATGTCATTAGCAGACTTTCCTACAGGTTCCTGCTTCCAGTGGAGCTACGTCATGCATTTATTGTTTTTGGATTGAGATTTCACAGTACATGGAGACCTCTGTTTCTATAATTTGTACAGCCATGCCCCTTTACCTATGGAAAGCCTTTCTGAAATAAGTGAGGCTTCACGTGCATCCTGTGATCAGCATTTTGTTCCCCCTGACCTTGTGTAAAGGTTACTGTGTTATATACTACTGGAGTAGATAGAAATGATAAAATAAGACATAGAATGACAGGAAAGTGATTATGCTGTAGGTGTTTATCCTCACAGCTGATTATAACAAATTCAAGAGCAAAGCATAGTATTTTTCTTACAATTTAAAACTCATTACGATGGCAAGCTAGACAGATCAATCTGAATATACTGTAGGCTTTTCTTCATTGTGTATTTTAAGAATTGATAACACTTTCATGGAAAAAAAAATTAGTACTCATCTGCAAAGAATGAAGAACAGAGATTATGGTGATTAATCAGCATTTCTTCTTCTCAGGCCTCTCTGCAAGTATAGAAGTTAATAAATAGTAAAACTATTTTTTTTTTTTTAAACCATGTTCAACAAAAGAAAACATAGTCTTGACTGAGTAAACCAGGTGGGCCACAAAATCTGGGGAAGTCCAGTGTCGGGCGAGGACATGCTGAAACCTGGAGTTTATAATCCACTGTAATTTACTTCCTGAAGGAATGAGCAATAACTGACAGCAGAAGAAAAAGAAAGCACTGGCACAGGAAATAATCAAGTTGTTCAGCAGTTTGGAAAAAATACCTATCCTTGTTTCGAGTTATGAAACAGTATTTTTTTCTTTTTAAGTTGTTCCACATCTGGCTGTCAAGTGTGGTGTAGAACTGAGGCAGCAGTGGTGAAATCTACCGTGGAAATATCACTCTTGTGGTGGTGTGGAGTTTTTGGCAGATAACAGGATCTGAAGAAAATCCATCTGGATTAGACTTCTTCATGATAAGAAAGTGATAATGGTAGTAGAAATTACTGAGGATTTAGCAAAGACTGTAACTTAACTGTCTCTGAAGTAGGTGAACTCAAACTTTCTTTTGATTCAATCCTGGGTTTTGATCACAGGGCTGGAACACCTCTGCTAATGAAGACAGGATGAGAGACTGAGGCTGTTCAGCCTGGAGAAGGGAAGGCTCTGGGGAGAACTTGAGCCCCTTCCAGCACCTAAAGGGGGCTGCAAGAGAGCTGGGGAGGGGCTTTTCACAAGGGCATGGAGTGATAGCACAAGAGTGAATGGCCTTGAGCTGCAGGAGGGCAGATTTGACACTATGAAAAAATTCATGGAATATTGAGACACTGGCACAGGTTGTCCATAGAGCCTGTGGATTCCCCATCACTGGAAGTGTTCAAGGCTGGGCTGGATGGGGCTGGGAGCAGCCTGGGACAGTGGAAGGTGTCTCTGCCCATGGCAAGGGATTGTAACAAGATTGTCTTCAAGGTCCCTTCCAGCCCAAACCAGTCTCTGCTTTTGTGACTCTCAATCTAATTGCTATGTATATGTAGACTGTACTGTGTATTCATACCCTTTGTGTGTTTAGTGTGGTACTACACCTAGTTCTCCCTCTGAAGTTTGTTTTATGGAATCTTTCATTAGGGGAAGCCCAAGAGCAAAATGGCTTTTTTGCTCTTTTTGGCTGTATGAAAGGATAATAGAGCACGAGCTCTTAGTAGCATAAATATCTTTAATCCGAGAGGAGTTGAGGATGGGATTTGTGCTAGAGTGTGAGGCTGCATAGAATATGTTGAAAAGCAAAACTGTGAACACTTGGGGAGCTTGAGTGGGAGCTTAAGTGTTACTTCTCCCCCCCACCCCCCTTTTTAGATCCATGTGTAAGATTGTAAGCATATTTTGCTTTTCTCCTTCCTTCCACAAAACTATCAAACAATCTGGTGGGTTTGATACAGACAATTTTCAACTGCTTTTTCAGAACCTCCATTCTGTTTATGAAAGAGCAAATTGTTAATAAAGATGCTTGTAAAGCTTTGGCTGATTGGTTTCAAAACCAATAAAGCTGTCTTTCCTTCTCTCTCTTTTTTCTCTTTATCTAAGTTGTATCTGAAAAGCTTCTGAGATACATGATAGCCATCCTTTTTGCATCTGTGGGAAGTAATATATTCCCATACACACAGGAAAGTATTAATCTAAACTTTGGGTGTCTAGGACATAAGAGTTTACATCAGCCTTCAGAATAGGAAGCTTTGAGGCACTGCCACAAGTGACACCTCAAGTAAATTTAAAGTTGCTGTTGTAGAGATGATTAGACAGAAATGGGGAAATACAAAACCATGGCACTTTCAAGCAGAGCTTGTCTACAGGGCTGCTACTGTTGTAGCTGCATCTTTGGTTCCATGTGACAGGCACAGGATCACTTTGGTTTAGGCAATTTCGTTTTTAACAGTTGTGCTTTTCTAAGATAATGATAAAAGAAGTCCTTGATTTTTGTGGGGCAGAATTGCACTGTCATGGTTCATCACACAGGGCAATCTGGTTGCATAAACATGATCAGACAATCAGTCCTCTGTTTTCTTTGTGTGGTATTTTTGATAAGCAGTGGGAGTGGGGTTAGTGTGTTGTGTTGTGGGATGGGTTTCTTTAGAGGTGGTCATGGCTCTTTCTGTCAGTGAAAAGCTAAATTTTTGATAGTCTTGACCATCTAACACCCCAGATAAAATAATTGTACTGGAAACTCTGCCAGGCAGGTTGTTTACAAAATGTTCTTTTGCCTTGAAAAGTGCTGCTTTGAATGATTTTAATTGTGTGCCTTTGATCCCACAAAAATGAGCAAGTGCAGGTTTATGTTAAATCCTCCTCAGCCTCCCCCCTGTACACAGCTGGTGCTTGGAGGACTCTTGCTAAGCCTAAGGACAGCCCAGGCTCAGGTTGCTGCATGTAACACTGCACAGTAAGGGAGGACATTTCTGGTGTATCTGTTCAAAGTTTCCATAGCTTTTCTGCCTTGTGCATTAACTTGTTCTGCTGTGTTGGCTGTTCAGTTCCCTTTTAACAACTTTAGTTTTAACATCTTTAAAGTTGCTCATTAAGATGCAGACTTCAGTGTATACTTGTCATTTAAGACATGATGGCTTGGATGCCTGTCAGATATCTGGCATCCTTGGTGAATATGTAGCACGGCAGGCTGACAAGTCAGCTTTGGCAATGCTACAAGAAGGCTTTTTTTTCTTTACGTTTCTATGGTGAGAAGGACCTTTGTCGTGGTATTTCCATGTCCTTATTCCTGAAGGCTTGGGGCTGCCACACTGAAGCCTTTCAGGTCAGAGGGGAAAGACTCAGGTAACCTCAGGATCAGTGGATTTGTTTCCGTGTCTCTCTGATGATTTTGTTACAAAGCCTCGTTAGTTTTTAGCAGTCTGCAACCACAGTTCCACCATAGTCCTGTACTTGCAGAGATTGAAAAAGCTTAGATACTGCATATTGCTTTAAATTCCAAAGTTGCCCTCTTGTCTTGAGAAGACTAGAGTAGACTTTTCATTAGTCAACACAGGGTGTCCTGTCTCAGAAAACAAACCTGCTGTCCCCACAGGGCACCAGTGTGTACCAGTTGTAAGAGGCTGTGGGACTGCATTGGCTCTGATAGTCAAGATTGCAGCTTTCCTGGAGGTGGTTTTGCTTTGACTGGTGTTTATTGTGCCTTATTTGTTGTATTCTTTTTCCACACTGTACATGTGTATTAATAAAGATTTCCCCCCTCCCACAAAGGCAGTTGTGTGGAGCTGGGGAGTTTTCTGTGCCCTCAGATCTGCCTGTCGCAGCACAGTGTGGTGTGTGCAGAAGACCACAGGTGAATTTTTTTCACTGCAGTGCAAAGCTGTGTTAATAATGCTGAAGGGGGCTCTTAGTGGTCCCCTGGGCTGCATTTTGATTAACCACTTGACTACTACTTGAATTCTCCTAACGCTGCATTGATTTCAGTAGTGCTAATGGAACACAGCAGCACAGCTTATGTGAGGATGGACCAGAGGTAGAAAAGTTAATTTGCTTTAAATCATACAAACACTTTGCTACAGAAGTTTCTAAAATGTTGGTAGAAAGCATTTTGTGCTCTGCATTTAAAGTCTTGAAACCTTTAGCTCATTTGATTGAATATGTTGTTAGTGCTTTCAGCTCACACTGCAAATTCTCTCTTTAAAGAAATCTTACCAGCTGGAGATGAATGTGAATTGAATTGAGAATGTGTTAATTAGTTGGAGAAGGGAAAGAAGACCTTACACAAACTAAACCAGCATTAACTACAGTCTGTGTCTAACCACAGATACCAGCTTTCAGGACTGAAATAGAAACAGAGAACAGTTTCATGAATTAAAGCAAGAATAGTACTTACATTTAATGATCAAAACCAGAAGGAGAGCAGAGAGAAAATTGGTGAATAGATTTGATCAGATGTGATTACTCTGACCTTATAATACTAGAGAGGTTCTGTATTTTATGAGATCTGCTGATGGGAACACTTTTGACTTGAGCTATTATCTGTGCTGTATATCATCAAAAAATACTTTCATATGCACTAGTCTGAAAATCAGAGTTTAAGCCTCAAGGTTCCAAAGTACATCATTTTTAGTGTCGTGTTAAATTCTTAATACATTTCTATTCTCAGAAGAACCCCAAGCTGGTCCTTAGCAGAGTAGGTAGGCTGCTGGTGTCAGCTTGCAGTTTCAGCTGTATTGCAGTCTTTTCATTTGCTTTAACCAATATCCCTATTTTAAAACTCCTATGACAAACACAGCACCTATCAAACAGCACTCACTGCTGAGTGACTAATTATAACTCTTATTCAGTGTACTGTCTTAGTGGAATATTTCTAGACTTCCTAACTGTCTGATGGAGAAAAATTGAAGCAGAATTTTTTAGTCTATTGCAGAGCACATTATTTGAAGAATGTGCAATATAGGAAAGGGAGAAAATATGCATGTAGCACTTACTATTGCTCATTTTTTACTGTTTTATTAAAGAGCAACTTGAAAGCAAACAAAAATCAATTCCCTACCACAGACTGTGCTTTTAGCCACATCATTCTCAACGTGGGTGTTGTCAACGTTCAGTATTAAAAATAAAACCTGTGGACATGAGTTTAAATGCAGGAGGCAATGCAGACCTGCATCTGTGAGCTGGTATTTGGGTGCTGAAGGCCTGGGGCTTTAGCAGGTGCAGTTGCTGGTAGCAAGCAACAAGAGAGAAGCTTCTTTTGCAGTGCAAGGTTGGTGGCTTAGCTCAAATCTGCCACGTCGTTGATGCTGACGTGCCAGACTTTGCACTGAAACAACTGAGGATTGTTCACAAGTTCAGGTTCACCTGCTGTGCTCTAACCATGTCTGATGCAAAGCTGTAGATCATTTGTGAAGGGAACATATGGCTCCTTTCTAAACATGAGGATGGAGTTTGTTAGTTACATTTTAAATATCCCAGGACCCCACAAACAGTATTCAAAGAGGTTTTTTAAAAATCTGCAGTTGGTTGGTGTTTTATCAATATTTTTCTTTTTTTTTCCAGGATGATCTGGAACTCTGTACCAGCTGCATGATTTTAGTTTTATAATATGCTATGTTCATGTTTTTTGTTTGTTAGTGCATTGACTTTTAATGTAACATCATATGAGATAAATGTTTAATAACTATGTTTTCTCATAACAATGTCAAAAGGAGATAAGCTATGCATGAATTCAAAACCACTTAGGTGTGTGTAGAACAGGAATTAATATAATGGCTCACACAAAGTTTAGGAGAAAAAAGTGGTTATTAACTACTGTTGCTTTGTACTACCTTGACAGTTGTATTTCTAACTTTTTTTGTCTGAAAGTTCTAAGTCTTGGCTGGGAAAAGAGATTTCAGAGCTTGCATTTTAAATTTCATAAATCCTAATTAAGGATAAGAATTCTCGTGGTTTCTCAAATACTGTTTTTCAACAAAAGTAACTTTAGTGTCGGGCTTAATGTAGTTTTCCCCTTCAGGAAAGAATTATCCAACATGAATTTGCTAACAGCATAATACATCTATCCACACTTTTTAAAAAGAATCCCCATAAGATATTAGGATTTGGGATTTTATCTCTAATGATGAAAAACTCCTAAGTCTTGACTTACATGTTAATGCTTGCTTTTCATGTTTTGGAAGATCCTGATGTGTAGATTGGCATCCCCAGGGTTCCACTTCTTCATCTCCCTTGTCTTTATGATCACACTCAGAAGTGTAAATTGCTGGTATCTGGTTGAGTTTGGTCTCAGCTGCTCATGGGAAACACAAAATTTGTTCACCTCTGGATTCCTGATTAAGGAGAGCCAGCTGTGAGGTGTTACCAACAAGCTCAAGCACACCCTCCATGCTGAGTTAAAAAGGGCAGCAAGAGGAGCAGAAATGTGATTCTTCTTACAGAATCTGATCATTATGAAAGAATTTGGGAGGGCTGATTCTCAGCCCAGAACTCACACTGACTGTGGCCAAGAAGAAAGGGTACGACCAGAGCAAGTCGTAGTTGACTGGAACTGTCAAGATTATTCACTGGTGAATTCAGAGTTCTTCACTGAGTTCTCAGGCTTATGTGTGGAAACCAGCAGTGACTTGCCTGTTTCTGCAGGCAGTTGTTGCTTTGGACAGCAGTCCTTGATGTAGATGTGTTTCCAGTCTGACTGCATCAGCTGGCTTCCTGTTCACAGGCACGGAGGAGACTGCTTCTCTAGGGAATACTCAGATGGAACAGAATTACATTTCTCTGTTCCTTCACATTCATTTCCTCTTGTATGCACATCTTGCTACTTTTTTTTTTCTGCTCTGGGTAGTAGTTTTATGTAAATTGTTTCATAGGACTGTTTATATTTAAATTTTATAGAATTGCTTCACTGTGCTATTATCTGATTAACAGTTGAGAATGAAGCAAGTGAAAGCTGATGTAGGTATTTGGGATATAGATCCATGATAAGGCTGAATGGGAAGATGGGAGTGGGGAAAAGTGATTGTGTAAAGCATCTCTTCCGTCTGTGGACTGTGGTGGAGAAAAAACATGAACATTTTTGAGGAAGGTGAATCCTAGGAGTGTTTACTGTTGCTGGCAAGAATGGGGAAAGATGTCAGGTACTCTTGGTAATGTTCTCAGACATATTAATATTTCAACATGGTTAGAGGTGATAAAGGTGGGCATTAGTGTTCCCTGTACAGACAGATTATCCTGGAGAGATCCATGCTCTGTTTGTGTGCTGTCCATCCCAGTGGAAGAGCAGTAGTGGGACTGCTCTGGAAAAGCCTTAGTGGCCACAGGGTAGACCAGAAGCCTGAGAAAGTCTGTAGCTTGTGCTGAGAAAAATGTCTGTCCCTTCACTTTTACTTTTTAGAATGGACAGGAGCAGGGAGGGCTGGGAGGGTTTGTGCTTGGGAAGTATCTTAGTGTGGTACTGCCACAGCTGGTGGGAGCTGAGAGTGAGGCTGGGGCAATGTGTGACTGTTGGAAGAGGGGTTTGATTCCTGCAGGTAGATCTTGCAAATACTGGGATCCTGTAAAACCTTGTGAGCAATGAACAGCAGCAAAGATCCTTCCCTGTCAACAAAAACACACTGGGATGCAGAGAATGTGTCCACACATGGCAGAAGCAAACATGTGAACTGTGTATCTACCAAAAATCAGGCTGTTGTCCATATTTTGAGGTTTTCTCTCCATCTTTTCTTTTTTTAACAGGCCATGAGATCCCCATTAAAATGAAATATGGTGTAGGTGATAGACTTGACACTGTGTGCTGTAAAATAAGGAATTATAGCTTGTGCTTATGTATTACCCTGTACTTAACAGGACTTAAGGAGAAGAGAGGATTTGCTTGACTAACCTTCGGAAGAGGAAAGGCATCATATGATAGCGTAATTAACTTGAGATAGAAGACATTATTTTATTTTAAATGACAAAATTCATGGCTCATTCTAGTTGGCAAGCTGTACCCAGGCATTCAGCATTTTCCACTAAATTCAGTATGATGCTGAAAGTTGAACTTTCCCTGTGGTTGAGCTGCATCTCTGTTGTACCAGCAATTTCGGATGTATTTTTGTGTTTTAGGAAGACCTTGAATTTGACATGCCTTATGTAGAACTGTTATTTTGCATTCAGACTTATGAGTTAGGGAAAAAAAAAAGAAAAGCCACAAACCCTTTTAGACCATAAAGCTCTTCTAATGGAATTTTACTGATTATTGAAAATTACCATAATAGTAACCATGCCCCTTTATTACTGTTAGATCTCAGGTACTGATTTTGGTATCATGCAAGTGGAAGGTCTGATTCCTGAACTGCAGTAAAGCAAAATGTCCTATTATTATGTAGCTCTACTGACTGAATTGAGAATATACATTAAATTGCTGCTATCTGTATGCATGCTCTGTATGTTCTTATTCAGAGCAGAAATCAGAGCCTTAGATGTCGGTGGTCTGCTCTGCAAGAATCCCACAAGGATAAGAAGATAGGCAGAATATTTTGAAAGTGCTTATTGATTTGAAATTACAAAGTCATTGTACAAACTACTTTGCTTCAATGCTATTGTCATTGGCAGTACAGCTCAGTTTGTCAAATCACTCCTGCTGCAGGGACTGACAAAGAAGTGGGGGCTTCCTGCCATGACTCTTCTTTCCCCCATCAAGTTCATTTTACAATGCTTGGCTCACATTTCAAGTTTTATCTTTAAAAGAAGGTATTTGTAAAAAATTAGAAAATAGACAGATCAGGTCGTGGGTTTTGCACACAGTAGTATAATGCAACATTCTGACTTTTACTCACAGATTTTTGTCGCTATTCTATTCTAATACTGCAGCCTTTTTTTTTTTTTTTTTTTTTTTTTTTTTTTTTTTTTTTTGTATTTTCTTCTGGGCTCTCTAATTAACATATTCTGGATCAAATTGTGCACAGTTACTGCCACAGCATAAAGTGTTCCTAGGTTGATGACTGGCTGACTTTAATGGTCTTGATTCTTGCCCATAGGAAAAGCCAGAAATGATGCAGGTGTAATTTAGGTAACTGTGGGATGAACAACCTAAATTGAAAACCTTTTCCTCCACTGCCTTTGGCAAAAATCTCTCCAGCATGGTAATAATTTTTCTTGCCTTTAAAGGCCTGCATTAGAGGGTTCTTCTAAGAAGAAAGTCCCTTAGAGCTGAAGGGGTAATGTCCTTTAAAACTGCTACTTTTTCCTTGGCTCATGGCTAGAAATCTTGTTCTATATTACAGTCTTTAATTCATTGCACTAATCTACAATGAAAAAAAATTAAAATGGTCAAAAAAAAAAAAAAGAAGAAAAAAAATCTTGGGAGACCATAGGAAATATTTTTTGTGAGATGTGATGTAGTGCTACTCAGTTGTTAAATTAGATCATATTGCAACATTTATTAATTGGGTCATATATCTGGTGCCAAGTTTCAGATCGTGGGTATTTGAAAAAGTGATAGCAGAGCTTGAAAAACTAGTTTTATGTTTAAGAGCCATATACATCTTATAAGTGTTTGACAAAAGAAAGCAAATTGCTGCAATTTAGTAGTTTTAAGCACACTTTGATTAGGAAAATATTTTCTTCTTGTTGTTTTCAGTATGGATTAGCTTAATTTTTGAGTCTTCATAGATTGATTTTTGTAAATCAGCACTCTTGCTTCAAGTCAGAATTGGAATCTATGCAACCATTTTCTTGTGTGATCCAAAAGGAGCACACTGAGTTTTAATGTTATCACAAATATTACCCAGTAGGACCCTTCACTCAGTCTGGACTGTGGATTCATGAAAATAAAAGGCAGGATTCATCAGGCTCTCTGTCAGAAGTGTGAAATGTAGCTCAGTTATGGTCTGTGTTTCTCTTCAGATCTCATAAATGGAGCCCAGGAACAGTGTGAATTGCCTCCTATGGATGGTTTTCCTCACTGTGAAGGGAAAATAAAGGTAAGTGAACTGGTTTTAATCTTACGTGCATTCTATTAAAAATGGAACATATGCTGCAAGAGGTCACTACTCAGTGGTGTAGAACAAGAACAGCTGGGTCAAAAAATAGGATATTTAGGACTGTGTGTCACTGCAGCATTGCTCACCTCAAGCCTTTAATACTACTGCTGCAGAGAAATAAAGCAGCATCCTCTTAAGGCAGGAAAAATTGCCTTATTAAAATACTGTATTATTTACTGAAACGCCTTATTGTTTGAATGCTGTCTTGTTATTCAGAAGCTTCTCCTTTTGGAAAAGCCCTCCTTTTCTTCCCCATGATGAGTGATTTGGTGCTCCCCTGCCCCAGGACTGTCATTCTGTGGATAATTCACTCCAGCCCCTTTTTCAGCATAACATTTCTTTGCACTTCTTTCATCTCTTTGCCCACAGGTCTGTGTGGTTCCTCTATTCCCCTTTTCTCCTGAAAGCATTCTGCCTCTCCTGCTCACGAGTAGGCGGTGCCTAAGTGTGCAACCAGAATTCTGGGATTCACTGTGGAATCTACATAAGTCCTGTATTTTACTAATAATGCAGTTGGAAAGGCTAAATATCACAATCCATTAGACTTTAGCTAGAAAAGAAAAAAGAAAAAGGCAACAAAAACAAAGAAACAAATTCCAACAAACTTGCAGGGATGGAGGTTTTTAAGGTGTTTCTTTTTTTCCCAAGATATGTTTCAAATGTAAGGGATATGATTTATTACTGTGAATGCCCCATCCCTAAAAGTTCAAGGCCAGGTTGGGTGGGGCTCAGAGAAACCTGGTCTAATAGAAACTGTCCCTACCCATGGCAGGTGTGTTGGAATGAGATGATCTTTAAGCTCTCTTCCAACTCAAACTGTTCTGTGATTCTATGATTTGTGACGGACAACAGTAAAATTTCTGCTTGCCTAAATACCCAAGTATTTGTGAAATTAAAAGTCTCTGCATTTTGAATCTCTGGTCTGTGTTTTGAT
The DNA here is from genome assembly GCA_024734555.1 of Trochalopteron elliotii. Lineage (NCBI taxonomy): Eukaryota > Metazoa > Chordata > Aves > Passeriformes > Leiothrichidae > Trochalopteron > Trochalopteron elliotii. The sequence continues at coordinate 157,820 of JANPWX010000533.1, forward strand.
CTGTTTTGGCAAGCAGGCTGCATAGTGACTATATGTGTAATAAATTATTTGAATATTGAAATATGAACTGAAATTAATTATTTGCGTCTGCAGAAATGGCAGGTTCTTGGCAGATTTCAGTCTTGGTAACTGAAATGATCTGTGAAATTCTAGAGGGAGCATATCATGGTGGGGAACACACAATGCATTCAACTCCAGCCACAGCCAAATGTCTGGATCCCAGTTTTATTCTCCTTTTGATATTTGTCCCTGCTTGCCTGGCTGCCAGTTTGTATAAGCTGTGCTGACATCTGCTGTGTTGTTGCCTCACCAGCATTACTGAATGCAGGGATGCAGTGTGCTGCTAATCATTAATAAAATTCCTGGTTTGATATTTGTGATATTTATAGCCACTTTGCCACTTCCTCCATTATTCCTGGGTGTGAAACAGAGCTATTTTGTTGTATTTTAACCTAATAAACTTTTGTGTTCTTTGTTCTGTTACAGTGGATGAAAGATATGTGGCGATCGGATCCCTGTTATGCGAGCTATGGTGTAGATGGGTCCACGTGCTCCTTTTTTATTTACCTCAGTGAGGTCAGTAATCTTTAAATCTGCTGAAGGGGAACATCATATTGCCTTCATAGCTTTGGTAACTGCACCTTTCTCAGAAGAAATCACCATTTTGTTCAGAATAATTGTGTAAAGAGGAAAAAGTTATTAAAATGGAATTAATAATTGCTATTTTTCATAAACTCTGCAGGGATTTCTAGCCTGAGAATTCCAACGTTTGTAACTGCAATGATGTAAGCAGCAGCTCTCCAGGGAGTCCACGCTGGGTATCCTCTTAAACCTGCCTGTGAAGCCTTTGCTTCAGAGATCTTTGCCTTTAAACACTTTTTCTTTTGCTTTTAGTGCAGCTCTTGAGGTAGTAATAGGGAGGCATTTGGAATGGAAAGTTTAGAAAGTGGTGCTAGATGGTTCATTGTCCTAAGCAGCACGGCCACTTCCTGCTCCAAGACTGTTTGTCAGTTGTGGACTCTGTTAGCAGAAACGAAAAAGAAACCTGAATATCATGTTTTTGAGTGAAGTTGCAGCTATATTGGCTAAAGCCTTTGGTACTTGTCACAACCCAAGGTGTTCTGTACACAGCTGAGGAGGGTGCTCATCCTGGTGAGATGCTTTTTTCTATTTCCCCAGTAACACTTGTTTCCCAATAATAAATTTTGTCAGTCAATTATCATAAGCTCTATTACTGGCTTGAAGTGCACACACCAGAAATAGTCAGGTGTATTTGATCACTCTTTGACCTCTTCTTTCTTATAAGTGGAATTTTGATAACTTATGGCAACTGATCTTAGAAGTAGTATTGTCATCCAGTGGCTCACTGCTTGCAAAGAGCTGAAAGAGCCAATGTGGCTGCAGGATTGCAATTAATAATAATTTTGTAGCTTCTGTAGGATTGGGAGGGTTGGACTGGGATTTTAAATCACATATCTGAGATTAAAACATTAAGTCTATTATAATAAATAACTGGGTTGTAATCAAAGCAGTTTCTGTTGATTTATTCAGTTGACTGATGTTGAACTTCTGGGGGTGTTGCTTGAAGCAGCAATAGTTAAATGCATATCCAAAACATTTATCTGAAGGCATAACAAAGGCTGGCTTGAATCACAGTTTTGACTCATTCCATTTCTAGCACCCAGTGTTGATTTATTTATGGGCTGTGAAGCTGTGGAAGGAAAAGATGCAGGATGACTGTATTATTTATCTTGTTATTTATCATAGAGGCTAGAGATATGGTTTCATAATCATCTGAAGTTGATCTAAGGTTTCTACTAGAAGGTTTTGTTTTAGCATCAGCAGAGCTATGTTTGGTCATTAGTATTCTGTCAACCAGCAGGTGCTTCATGGTTTTAATGCAGATGTATCTTAAAAATGATGATGTATCTCAACTGAATGCGAGAATCTAATATTCTTCAATGACATTTATTATTTTGCATTTCTGTTAAATCCCAGTTTTTTATGTGGCAGTCTTCCCTTATCATCCGTTTTGGAAAGTCAGTTCATGCTGTTAGCTCTTTCATAAATGATCTTTCATGGCCAAATGCGAGCACAGTTTCAGGGGCCAAATGGTTGTTTTTTAAAGGGTCTTGGGATCTGAAATTTTTCTTTAAGCAGCAACATTTAATTTGGTCAGCTTTTCATTTCTTGAAGGAATAAAGGAATAGACATGCAATTAGCCTGTGTGCATATTTGGTAACTTCAGATAAAGGTCTTGTCCTTTTTTTTTTTTTTTCTTTTAAGTGTTTGCTTATGACAGAATGTAAAACTAATATTGGGTGAGCTGTTATTAACCTTGAGTTTAAATTTGGCGTTTTTAATCCTATGATTAATTTCATGATTAATGTCCAGCAGCAGAGGTTGAAAGCTTAAATGTTTGCGAATGCAAGCATGAAATGAAATTCTAATAACACTACAATGATGTGGATTTATGAGGTGTGTTGGCTGCTAGGGATAACTTGGAAATGCTGTTGCAAGAGTAATTTGTCAAAGTGGACAGTGATGAAGAGTTGACAGTTTATAGCATGGTTGCACAGCTGAATGATAAATGTGCCTACAGAGCTCTCAAGTCAGAACTGCTGATTTAAAATATTAAAATGCATTAGGGTAATGGAAAGGATATTACTGTTAAGATTTTTCTTTTTTACTTCAAGGTTGGACTGTTGGAGTGAGATGATTGTGTACCTGCATGTTTCAAAAGGCAATATATGCATCAAATTATGTACAACCTCAGTTTGGAAAAACAATATGCATAAAATTATGCATATATCTACTTTTACTCTTAAAATCACCTCTACAATCTAGTGTGACAAATGTCTGTGCTCTTTCATACTCTTTTGTGATCTGCTTTTTCCTTCTGAAGCAGTTCAGTTAGGGTGTTACATTATGCTCATCCAGTACTCTTTGTAATGTCATTTTAAACTCGTAAACAAAGGAGCCCAAAATGTTCCATTTTGGTGTGCAGTATGGGTCACAGAGACACATAGACACAGAGTAATTTATTAACCCATAACAGGATGGCACTCCTGCAGGAACTTGGGAGCAGCTCATCTCCCCTGCTCTGTCTTGACTGCTTGAGCAGAATGGGAGGTGAATGGAAAGCAAGAAGGAACCCAGCATGTCCAGGCTTCTGCCTTTTATTTAAAGCTGTGCCCTGTGCAAACTTGCAGATGAAACAGAATTTTTGCTCCTTTTTCTCACTGTTTTTCTTCAGGCACTGGATCATTCCTGGGATGTGATATGCAACTGTGTGGTCATGGAATGGCTTGGGTTGGAAGGGACTTTAAAGCTCACCCTGTTCAAACCCCTGCCATGGGCAGGGACTCTTTCCACTATCCCAGGTTGCTCCAAGTCCTGTCCAACCTGGCCTTGGACACTTCCAGGGATCCAGGGGCAGCCACAACTTCTCTGGGCACCTGTGCCAGGGCCTCACCACCCTCTGGTCCTCAGAAAACAAATTATGCTGGAGTCCTTGAAGAGTGGATAAGATACAAATGGCCTGAATAGCAAAACCAGACTTATATTCTCTTGAATGCAGAGCCAGACAGGGATTAGAAATAGAAAAGCAAGTTAAACTTGCTTCCTTTTAACTGTGATGCTCACAGAGAAGAGTGAGTTACTTTTAAACTTAGCATTTAGTTATGAAAAAGACAGTTGTTTAACACTGTAATGGCATTGGCACAGTTATCATTTTCAGAGATGCCATTGCCTCTGGGGAGAGATGTGAAAAAATTAATTTCTAGGCTGTACAAAAATATATTTCACTGCAAAACGTCAGTTTGCAGCTGAAGAATGAAGCTTTTAAAAATATCTTCTAGAAAATGAGTTTTTCACACTATTTCCATGCTAAAAAAAAAAAAGCAGAGAAAGTAGAGGGGGCTTATAAATCTTTTTTTTTGTTTCTTTCTTTATCTGCATATGTGTTTCTCTGAGAGGACTTCTTTCCACACAGGATGGGACTGGTGCTGTGCCTGGTGGTCAGCTGGTAGCTGTGGTGCAAGTTACCACCTCCCATTGCACGGGTGTTTACCTGCTGGAGCTGGGCAGGTCTGTCTAAAATCCCAGGCTTTGGATCTCCAGCTCACCTTTCAGGTGCACGAATTAATTCTGGGTACCCATCTTGGAATCCAGCACTTCAAAGATTTAAAACTGGTTTGAATTCCAGTCTGTGAGACTTCTGTAGCTTTTGCATGTGTGCTAATGCACTGCTGGAGAGAATTCTTGTTTTCAGTCTTTCAGACTTGATGGAAACACGAGGCATAGTTTGGTTGTGGGAGTATTTTCCTTCACACTCTTACTTCTGCTTTGAGGGCTAAAGCAGAAAAACACAAACCAAAGGTGATTTTGAATATTGATTTGTTTCCAGGGTGCAAGCTGTAGTCTGAGGCAGAAATTAGTGAAAATTCCTGGGTGTCATAATTATAGAGGTTCCTTAAATCCTTGTGGTTTTTCTAGTTTACTGCAGTTTGCACACGTCCATGGGGAAGTCCCCTTTCCACAACTTCTTGTGCTAATCCTGGACATTGAGTTAATGATTTACATTTCTTCAGTGTAATGTGACATCAAACCACCTTCTTTCAATTCTATGCAAACACTCAGAAATTTCACAAAACCAGTGTTGTTGTCTGAAATGTAAATCATCAGAAGTTCAGACTTATTTAGTCACCCTGCATGTCCCTAAGAAACTGAAATGCTGATGATAGTCAGCACTTTGTCCCTGAATTGTCTATTCATTGGCCTGATTGGGGGCGATTTGGGCTCAATTATTTTTTCTTCTGTCACCTTAAACTGGGATCAGTCTTTTAATGACTTGTTGGGAAAGACACAAATGCCAGTGTATGAGAGGAATCAAATACAGTGCACATTACTGAAGTCAGACACGAGGCCATTTGTTGACTGGTGTGTAAAATGTTGTATTGCAGTCTCACTGGGGCTGTGGGTACCTAACACCCAACATTTGAGACTGCCTTTGGAAACAGCCACATCCAAAGCCACCTGTATCCTACTCCACTTCACTAACCAGGCAGACACTCATCTTGCACACCACAGATTCTGTAACCCCTTCAAAGGGATTCTGTCACTGAGGAAATGCTAAACAAAAAAATATGAGTTGAGAAAGTCACCTTCCCAATTGGAGCTGTTCTTTCACATCAAATTCTCAAAGGGATTTGTGGAATTACAAGTTCACTGCCTGCCTTCATACTGTCTGATAAATTTAAAGATGCACTTTCTTTCACCACATATTACACTGGAATTCTTTGTTTGTGTATTCTTCTCTCTTGGACTGACTTAAGAGCAGCCCTGTACCATGGATAGAAGTCTACTGAGTAGTGTGTTCACCTGGTGTGCAAAGAAAGTTGTTTCAGCTTCCCTGTGGATGGGCTGCACCTGCCCTTTAGCAGAGTCCAAAATGAAGATTATCCCAAGTGCTCAGAACGTACTCTCCAGCTCTGGCTTTATTCAACTCCCACTGTGACTCTTTGAAAGCATAAAGGTCTTTCTGAAATTTTGGATGTCGAGAGCTGCCGGCAGAGTACACTTTGATTCAATTTGGAAGATGCTCAGACTACTCCAGTGCTACAGATGTTTGCCAGGTTCTTAAAACTGCTTGAAGTACTTGCTCTGTAATAGAGTCGAGTGCTGCAATCTTGCCGTGCATTCAGTTTCAGTGTGTGTCTGAGGAAGAGTCACTGATACCTGCAAAGCTTCTATAAAGCAAGTACTCTTCCAATTTATTAGGTTTGTTTGGGGTTTTTTTGGTCATCCTAAACCCTAGCCATTTACACCTCAGAGCAGTTCAGAACAGCAGCTTTTCTCTAGTATCTGGAGTCATGTAACACTTAACTTTTAAACTGCTGTGCAACTCAACCTTAAGGGGCTGGGGCTGGCTACTTACACTCCAGGCAGTGCTGTGACTAATGTGATTCCAAGCCAAGCAGGGAGCACTTGACTTCTCAGGTGGACATGGTTTCCTGAGCAAGATCAAAGGCTGACTAACGCACTTGATTTGCATTGAATTCAGTACCAGGAACAGGAGGCACAGCTGGTCTTATTCGAAAATATGACAGTACAAAGATAAATATAGTGTGTTCTGAATAATAGCTTAGCATTTATATCACTCATCCAAAAAATAGTCTGTCTTCAAAGCTGCAGTTGCTGCTTCCCAACAGTCGTCTTTAACTCCTAATCTGTGTGGTATCACATCCTTCCTATTAAATCATTTACATGACAGTACAACAGGAGGTTGCTATGGAGAGAATAAGCTGGAGAAAGAACTAATGGTAACCCAGTGAAGGCAGTGCTGGAAACAGGGAAGAGGAGTCCTGGTAACTTCTTCAGAGGCAACTTTAGTGTTTGGTCTTAAATGATCAAATGAACAAGTTAAAGAGCAGGATCCAAATGAACATCACTGACTTCCTTCAACTTGCTCAAAATTAGGGCTTGTTGGATGTAGATCTTCTGTACCTAAACAAATACAAAGCTGAAGTATTTATATATTTCTGATGGAGTTTTCATCTAGACCCACTTTAGTGATATCAAATCCTTTCTGCCATCGTTGCTGAAGATCAATAAGTAAAAATGAGAGCCAGACCAGCTGCAGACACTGATATTACTTTGAATCTATTCCTTAAATGTTTATTTGTGATGAGAATTATTGTAATTTATTTTTAGACTAGAGGGAATATTTCTAAAAGTCCAAAAGAACTGTATTTGTTTTTCAGTCAGTGAGGCATGCAGTGAACTGTCCTTGGCAGCCCTGAAAAATCTGCAATTCCTTTAGGATGCCTTGTGGTGCAATGTGAAATACATGAAGAGAGAAAAGGGGCACGTACAGTAGTCCTTGAAATGTCATATCTTAATTTAGATCAGTTCTAATGCTAGGGATAATGCAAAAATTGTACTATTAAAACAAAGAAAAAAAAACTGAGAGAGTTTGTGATTGTGCATCATTTGTAATGTGGAGCTTGCAACTCTTTTCTGCCACAACTTTATAGTTGTAAAAGTTAAGATTGATAATTGCTACAATTTCTGATGTGGTTCCAGAGTTGAAGGCCACTGAAGAATCAGATATTTTCAGAGGAAGTTGATAAGTCACTGCTTTCAAATGTTGTGTTAAACACATTGAGGAGGTCAAGTCATAGCATTCAAAATGCTTTTTTATAATTTGTCTGAGGAATCCAAGGGTGATACGTTTCTTCCCTTTAATGAGGTTAGGATGGCTATTCATTTATTTTCATGTGATTGGCCTTGTAGGCAATCATATGGTGTGATCTTAAGCCTTTAATCTGTAATGCTCCAGGCTTCTGCAGCATGATTAAGCTAAAATTGTGTTCTGACAGGTCTGTGATTGGAGGAACCACAAGAGCAACTCTGACTTTCAATTCTCTGGGAGTTGTGAACTTAATCAGCAGTGATGGGATGTCTTAGCCAGCTGATAAATTTTTGCATTTCCCCCTTCTCACAGTACAGTCATGTTTCAGTTTTCATGGGTTTGCCTCCAACCCTGAGCTTCCCCCTTCCCCAGAGCAAGCAGTTTAATTTCTTAAGGTCCATAAATAATAAGGATTCTACACACCAGGCAAGATCCCTGGGGACAGCTCACGAGCTATCAGTGACTTGAATCCATTTTCTATTTCTTCAGTGACTTCTCCCTGTTGTACTTTCTTATTTTCTAGTGGACAATAGTAGAGGTATTGCATTTGCATTGATCATGTTTCTCTAAGAATCAAGCTGTTGATGCTTGTGAATATTGTTACTTATGTTATAATTACCTTATTTATAGCTTTCAAACACAGTGGCTTTGATTCTATGATGATTCTTACTTTTTTGGCCTGCATCGCTACAAGGTAGAACTTTGATCCTTTGATTTAGCAGGCTTTGTCTTTTTATAAAAATATCCTAGGGAGACGGAAATGTTCCAAAATGCATATTTTTGTACGGTCTAGAAGCATAAAAAAACTTCTTGAAAACATTTTAGAACTGCTCAGTGAAATTGTATTTGAGCATTTAACAGTTGACCTCTACCTTGACCTTCTGTTTTCATTACCATGAATGAATATCTAAATGTGACTTTTGGTTGCAAATTTGCTGGGTTAAAAGAGCAATGAATTGCAAAAAGTAGTCTTAAGCTGTTCCTGCAAATAAAGCAATTTTATCTTGAAATAATCACCTTATTATCAGCTGATGTCTTATTTAAGCCATCAGGTTAACATAAAGGTATAATATAAAGGGAGAGAGTGGAGGCCTTGGTCAAGCAGCTGAAAATAAAGTAACATTATTTATTTTGATGTGATTGTTTTACAGGTTGAAAATTGGTGTCCTCGTTTACCTTGGAGAGCAAAAAATCCTAATGAAGAAACAGATCAAAAAACAGTGGTAAGAACAACCATGTCCTTAATAAGGACAAACATGAGCAATAATTCAGTAATTGTGATTAATGCAGAATATCCTGGAATCCTGTGCCACAGAAATGCTAAAAAGATTAGAATTTACAGTTTTTACTCCTGAGTTCTTCAAAGCTGAAAGGAATCCTCCTTGACATGTGTAGCTCATGTATCCAGTCATTGCATTGTGCTCTTGATGGTGGATTTTCATTAATAACACTTTTGTGTTTAAATGTATTAAATACTGTATACAGATACTGAGAAAAATTCCAAATCCACAGACTGCTCACCAGTGTTAAGTATATGTGAAAATTTCCATTTTTATTGTTCCAAAAGTCTGCACCTTTTTTACAAAACTGCCTTAATGGAAAAGACTTATGTGTGTTTCAGGTTTGTAGCAACATTTTGATTATTCCTAATTTTTTCCCAGTAAATACTATACAACACACAGAGTTGTTTCTAAATTGTTACAGCATAATTATGTAGCAATTAAGTATTTTAAGATAATTTAAGATAATTGCTGGGCTGCATATGAACACAACTTACATAATATAGATATAGACTGTCTGATTTTATAAAACCAATTGATCTTGGAACAGTCTAGCTTTAAATGAGTATTTCCTTTAATATGTATACCCCAGCAATGTTTCTTCCTTTCTGGTATAATTGGAAACTTCTTTTTATGTGGAAGATTCATGATATACATAAATCTTGAGCCTACTGTATTATGATTTAGACATACCTTTACTTCATTTTGAAGCACATGAACAAAACCAGATCTTATATTGCAGAAATAAATGCATTGTGAAACATTGCAAATGTATTCTGGGCTACCAAGTACTACTAATAAAAATAACAGTAATTTATGTAGCTTAGAAGCATCTGTTTAAGTATCTTAAATATAATATATTTATATGATATATTTATATATTAATATCTTTAATATTTGAATTAAAATCTTAATGTGCTAGGAGTGCATCGTTTCTTCTATTTCTTTTTGTAAAAAGAGGGATATAAACTGCTTACATTTGAGCAGTTTTTAACTTCTGGAAGGTATGCTGAAGAATAACTAATGTTTGGGGTGTTCCTTAATGCTTTGCTTGAAGGCTGAAATTCGTATCAACTTTGATAATCTCTACAAAATGATGTCAAGGCACGAGGAATTCAGGTGGATGATGTTGCGCATCAGACGAATGGCTGATACCTGGATTGAGGCAATTAAATCACTTGCAGAAAAACAAAATTTGGAGAAAAGAAAACGAAAAAAGGTAAATGAGAACACTTTTATTCCTGTCACTTGCCATTATATGGGCTCTCTTTCAAGCTTCTTGTTCCAGGTGTAGCTTCAGAGTGGAAATAGAAAATATGTCTAAAAGGCTCCTGTTTCTACTCTTTTCAAAAGGTATTTTGCTGTTTGAAATTCTGTTGCAATGGGTGTTTGCTTTACAGGTAGTTTTACATGTTTTGCACAAGTCAATCTTGGAGAAAGTCTTCTGACCTTTGTAGTTTTGGATAAAATAGAGACTATGTAGACTAAATAGGGACTAGGTTCTAAAGGATTTACTATTTTCTATATTCTGTGAATTTACTGCAAGCTGATGACACTGGAGTGTTTTGGGAAACACCAATTGCACATCTTTGTTGTCCAAAATTGAGGCATACTCTAAATGTTGACTTAAGTTGACCAAAGTAGACAGACCAAAACTATGGATTGGATCAGTTTAGACCTCCTGTAATGAGTTCAATTTTAAAGCCATGAGATACTGGAGGTGAAAAGATGTAGTTCATTTGATTTTTTTTTTTTATTATTACCACTGCTAGTTAAGATAAAGCCAAAAGTTGCAAACACAACAACAGATTTCCTTTCCTGCCTTGTTATTTCTGGAGCCAGTCCTGAGTGGCAGCAGCCCCGTATATGTTCATATTTCTACCCTCTCTTAAGCCTGGCTGGCTCAACTCCTTGCTGGAGATTCTCAGTCTTTGCATTAATTACAAAATTAAATTGTTTGTGTGGAAGTATTGGCTTGTTTTCATTGATTTTTTTTTTTTTTTTGGCCATAGCTGGAATTTAATAGAAAGAAGAACTGCTGTAATGTATAACAGTTGCATGTTTAATGTCGATAACTCAAACACATGACTTTCCTTTCCAGATCCTTGTTCATTTGGGCCTTTTGACAAAAGAATCTGGATTCAAGATTGCAGAAAATGCGTTTAGTGGTGGCCCACTTGGTGAATTAGTCCAGTGGAGTGATTTAATTACATCTCTCTACTTACTGGGCCACGACATCAGGATTTCAGCTTCACTGGCAGAGCTCAAGGAGTAAGGAGATTACTTTCGCTTTTGAAACTGGAATTAGAAGAAAAGAATTGTAAACTCTTGAAGCTTCTATTAACAGTATATAATTTCTTGAAGCATAAAATGAAAGTGATAATTCACTAAACAGGCGATAAGGTTATTTTCATGAGCTAAGTATATGTGCCATGGAAAGGATAATGTGTTTTCATTGTAGCTTCAGGCTCCTGGGACTCCATAAATGAAGGTTGTAAAATTCCAACTAAGCAGCTTAGTCTTTAACATTCCAGGTGCTTTAACCAGCTGCAATGGGGAATGTTACAGACTAGCCTAATTCTGTGTCCTCTACTTCAGTTTCTGCTATTCTTCACTCAGTATCTCATTTTAAGATAAAGTTTAAGTTCTTTAAACATGTTACTTTTGATGTAGTTAATTGCTTGTGTTAGGTCAAATTGCTCCTTACTCTTCCTTGTCTTGCTTTGCCAACTAGTGCAGCACTAGACATAAAACATCTGTTTGATGCTTGAGCACGTGTGCCTTTTCTGCAGTTTTCCATTTTTAATTACATGACAGCATTGTTTTATAGAGAGTTCTTGTACTATAAAGCTGTCAATAGAAGTCAGAAATTATTTTGAATAATTTCAAGGCACACTATTTTTAAACATTTCAAACATATTATTCTTTTGCTTAAGCTAGATGAGATTTTTAGTAAAAATTAGTGCTTTACATTTAATAAATGTTGAGCATCTCTAGCATTTCAGTGTTTTACATGGTTCATGATTTCAAAACACAGTAAAAGAGTAAAACTTTTTTGCAAACTGGAATTGTTGGAATAAATAGTATTGCAGCATCAATTCAAGGTATTTGGAAAGTAATGTTTTTCATATTGCTTCTTTTTTTGTTTTAGGATCATGAAGAAGGTTGTAGGTAACAGATCTGGCTGCCCAACCCAGGGGGATAAAATTGTAGAACTCATTTACATTGATATTGTGGGACTGACTCAGTTTAAGAAAACCCTTGGTCCATCATGGGTTCATTACCAGTAAGTATAACACCCATTTGGCCTCAATCCAGCATTTTTTAAGGAGCTTTTGTTGAATAACACATGTCAAAGTACTGAAATAAGTCCATTCACATGAATTTATTTTAAAGTGCAAATGCACTTTTCTGTTGTCTTTAGCTCTTAGGATTAAAGGGGCTATTACTTGTTCTTTGCATGCCATCATTATGCCCCCCAACAAGCTTAAGATTCTTGGATTCAGTTATTTTTAATCTTAAAAAAATCTTAATTATCCTCTTGATAAATCATCATCTCTGCCCCTCTTTCCATCCTTTCTTTACCCACACTTCCCCCTCCCCATTTTTTCTGTAACTTAGTAGATGAGCTGAGAGATTACTGCATTTTGTTGTTTAGTTGGAATACCAGAGGCATGTTTTGCTTGTTGTAACTACACTGGATCAATGATTGTGGAGATTTATCTGTTCTAATTGTATTGCCCAACAACTGCAGTGCAATTTTCTGTTCCATCCCTTAAGATACTAGGCAGAGAGTTGTCTTCAGGGGAGGTCTGAAGGATAAACTGCAGTTATTGTTGCTTTTGTAATCTAAAAACATATTTCCATTAGAAATGGAAGATGAGGGTCACAAAAAATGACTTTGTGCATCTGCAGTTTTAGAACCTCTTTTCTTTTTGTCAATAGCTTTAACTCATTAAGCCTCCCATGCATTGTACAAATACACATCACCATGAAATAAACCCAAATCTAAATTAGTGCTGTTGATTTTTGTGTACCTACTCAAATTAGCTGTGTTTTATGATCCATTAAGTCCAGTGAATCCTACTTGAAGGAAGGTGTTGGAAGGTGTTCTAGGCAGAGAAACTGTTTTCTTTCAGCCTCAGGATTTTCTAGAGCATTGGATCTTTCCAGTGTAATTTTAAATGAGAGTACAGTGATCAACATTGCAGATTAGATTACTCTTAATCTCTTTTTTGAAGCAGGGCAGTAAATGGATATTCTAGTTTTTAGGAGCCTGCTAATAAAGATAATCCCATTTTCCACTGAGCAACAGTTGCTTGTCTGCCTGCCAGATGAAATTGTCACTAGGAGATCACATGCAGCACTGTGGTCAGGATATGAAACCCTTCTTATAAATTTTAAATGTTTCTTCCTGTCTGCTTGCAATTACCTGTCTGGTATATCCTGTAACAAAGCTATGGAAATATATTGAGATTATAGCTTAGCTATAATCAAATTTTCTTTCTTCATAGGATCGTTACATCTTGAATTATCAATCTGTTTTTCATTGATTACTATTTTGTGGTAATGGCTGGTGTTTTCTTGTTTAGGAGAGCAAAATTACATTTAACTCCAAGTGCCTTAGGTACTGTAGAATTTTTTGGGGGAGAAAGAGATACCTTAATGCCTGTCTTCTACAACACTGGATTTCATGCGCTGAAAGGGAGTCTCATCTACTCCATAGCCTGACTGAAAAATAAATAAAGGTGCATTTGTCCTTCATGAGACATTTTTGCCTCATCTTTTACTGAAGACTGAAAAAAAGTCACCAACATGTTGCTTTATATAGTTAAGCTTTTCTTTAATGTCTTTTTCTTGGCCTGGTTTCTTGCTAACTGCCCATTACTGCTTATTCTAATAAGTTTCTGGAGAATAAATTACTTCTTTCTCTTCTCTCCCAGCTCCTAGGATGTCTTCTATACTGCTTTTCCTTCAATTTGCTTTTTCAAAATATATACATGTAGGGATTTGAATCATTACTTACAATTCATCTTTTGTATACCTTTCATGAAACTTGTTGCATTTATTGTGAAACTTTAATTGTGTGATGCTTTTTCTCAAGTTCAGTGGACAAAAGAGGAGCCAGAGTCTGGCAGAGATTACAGAATTGATTAAAGCAGGAGAATTAATTTGTAGCTTCATGCATGCTGTCTCCTATTTCAGGATCCTCTTCCAATCCTTGTATTTTCTCCCAGCATCATGAGTTATCTTACAAATTTTGTCATTAAAATGTTTTGGAGTAAAAACAACTAAGTGCATTCTAACAGCACAGGCATCCATTTCCATTTAATTCCAATAAAATAAACATCAGGAATAAAGCTGCTTGTTAGCCTTGTTCTTTACAAATTTTGCTTTTTTTTTTTCTCAGTTGTATTTAATGGCAGTAGGAGTAATTGTTTGTCTTAAAAGAAGGTGTTTTTCGGTAGATGTGTCCAGGTCAGCTCAGTCTGGTTTATACAGACCAGATAAAATGAATTAAAATGTTTTTATTCACTTCAGATCAGAATAGAGTGGCAGAATAAGCCTCTGCCTTCAGAACAGTCGCCTGGTACGAGTGCTTTATATAATCTTTCTGGGTGAACTTGAGCCCTGAGGAAATTTTTGGTAGTTGCAAATCAGGTTTCTGGAGCTGCAAGCTCGAAAGAATGACCCTGCTGCTTTGGGAGTGAATATTTCTGAAAGACTCTTGTGCACAGCTGAGAGTACCAGTGACTTTAGGTAGTATGTGCTTTATCTGTGGGATAATTGGTGCTGCAAATAGCAGGAACACAGCAGAACCCATCTCATTTTGGAGTGCACCTTATTTCCAAGCAGAACAATGCCTGGTTGTGCTGGTTTTTTCAGTTCTGAGGTGTGGATGTTTGAATGCAGCTTGTGTGCAATAAATCAACATACAAATTAGTAGCTCAATATAGTTTGAAAAGTGCAGTCTTAGCACCCTCATCCTCCATGCAGCACATAAAAATCTGGTATTTTTTCATTTTTCCACAGTCTCTCTAGCAATGACTCATTCCCATATGCCAACAATCCAAGTGGCTTTTTTTTTTCTTGAAATAAATTAACGTGACAGCTATCCTGAGAAACTTCCTGCTTTGTTCCTGCTCTCTAGAATGCATCTTTTTTAGGAGGGTTATTTTCCGTCCTAAGATTTTAAATGTGAATACTGAGCAGCCTGATGAGGTGGGAGAAGGATACAAAAAAATGTGTACAAATACTTCCACTAGGTCAGCTCTGTTAAGATTGTGCTTCTGCCCAATACTTAAGGGGGGAAAATAGTTCCCTTTAAATAATCCTGGGTTACCTTTGTCTGATTTTTATTTTATAAGCCCTAAAATTGTCACTTCTAATGTGCTAGACAAAAAAGACTAACATGGATGTTTCTAAAGCAATTTACTGCCTACCAGTCCTCTTTTTAATTAGGCAGAGAATAAACTTACTCTGACACCAATTCCGGGCACGCTGCAATTCTCTGCAGCTTCACTGCTAAAACTAGGCGACATTTTAGGAAGGAAGAGTGGGAAAACTGAAATTAAAAGTATTCCAAATTAGCTTATTTTAAAAATATATATCCCTGATTTATTAAAAAGTACTGTTTTGTCATTTTCAAAATTAATTCTTTCATTTTAGAAAGGCTAATGTTTTATTTGCAAAAATAAAAAAAAAGACATCTAAATCATTAAGTGAAACAAATGGAGAATATGGTACTGGGATAGACAATCAAGGCATTCCTATGCATATTAAAATATCAGTTCAGCATAACTGGTATTAATTACATTCATTTCTAAATTTTAAATCTTTACCAGCTCTTTTCTGCTGCATTTCAGGGATTAGTTTCACCACTTAAAGCTTTGATCTCTCTTACCATTCCTGCACAGGCTTGCACTTTTTGCTCTCATCTTTTTTTCTCACTTAGTTTATGCCAAATCATATAAATATTTTTTTGTTTTTCCTGCTTTCTGGTTTAGATTTCTGTTGCATCACATTGCCTGTCCTGATGCAGAGACTCTGTGTGTGTTGGACATGGTTCCTCATATCCTGTGAACCATTAGTGCTGCTTATCTTACATCTGACTACAGGAAAAAGAGAGGCAACAAAGCAGTGCAGTGCTCCTTACATTTATCTCTTGACAAACTCCAGTAATGTTGCAGTTTTTCAAGATCTTGCTCCTATTTTTCATTCTCCTGTACTCAAGTACCTGGCCAAAAGCTGTCTGTTTGAGAGGAATTTTGTTTTAAGACCTGCCAAGAAATAAGAGGGCTTTTATTACTGAATGATTCATCAGTGCAGAACTTGTTTTGGTCCTGCTGGAGTATTTTGTGTGATGCAGAGATAATTGCCACTGTTGTAAAATATTTTCATTGAGAACAGTTGACATAAAACACTGCACAGAAACTGATCTGTCAGCTTTGTTGTTTGGTGAATCATAATGTGTTGTATATTTTGACTTTCTTTTTGTTTGAAATATCTCTGTGAAGGTTTAAAAAACATCATTTTGCTCAATATGTATTTTGAAATACAAGGGTAGCATTTCATAGAAGAATTTAAAAGTTTCTGGGTTTTTTTTTCTACTTCCCTAATTATTGAATACTTTAGAGAAAGGAGAAACATATAAGTAACATCTAAATTTATTTTGGGGACTAAAATCTTTAATTTTTAAAGCTAACAAATGACTGGAGATAAGTTCTTTCACCTTTTGAGGGCTATATTCTTTCACATTTAAAAGCCAAAAGCAGGTGTTTTGCTGAACAGAATGTACATATGGGCTTGGAGCATGGAAAATGTTGAAAACTGTGAAAAAAAATAACCATTTTTAATAGTAACTTGTGCAGCTACCTCCCTTCTCTGCCACCCATGAGTCCTTTCCAGTGATACAATGTGCAGTAAGAGTTCATGTGTTCATAACACAATTGCACATGATGGTTAATTCCTATATAAGACTTTCCTGCAATTTTGTTTGCAGAGGGCTGAAGAATGGTAGAGGCAGCAGCTCTGGAGCCCTGTCATGCACTTCAGTGGCAGTGGTCACTATGTCCAAGTCATGTCACAGATTTGGCAGGCTGCATTTTGGAAACATAACTTCTAGAATCTCTGTCCTATAACATGCACTATCTTCTTCACACTGACACTTTTTCTTCCTGTCATGCACTATGGCCCCTTTCTTTTTCAAGAAATTAATAAGATTTTTAATAAAGGGTGAGCATGATTCTCTCATCCAGGGCCCTTTGTAATCCAGTGCCAGGATTTCTCTCTGTTGTGTGCTGGTTGATGCGGGTAATTGACTTTTATATTGTTTCTTCAAAAGTCTGTGACAAAATGTTTCCTAAACAAATAACTGAGCTGACTGCAAGAACTCAGCATATTAAACCATCTTCAGGGCTTTTCCAGTAGGTCTAAAAGTCAGAACCTGGAGACCAAATACAATTGTGTAAAGACAATGTCCTCTTCTGCTCTGATCTTCTTGGCATGTGGCCCTGGCTGCTGCATTTGGTTTGTGGTAATGCTTGAGAACTTTAAAAAACACATGGGAAATCCTCTGTTCTTCTGCCAAATTCTACTCCAGAGCCCTGGGAAATGCAGGTGACCACTGTGACATTCCCACAGGCTCTACTTGGATTTTAAAGCATAACTTCATTCTGTAAGGACAAAGAAACCCAAAATAAGCTCCAAGGTTGTTATTTGAATATCTGATATATCCTTGAATTTGCTGTTCATAACATCTTTGTGAATGTAATACCAACAGAAATGTTAGAAATTAAAATGCACCTTCAATTTATATGTTCTCTACAGCTGCAAGCAAAGGCAAAACACATTTCAATTATCATAATTCTGTATATATACACACATTCTTATGTATACTGATGTAGGTGTACCTACAGTAAATTTGTTTTTCTCTTTTAGGTGTATGCTGAGAGTTCTGGATTCCTTTGGGACTGAGCCAGAGTTTAACCATGCCCATTATGCCCAGTCTAAAGGCCACAAGACACCATGGGGAAAGTGGAACCTCAATCCACAGCAGTTTTATACAATGTTCCGTAAGTACCTCTGTGCTTATAAATAATTTAGAGTTTAAAAAGGAATGCTGTCACTGAGATTTTTTTTTAATCACGCAAGACAAATTCACAGTTAATTAAAATGTGACTGCTAAATGGGCAGATTTGTGTCAATGTCTGTAGACTGTGCAAAAGCTCTGTTGTGCTTCCACCCAGAAATGAGAAAATAAAAATATTGAGCTAATATAAATAGTGGTAGGGAACTTTATGCTCTGGGTACCTGTGGAAAGTGGTGGCTTTTCCCTCAAGTATCAGGGAGTTTGTTTTTGTTAGTTTTGTTTCACTAATACTACTATGAAGCAATAGATCTTTGAGGAGCTTGCTAGGTTACATTTTTATAAACTGCACTCCTGCATTTCATCGTGTTGAGCTGAAGTTAGAAACTATGTCGGCTTTAGTGTTGTATTTTTGCTTTTGTTCCTCAACAACTCAGCAGCACCATCCCTTCACTGTTTCTTTGTGTTCAGGATTAAAAAATGACCACTCAGCAAAACTTCTTGTCTCTGCTTTTTTATGGCTTTATAAAAATTTTTGCCTAGCTTGTTTTCATATTGTGAGTATTTATCCTCAGGTGAACTGACTAGCATTTATTTGCCAGCAGTGTACAA
This sequence comes from Trochalopteron elliotii, assembly GCA_024734555.1. Taxonomy (NCBI): domain Eukaryota; kingdom Metazoa; phylum Chordata; class Aves; order Passeriformes; family Leiothrichidae; genus Trochalopteron; species Trochalopteron elliotii. The sequence continues at coordinate 175,995 of JANPWX010000533.1, forward strand.
AGCTATTGTATAAAAAGTAGTACATTTCAGCACTGCTGTAGATCTTTCAAGCATCAATAAATATATTTTGAAGTGTCTCCAGCCAAACCTAAAAAAGAAACAGAACAGACACAAAAAAAGGTATAAATTCTCTATAAAATGGGTCAGATTAAATGATTAGTGTGACCTGGTCCACACCTACACCCACACCTAGTCTTTGACTTTATGCCAGTAGGTTCCAGAACAAAGAGATCTCTCTCTTGCCTGCTGTAGCAGTAATTCAGGTGTGTTATCTGTGTAATTCAGGTGTGTTATCTCTGCAAGGTGCAGGGTCACTGCTGCAGGCTGGAGGGCAAGGAGGCTCAGGGCTGTGCCTTGGGCTGTGTGCAGAGGCTGCTCAGCCCAAATCTGTAAGGAAACATTCCGTGGTGACCAGCCCCACCTCCAGAGTTTAGTGCTGGCCCCTGTCTGAAATTAAGATCAGGGCTCTGTTCTCTCTCATCAGCTTTCATCATCAATCTTTCAAACTTCCCTCCTTTTCACAGCAGAATTATACATGCTGCTGTCGGGCTGACATGCTTTCGATTTCAGTTGCCCTGTAAAAGTCTTGAGAGAGGCATATTTTGTCTGTCAACATTTGCTGTGCAAGTTTTTCCAGAGAAATATAAGTGAAGGTTGTTCGAGAGATAAAAGGCTGCATTCACAGCTGTTGGGAAGCAAGTAACAAAACATGTGGTGATGAAATGTGACTTGGAAGTGGTTGCAGAGTTTGTGTCTGGATATTAGTAAGCAGAGCTTGTTCTGTATCCACATTTGCTAATATTTATTGGTTTGTGTCCTAAATAGAAAAGGGACTCAATCATGCTTTGTTTGAGCTGTCCAGCTGTTGGGAAATTCAGATGTGACGTCCTGTTCAAGATAGCACCAAGGGGGATGAAGCACTCAGTGAAAATAGCTGGATGAGCACTGGTGGTACAGCTGTGTGCTCTGTGTGTGTGCACTACTCAGTCCCACTCCATGAAATGCAAAAGAAAGTAAATCTTCTCTCTAGAGATCTCTGTTGTGGAAGTACAGACTGAGACTATGACTGTATTGGAATTTTAATAAATAACCATTTCCAATTTTTACTGCTGGAAATTACTGTGGGTCTTCCTCTGCATGAGAAGTGGTAAATGGATTGCAGGCAAACTAATTCTGAGTGATTCCAGTGCTGTGGATTATGCCAGAATTTTCCTTTTATTTATTTTCTTTTTGTACTAGGTGCAGAAGAGTCCATGTGTTTTGTGATATTAAAAGTTTATATTTGTTGGTTTGTTCTCTGCTGCAGAGACAGCATCATCTTTATGGGGTTGTGATTAAAAGTGCATATTATGCATCAGTAAAGATTTTATGGCAGATTAGAACCCTGGACAGCTTCCCAAGATCCCCAGACTCTATTATGTTTTGAGAACTCTGATTATAAGGGCAGAGAATTATCCTGAGCAACAAGTAAGCCATATTCAAACCTGTGGCATATTCCCAAGTACTTGACTGTTCCCTGAGTTTTCCAGAAGCGTGAGAGCTTTTCCCCTTTTTTATGTTTTTGGTGTTTTTAATTCAAATACCTTCTTGCAAAATAACAGCACTGGTACTTCTAAAAGTTTGTGGTCTTGCTTAAAAATCCATCTGAGTGCTGCTTCCTGTCTGTGATGTTTGAGGCACTGAATTCCACCAGTTCTAAGTGCTAACTTCAACAAAGTTTTATTTTTCTTTTGAGTGCGTACTGCCTTGCCTCTCCTTTGAATGCAGTCTCTTCATCCAAAAATATGAAAGGATGGAAAAATGCCCCTTTTCAGACATATTTGAAATGTGCTGTTTTCTCTGTAAAATTCTAAAAAGTCCTTGGGTCCAAGTGGGTGCCTGGCTGTTGCTGAGGCATTTTTTTGTGAAAAAGAGTAATTGTCATTTGAAAGACTGAATGTAATGGCAGAGGGACGTGTACACTGTGTATGGTTTCTCTGTTCTCCTGCATTATCCACTTGGATGATTTTCAGGAACAAAAATGCAAAACCTCATAATTGCAGTAGAATTTTTTTTTAATAACTCTACTCGAGGTTTAGCATTGAATTTATCGAAAATGCCTGAGGCATTGTCTTTGGATTTAGGGGGTTTTTGTTTTGTTTTGGGCTCTTAAGCTTTTCAAATGTAATTAATTATCAGCTTGTGTGCCAGAATGTAACAGGAGGCTTAGAGAGGAGATCCTGCTGTTTATTGCAGCCTTTTTCTATGTGCACTTGTGAGGCTCTGGCACTTTTTAGGGGCAAAAAAACCCATGTGTTGGAGTAGTTTTTGCAAAGTAGGGATGGATTTTTACCTGAAGCATTGAGTATTGGAGTCCGTCACTGGAATTAAACACCCAGTCTACAAAAAAACCCAATGCAAAACAACAAAACCCCTTAATTTTAATGAGCCTAAATATCTGTGTCTTTATAGGGGAGAGAACATTGACCAGCACTGCTGGATGTCACTGCTGGAAAAAAGACCAACAGGGGCTAAAAACAATATAAAAAGCTATAATATAAAAAGCTAAAATTGCATATCCTTTGCACACACTCTTTTTTGCCTGGATTGGATTGAAAACAGTTTTGCCAACTTGACACCGTTAAATATTTAATGATCACTATGTCTGGGAGATTTAGGCAATGCAATTTGTATTCTGATTTGCATAGTCTGTAGGTCAGTAATTAGCATGGGTACATAATTTACAGTGAGTTGGGTGCTTGGTGTTGGTAATTCCAGTATAGGAGGTGAACCCAAGAAATCTGCTAAAATTTATTTCTGCCATTGAGCAACATCCAGCTTTTCTAATGAGCATAAATCCAGGGGAGTTTCAAACTGTTGGTATTGCATCTCTGAGATTTGTCAAGCTGGATTTCTTCTGTTTCTTTTATCTCTAATAATGAAATAAAGCTTAGCACACAGACAAAAAAGATCATTACCATTGGACTCAGTCCAGCTGCAGCGTTTTTATTATCAGAAACAAGACAGAAAATAGCTGCTTGTTCCTGTAGGCATATGGAGCGGGATTTAAAATTATTAAAAACTATTTTGGATAATGAAACAAGCAAGTGTGTCTTCCAGTACTAATAAGGAGGTGATCAATTGCATAATATGTTCCTTCTTTTCTGACAAGATTCACTCTAATGTAGCATTAACCAGTATTTTCAAAGGTGCTGAATCTCCTCTGTTTCTTACAGCTCACACTCCAGATAACAGCTTCCTTGGATTTGTGGTAGAGCAGCATCTGAATTCCAGTGACATTAAACACATTAATGACATCAAAAGGCAGAATCAATCTCTCGTTTATGGCAAAGTAGATAATTTCTGGAAGGTGAGTTTTTTATACTCCTATGCTTGAGCAGAATTTATGTTGATCGATATAATAAAGCATAATTCGAAATTTGAAAGTGTCCCATCTGTCTAAACCCATTAAGTTCTTTTTCTGGAAACAAATGTATTTGAATAATTAAATGGAACATTTTGAAGCCTTTCTGTCAGAGAAACTTCTGTCTAGATTGATGTGGATCCTTTGCTATTTCTGTGTGCTTTTCTGATAGAATAAAAAATATAGTCTTAATGGCACAGTAATTTTAGAAAATGCAGAAGGCTGGTAAACATAATGGAAAATTTAAGGTGTGAACTTTCATCAGTCATAAGCAAACCTGTCTTTCAATTGCTTCAGTTCTTATATCTACAACGAAAAATGTGCTGCACTTTGAGATGGAAATTCTGTTTCACGAAAGGCTCTAAAGGTGTGCAGTCTCATTTTATCATCCTGTAATAATAGTATCAGAGTTTTATTTCTTTAATTGTATTTTATTGTATTTTCTCTTATCTGCAGATGAGAGCAGCAGAGTAACAAGACCAGGTTGTTGGTCATATTTTCACTAAGTTATATTGTGTTATTAAGTTATAGTGGTCTCTTTCTTTTTTTGTTTTTCACCCTCTGTCCTTTTCTCTGGCTCCTTCTTCCAGGCTGACAGACCTGGGAATGTGTCTCTCATGCAGTTTTCAAAGAGATTACTTACTAGTAACTGGATTTCTTCCAAGTTACCTCCAGCTCTGTGTGCCCAAATACTCTGCATGCCCATATCTTCCATGGGCTTTCCCTCCTGCCTAAAAAGACCTTATTTTTAAGCCTCTTGTCAACTGAAAAAGGAATTATCAGTGCCATACACAGGGCCAAACAATGTAACACTGTGAGACCACCTGGGTCTCACATTGTCATTCCTTTTCTCGTTATTGGCATGAGAATATTGGTCTTGCACAGTTTTTGAACCACAGAAGCAGCATTCATTCTGGTGACTGAGATTATACAGAATAAATTCTCTAAGGTTTATAGCTACAAATAAGTGGTCCATCTGTGAGACAAAACAAAACTAAAACTCAATAGAAACAGTAGAATGTTTGCAGTAGTAGCAGAACAGGTGCAGCTGGATGTTTCTTGGCTACTGCACTGAGAAAATATGTAGGAAATACATGAAAGTATTTATTTATTCGGTTTGGCTCATGGTACAGAAGAACTTAGTGTGCCCCTGTGTGCAGTCTCTCCTGTCTGCAGAGTGCTGGAGCAGAGCTGGAACCCTTTCTTCAAGTCTTTTTAAGCTTAGGCTCTTGTACTTATACTTGTGTCTCTACTTGTACTTTTACTAGTGACTGATCTCATTATCAACCTCTCAAGAACAGCAGCATGCAATAGTATCTAAACTTCCTGACCTGATCTGCAGTGCACATCAGCAGAAGGACCTGTTGAATAGTGGCTGGATTTAAGGAACAAGACAGCTCCTTAGTCACCAGGGTGGTTTTCACTGACATTTATATATATCCTTCTTGATTTATTCAGTCTGTATGGATTCAGAAATATGTATGGATAGTTTATATGCCCAGATGGGAGATTTGTGATTAGTCTTAGATTCTGTATGAGACACAGGATATTCATGGACTGATTAAGACAAAAGCATGGCTTTTTGGAAAAGAATACCCAGTCTTGATTTTTAAATAGCACACAATGGAAAGCCCACTGTTTCCTCTGGGGAAGTCCTGCAGTAATTACCTTCTCCCTTAAGACTTTGCATTATTTCTGGTACAGATTTCCATATGGTTGTTTCCAGTCTTGGTAGCAGTTATAAACTTTCTCAGCTGGACTGATAATGTTTCTGTTCTGTTGCCATGTAGGAATGTATAGGTTGAGGTCAAAGTAACCCATAGTCATCTGAAAAGCCTGTATATGCTGAACCCCTGAGAGCTTTGTGCTTTCTAATCCTTAAGAGTTTTCACATGTCTGTTTTCTCTGAACCTTCTCAAGATTATTCACATTCCTCTCAAAATGTGAATGTTTGCAAAGGGCACATGGGCCATACCAGCATCAAATCCAAAAGGAAATACTCTCTCATTTTTAGTCAGGTCCATTTCTACCATTAGGAGCTCTCAGCCAAGACCTTTGTATCATTTTTTAAAGTGCTGCTTTTAAAGTCACTGCTGTATTTTATCAGTATTGCTTGTCTTGTTTTTTTCCAAGATGTTTGATTTGGTATCTGGCCATATTAAAATGTGTATTGTGTGCTGCTAACATCGAGCCGATTAAAACTGTAACTTGGAGATTTTAACTGCAGTCATGCCCATATGCACTCATATATAAAGTGCAAATCACTGCAGATAGACTTTGAATCACTTACAGTGTGGGATTTCTTATCTGGAGTGATAAAATCCAATTCTTGTGATCAAGAGAAAGCCTGAACTAATCTTGTGTCTGTGTAATTTGCTTATTTCACGTTTCTTTCATTTTCCCTGCTCAGTGCTCTTTTCATCTGCCACCACGGCTTGTATGGAACCAGACTAATCTATTTATCCTGCTCCTGTTCTTTTTACTGAACATGGCCAATTAATGAGAGGTGTAATTTGCACAGAGTACATGTGTCACTGCTGGGGGTGATCAGTCATTAGAGGAGCACAGTGGGGAGGGAAGAGCGTTCCTGTCCCCAGACTTTGGTGCTTTTGGGGAATAGCAGTGGCAAATCAATTGTTTAATTTTAAACCAAGCAGGCTGAAGTGGGACTGAAGTGTGCACAGGACCTCTTCTCCCTGGGGCTAGATAAATATATAAATATATGGCTTTATGTCTATATTATATATAAATATATAAATATATGGCTTTATATAGCCATGGGCATGGGTTCTTTTCTGTGCCTGAGCCCAGTGACATCCATCCCATATCACAGTGGCCCAGTCTGGGTACACCTTTTGAGGTCAGGGAGGATGTATGGTGCAGAGGGTATAAGATAAATCTGCTTTATTTCCCTCTAATAAATAAATGAATCCTAGATGGGTTGAGGATTACAAATCCTGAGGAATTTTTTGTGAAAAAGAGTAATTGTAATTTGAAATTGTCATTACTAAATGTAATGGCAGAGGGGTGTGTACATTGTGTATGATTTCTGTTTCCTAAAGAACAGAGATTTTCTCTTAAGAATTTTGCCACGTTTCTAAAGGTTATCTTTTAGAGGTAAGCTATGAAGGGCAACATTTGCCAAGGTTTGGAAAAGTGTTTTTTGAGATTAAAGGTTTGGGGTTTTGTCTGGGATTTTTTGGCTGTACTAAGGAGAAAAGAGAGTCCTATCTATGTCAAAGTGGGGAGAAAAAAGGAGTTAATAAAATGTGTGTGAGACCTGTAATGCTCTCCATTATCAAAATTTGCTTTAATTACAGAACATTTCAATTAAAAGAGAATGTTTGAAGCCTTTCATGTTGCCTTAGCTCCTGTTCCTAAGTCTTTTCTTTGTTCTTCTTCCTGCAACTTACTGTGAAATTCTTCCACTAATTTGACCCTCAATCCTAGAAGAGTCAAGATTCATTTTGCAGTACTTGCCTTTTTTTTTTTTCCCTTTTTTTTGTGGGTTGCTGTGAGAGAAGTCAGAAGGTTGCTTGTATCAGAAAATAGGCATCAATGCATAACATAAGTATATGATGACTGCTTTCATATTTTATCATAGTGTATTGGAGCTGTCTTGAAAATATTTGTATATTTAGAGGCAAAATAATGTGTGAGTTTCTTACTGATGCCACTTGAAAAGCTGAGCATTCTCCTTAAATATATACTGCCTGCATAGCGACTTCTGAAGAGCTGCATTGGAAATGGTTACCTTTAGCTTGTTCTCAATGGGAAAGCACATCACTGAGGCTGTTCACATTAATGTCTTCCTTTTATAGCTCCAGGGAATATGTAATGAAATGTAATTTCCCCATCATCTGCCCTCTTGCATGAAGCAGGAGGAAAGTCCCTTCCTTCTGGTTGGTTTTTGTATTTCTTGTTTAGAGTTGTACTTTGAATAAATATTTCGTTTCAACTTTCAAACTAAAAGAAAAATAAGTGAAGGGACAGAAGTTCCTTCTCACCTTTTCTCCCATGTGGTCAGTGCACTCACAAACTTGTCTTGTGGTCATTCTATTTTATGTTACTCTGAACGTGCAGCAGCACTGGGGGCTTTTCAATGAATCAAAAGTTACCCTAGAGCCTGGCACCAGGGGCACTGCCCTGCCTTGTGCCACAAATATAACAAATTGGAATGAGCCAGACACTTTAGCTCAGGAGCATTTCTGAAATTCACCATTTCTTTCTGAAAGCAGTATGGATCAGAAGCAAGTCAGTCAAAACAAATGAGTGCAGTAAATAACACTTTTAAAGGCATATTCTTTAACATATAGTAAGAAAATTAGAATTTAATTTATTATGAAGAAAGAAAGAGAACTATGTTTTTCATGATTCATTTACCTGTCAGGTCACTTATCAGCTTCTCACTTTGCAGAACTCTTCAGCTACAAAATTAATTAGTCAGTTCTTACAGTACTGATTAACACAATCATCTACTGTTATTTGGTTAGCACAAAACCAACACAACCTTTTCTTCCTGTGGTCCCGCTTCCTATTTTCAGCTGTACCCCTTCACTTTTCTCCTTCAACACTTAGTGAACAAGGGTGTCTCCTTGGTTCTGGAAGTTTCCATTCAAAGGTCAGGAGATTGCTGTGTAGGTGTTGGTGTGCATTGCATGACAATGAAATTGTCAAATCTTGGGAAAACCTTGGTGTTTATAAAACCCAAAACCTTCATGGATGAAAAAGATGAGGATAGGGAACTGGATAAGGTTCTTCAAGCTCTGCCAGAAATCCAAACCCCTCACTGAGATGTTTTATTCATTCTTTGTGCAAAATTTATATATGTGCCAATGTGTGTTTTATTCAGAGATATATGGTGCCTAAAAAAGAAGCCATAAATGGACATTCAGGAAGAGCAAGAGCATGGCAAAGTTATGTGATACCTCCCTTGCAAATTCTCTCTCTTTCCAGTTTTTCTAATTCAGTGTGTTTCCTGATTCTGTTTCTCTGTTGATAAACTGTCTGTTCACACATTATTGAGATCTCAGTACAAGGTGATTTCAAAGTGTTTGTTTGATCGTGAACCTCTGCAAACTTTTTTTTTGCCTCTGCAGCTTTCTCTGTCACGGAGTCCCTCAGTCTATGACCTGTTGCAGGAGAAATTGTTAACTTGTCCCCTATGATCTTTGTTTGGATTTCTTTGTATAAGATATTTTGAATAGTCAGTCACTATCCATGTTCTTTATGCCAACTATGGGTTTGTAAATCTCTCTCGTATTCTGACAAGGTGTCTTTTTCAAACTGAAGAATTGTTAAAGAATTTCTTGCAGATTTCTGGGTGTAACAGTGGAAACTCTCTTGTATCTTGGATTCTTCTTACCCCTCTCAGAACACTGTCCAGTCCTTTCAGCTTCTTTTTGAGAAAATGGACCAGAAATGCAGCAGTTTGTGAGGAGGGAGAGAATAGTTTTAACTGAATAGTTTACTAATATTCTCTTTATTTCTGTATTTCTTTCCAAAAACCTCCTATCATTTACTTGGTTGGTGAGTGGACTGACTGCTACTGAACAATGTACTGGGTTTTTTCATGGGCCATAATCATGTGTTGTTATAATGCAAAGTGTTCATTCTTGAGTGACACTGGTTAGCTCAGGGCTTTCTTTCCACACTTGAAGTGAGGACTGGTTTTCAACATTTCTGTCACTTCAGTTAAGTTACCAAACATGTTTTATTTCTGTGAGAAGTTGTCTATGCAGCAGTGGGGGAAAACATTGGAAAATTCTTTTAGCTTTAGCACAAGGTGTATGATCCCCATATTCATGGTTAACACTTAGTTTTGTACCATACAGTGCTTAGTACAAATGCCAGAGATTAGTGTGGCCTTGTGTTAACTCCCTGTGTCTGAGACTTATTAGTCTTGTGCCAGCTAATGCCTCCTTGTTTACTCGTGTTAGTGATTAATATGTACTGGCTGATACCTTAGTTTTGAGAACAAGGATTGTGTGTTAGAGGAAAGAAGGATAAGAGAAGTACATTATGACTTGACGACATATTTCAGATACTTTCAAGGAGAAAACATTCATCAAAAGAGCCAGAACCAAATCCAAACAAGTCCATGGCGATAATTAGCACATGTGATGCATTCAGAAAATGTGATGGATGTGTTAATTTCAGGAATATGACCTGGTGTCTGAAGTTACTGAGCATGCATGCTTTGGGAGAATTCCCCGTGCATCCAGGGCTGCTGATATAGTAATGTCAGCTTTCTAACCTGACTAATTGGTTGGAGAGTTAATTTCCTGGGTTTTGGTGACAATTGAATTTATCAGATGGTCTCTATTCTAGTCTCCCTATCCCATAAATTGCTGGGGGAGGCTTTTTCAAAAGCTTTAGAACTCCAGGTGTTCAATATGATGATGTTTTTATGCAATATTTTGAAGTTAGTTTGAGTTTTGTTACTGTGAATAATGACAGGATACTTTTGTCACTTCTCTGTTCACTTTCACATGATGATTATTCATTCACAAGATGATTCCAGATCTCTCCCCAGGAGATTTAATTCCTTTAAGAGGTTCAAAGAATTGCTACAAGCTGATTTAGGAAACTTTAGGATTCTGATTTAGGCTTCTTTAGAAAACACTACCACTTTGGTGAGAGAGGATTTTCTTGGACAGGAAGAATTGTCATAATCATTTTGATAGATTTATGTGGTTACATAGTTAACTCTTTATTTAAATTTCAGATTACTTGTTCAGTGTAGAATTCAGACTTACTAGCCATGAATCATTGAATCTTCTCCACATCCATTTATAAATTCAGGGCATTTTGAGTTTCATATTTGACTTCAAGGAGACTTAATCTTCTCTTTATGATTTACCCTTGTAAAACACTGTATGTATTTGACTCTCTTAATATTCCCCAGCCTTTGTGCACACTTCTAGCTCCCTGGTAGACAGGATTTTCATTATTCAGGCTTGTCTTGAGAAGCCTTTGAGAGCGTGACAGTTCTCGAGCAGAGATTAGGTTTGTGTCACAATCTCCATTGTCATACCTTGCATGTACACTGCATTTTGGCTTACTTTTGACTTGACACTTGCACAGATAAGCACTCAGATGACAGGACTCCTCGACTTTACAGTGTGCATTTAGGATATACACAAAGATGTATCCTGGTACTTGCTTTTCTGAATTCCATTTGTCAAGCTTTATTAAACCATTGCCTTCTGAATTTGTCAATGCAAGGAAGCAAGGCTGATATATGGGCTGTTTTACATATGTTTTGCAGTCTGAACTTTAAAGCCATAAAGCAGTTGAGGGCTCTGAATCAAGCTCTTCTGTAATGCAGTTGGCCTGTAGTGGTGCTTAATTTCATTCAGTGCTGAATATTTGGTGTTCTGTGAGGGCACCTGAATGGTCCAAAATTGCAAAATACTGTCATTACCTTGGACTGGCAAACTGTTGGTAAAGCAGAGTTGTTAATTACCACCAGCTTCTACACTGAGAAAACTAAAAGCAGAGTTTAGTTCTTGATGAGCCGTGTTTCCACCACATATTTTTGTAGCTTTTATATTTAAATTTTTCACCCACCAAACTTAAAATTTCACCTCTTCATACTGTGTCTTCTTGTCAACATTGTCCTAGGGAAAGACTTACCAAACAGTTGTCACTTGATTTCTCTGATGAGAAAGGCCTTATCATGATGCTATTAGAAGTAGGTGGAAATGATTGATGAACAGTAATAACAGTTCTGCAGTCAGTGATCAACAAAAAGTACTTTTCTGAATGGCATGTTTATTTTAGCTGCCGAAAAATTGTTTCAGAAAAGGTTTGTGTAGCTGTTACTCACTGTTACATTTCCATTTTGATTCTGAGGAGACATAATTTGCCTTTTTTAAAATGTGATTAGCTTCCATCCTCTAAGTCTAGGCTTGCAGTATGGACAGCAGGGTGAACAAAGTCTGACACAAACTGCAGAGAATGTCAGGTTTCCATTACTCCCCAGCAGCTCATGATCTTGTCTCTTTGAATCCATCTTGGAGAAAGTAAAGTTCAAGTGGTTTAAGATAAAAGAATAATTATATCTGCTCCCAAATGAGCAAGTCGAGAAGCAGATAAATAGTTGAAGGAATATTAGTATTTTTTTGCAAGTCATATTTCTTGCTTTATTTATATGTAGCCTTTCTATTTGTAAATGCCATTTTTGCACTCTCTCATTTTCTAATTCACTCATTTTAATGTCTAGAATTTGACTGTATGTCCTGATTATTTTTCTTAGGTGACTTCCTAGAATATATGCTTTTATGATCCAAAATTCTGCAAGGAATGTAGGGCTACTTAATTGCAAAAGGAGACAAATGTTAGTGAGCTTTAGGTAAAGTACAAGGTGCTAGTAGTACTTTTATGGTATTTTTTAGATGATTATGAAAACAGTTGTTTTCAACTCAAAGTAAATAAGGAAATAAATGGGTGAGATTTTGGTTGGATAAATTATCCATTTATTTGGATAAAATCTGTGGTTTTGGACTCTTAATTGGGAAAAAAATCAGTCATATGCCTAATATTCCCAGTTAAGCCTGTGGATGCTTAATGTCATTTTAAAGCAGCTGCATACTCTATGAAAGGTTTGTAAAATTGTCATTGCAATCTTGAAAAGAAGTGCAGTTTTAGGTAATCTTGGTTTTGTTCTTTCTAGCTGCTTGTTCCTCAGATTTTTCTTGAGTTAGAGTGCATTAGTGTCACCAGGGTTTGTGTCATGAGCCAATAAAATCTGAGGCAAGTGCCCTGGTGTTGTTGCTACAGGTGGACCATGTCAGTTGTACCTGCTATTTCTTTGCCTTCTCTTCCATTCAGAACCCTGAACACTCCAAAGTTCTGGATGTATGAAAGGCCAGGCAGGAAGGGTTAAGGTATCCTCTGGAAACAAGACCAGGCCACTCCTTTTATATTTCTCCTGCTCATTTCCAAAGAAAACGTTATAAATGGATTTTCTCTTGACAAATACAAGTTTCTCACAGTTTCTAATTATGGTATTTTAGCAATTACGTGAGCAACATCTCTTACAGAGTAATTCAAAATTGAAGTAAGAAAATGGAGCAAGCTTTTAGTTTTTTTAATAATTTGTGTTAATTAATAACAAGAGCAGCCACATGGAACAAGAAAGCATCTTTGTGTTTCTCTGTTGGCTGTTTTATGTAATCCTCAGCCCAGGACAGTGTCTGGCTGGTGCAGCCTTGGCAGAGCTGCCAGAAGGGGCATTCAGGGATGGGTCAGCCCATCCTCCTCAGCACAAGCAGGTCACCAGCAGAGCAGGCTGAAGGGAGAAGCCACTGTCATGGACATTAAACTCCCTCTGCAACAATTAATTCAGCAAAGAAGCTGTAAGAAGTAGCACTCATCCCACCTAACCCTGACACCTGCTTCTCCAGGGTTGGAAAAGACAGAATTTTCACCAGTCTACTTGTCCTTTGAATGAACTTCAGTGAAATTGTTGGCCAGCTTTCACACGGGGCTGTGGAGGAACAGTGCACAGAATTTACATGACAAAAATAGTGAGTGAAAGTAGAATTGGTAAAAACTCACTTGCTGCCAAGAAGTATAGCAACTTGTTGCCTGATTTTAGAGCTATTACTAAGACTATGTGCAAATATTGAGGGAAAGTCTTCTGATCTGTGTTGCAGACTGCATGTAAATACAGTCTTCAGCTAATTGCCTTGGAATGCCAATAGTCTTTAAAACTCAAAAAAACATATGGCACTGAAAGTAAAGTAATTCTTGTGTGCAAACTAGGATGGTGTACTATTTTTTCTTAATTATTTTTTTAATGCAAGATTAAAGCCATTGCTCTTCTCTGGGTCTTTTCCAAAATGCCTTTAAAGCTTCAAGTAGGTGAAGCATTTGTGGATCTCTCATGGAACTCAGACACTGGGTATTTAGATAAAGGGATGTGTTCAGTTATTCAGTTTTCAAGACTGCATCTTACTAAGGTGGCATTCACCTCTTTCTTCACATAGAAGATAATTATTTTGCCTCTTTGACCAAAACAGTGAAAATTTGATATTTCAAAATGATCTAGTATTTTTAAGCCAAGTACTGTTTCGGCATGCTGACATTACAGCTGTCTGATGGCATCCTGGTTTTTGTCCAATTAGAAATTAAGAGGGCCTTGGTATTGATTTCTTTATACCTCAACTATGAGTGAAAAAGCTGCAGTTTTCTTCCAATTTGGTAGAAAACCAAACTAGTAATGTAATGAAAGATCAAACATTATAGAAATCAAATAGGAATGAGTGAAAATCTTCTTTCCCTGGCTTTTGTGGTACAGAGTTTAAAAAAAAAAAAACAGCTCTGATTAAATATGATTCAATATTGTTCCTCCAAATTTGTAACGACTGAAAATATTTTTTCCTTGCCATTACAGGATAAGAAGGCTTACCTGGATGTCATCCACACCTACATGGAGGTCCATGGAACTGTTCATGGCACAAGCACCATGTACATTCCTGGCTATGTAAAGAACCATGGAATTCTCAGCGGGAGGGATTTGCAGTTCCTACTGAGGGAAACCAAAGTAAGTTTGTCGAGCAGGAGCGGTGGCAAAAAATATCTCCAAGTGGAGGGTGTCTGAAATGCATGCATTTCACCTCCTATGAATAAGATCCTAATTTAAAAGCACTGGAAAAAAATTATCATGTGTGAAGGAGCTTAAGTTGTGTTCTGTGTGCCAAGAATATGTTTTTCATCGTGTCTGTGTTTGGTGGATTGACAGCTCATATTAGAAAATTGGGATGACAGCCTACAGTCCCATTTACCAACCAGCTTGAAAAACAGGGATAAATGCATTTTCCATTTTCTTGAATGTGATATTCAGCTCAAGGAGATTATCAGCTGAGGATGTGCTCTGTTTTACATGCCTGAGGTCAAAGTTAGGTAACATCCAAAAGCTGCACAGCCACATGCTTGCTCTGCCCTCCCGGTGACTTTAACCCAGAGCGACCCTGCTCTCCCAGGGACAAAAGCAAAGCTGCATTTCATTTGCCATTCATGTCCTTCCTCTGCTTCAGCTGTGCACAGAGAGTGAGCACAAGAACGTGGCTTTTTGTGATGTGCTTTGCCTGTGGCTCCAGAGTCAAGGGAACTCAAGATAAGGGACAGGATGTACATTGAAATAAACTTTTCTCCCCATGGTTTTGTCAGGATTCTCTGCCCTTCCCATAAACTTTGTGGCACTTTGCAGCATTAAAACACTTCAGTGGATTGTATTTAAATAGGGTGTTTAACTTCAAGTTGATGAAAGAGGGGTGGTTGTGTGTCTAAATTAGCAAAATCTGTGGAAGTGCACCACTGTTGATAGTTTCTTGCTGTGCACTTCCACAGAAAAATCTCTTTTTTAAAAAAAAGAAAAGAAAAAAGCAAGCACCTCTTAGGTTTCCCACACAACTGCAGAGATCTCCTTTTTTAAGGACTTGGGAAAATGATGGTAATTTGACATCTCTCTGTGACAGCTGTTGGTAAATTACAAGTTTTTAAAGGCAACCACTGTGTGTATGTGCTTGCTGCATGCAGATACACATAATGTTGCATATTAAAAAGTCAACATTTGCTTTCGTCATAGATAATCTGAGATTACACAGCTTTTGCCTGTGTGGAGTATGAAATCCCTGTGTTAATCATAATGTGGGAAGAATATTGACCTTGTAATAACTCCAGGCATGAACAGTGACTACTTCCTAAAAAAACATTTGTTCTATTCACTGAAATAGTAAAATAAGCAAATGGACTTCCTATAGAATTACTACAGTCCCTATACAAATGTCAGTTCATAATAATAGTTATATTTAACTAAGCCTTTTTCTAATTTTTTTATCAGCCATCTTGCATGTATCACATTAAAAAGCTTGCTTTTCAATATTAACTACGTGTCTCATCTAGTTGTTCTTGGTTATATTTACTGTGCTCTAAGATGCAATGTAAAGACACATTCAGTTTAGGACAAATTCAAGTTGATGTTATGGAATTTAATTGTATGGATTTTGTGACACAGGAGATAGCAGACTGCTTCCACTCAGATTTTGAGCAGTAATTGCACCATCAGATAGAAGAGACTCTGTTGGGATTGTGAAGTGCTCCTGAGAAAGTAAATTGCTTATTTTTCACAAAAGTATTTGGTGAAAAGCATGGATCTGTGCTGTGCTTTTGTCAGAGTCCTAGAGCATTTTAGATTTTAGTGATTTTTATTCTATTGTTGTGCATTGGTTATGGTTGGTTTTTTTCCTTCATAACATTGGGGAAAATTCTTTTCAGAATTTGCTGCATTTTTTAGTAGAAGACACTGAGAAAATCACTAATGTATATCAGAACCCTATTTCAGGAAGTCAGGGTTTTAAAAATTACATCTGCAAGCAGTATTTTTATATGGCTTTCCTGAACTTTTGTTAGCAGATTTGCAAATGACAAAAGCTGTTTTCCTTTTAAGGAAATTATTTCTTTGGGATACAGCCAGGCTAACAAAACTTTGCCCTGATGATAAGCTGTTAATAGTCCATCTGCTTCTCCTAATACATAAGTATTGTCAGGGAAATGAGAGTGCAGTGTATTTCTGATTTTGCAACAGAATTAAATTAAATATGGCTTATTGCATCATGCATTTTGCTTATTATTCCTGTCTAATACAGTTTAAATATGTCTAATTGAACAGAAGAAGTAAAACAGCAGCATCCTGGGGTTGAAAGTGGAGGCTGATATCTCCTATCTCATTTGTTTGGACATTTCAGTTGGAGGGGGAATGGGAGTGGGTGGGGTTTTTAATTTTTTTTGCTGGCTGATGCTTAGTATCTCATAGGTACTCTGGCTGTTCTGCCTCAGCATATGGTCACCTGTCAGTGTTGATCAACAGACACATTTGCTCCAAGTCTTCTTGCTGCCTGTATATTCACAGTTCCAGATTCTGATACCCTTTAAGAGGCAATACTTGAATGCAGCTTAGTACAAAACACTGCTCACCTGTCACCAGTGGCCATCTGCTGCCTATGTGGGTCAGTTGTGTTTATATCAGATGGATCATGGATTGAATTGCTAAAATAAGTGCAGGTTTCTCACAGAAATCAAGCTGACTTGGATAGGAGCTTTGTGCCTGAAGGAGCCCCCGTGTGTGTATGTGCACATGCCTGCAGTGATGTTCAAGGACACTTTATAATCATAATCATTTTATTCACTAGGCAACATGGCCAGAGTTCCCCAATGAATTTAGTTATGGGTTTTTGTCACCAGACTATCTGTGTGCTGCAAGTGTGTGAATAATCAGGGCCATAATTCCAGGCTGGGAGCATCTGTGGGTACAATGCTCATCTGGAGCATCTTGGGGAGACAGCAACCTTTGTCCTTAAACTTCCAGAAGCCTTCAGGTGTGTTGAGACCATGGGCAAGAATTGTCTGTCATTGGTTGTGATTTCACATTGTGTTAGCAGGTTTTTGTTAGGTCAGCTGACAAATGTTCTGGTTTTCAGAAAGGGACAGCTAAATAACAATTTAACAAATCACATGGTTCAGCCTAGTCAGGACTGTCAGCTTATGCTGCACTGCTTCACTTTATCCTTAGACAGCAAAATACCAATAGGTGATGGGCTCAGTCCTGTGATTCTGAATCAGAGCTTTGCATTCCCAAGATGTCTTTGGTCCCTGCAGTAGCTGGTAGGACACAGTTATTCCAGGCAGTGTGCAGCTGCCATTCCGTTCTGTGTGTGCTATAAAGCAGCACATTTTGGAGGGAGTGAGTTGTGCAGGCAGGAGGGGCTGTTTGACATTCATCATGGCTGCTTCAGCTGTGTGGAGCATGACAAAAACGAGCCATGTCTCCAGTCCCTAATGAGGAGATGTAAAGCCATTCATCACGTCGGAGGAGAATGGGGTGGGCGAGCTGGCAGCCTTCCTGCCAGCTCCCAGGGCTCCTTGCCAAGTGGGCAGCTGGAGGAGTTGGACCAGCCTCTCTTGGAGGAACCAGTGTTGAATTCGTGAGAAGTATTTCTCCTTTTGAGAAAGTTTCAGATGCAACTTTTTCCTTCAAGTCACTGTGAATTTTTCAGAGAGTTTGAAGTCTTTTGCTAAGTGGGTTTTGTGATTTCTGTGTGGGAATTAATAAAAGTAGGAGCAAAACCTTGCTTAGACAGTCACAGGCAAACAAACTTTGTTTTCATGTTGCCTTTTATGAAGAAATGTATATTTACTTCCACACACTTCATAAAATCAGCTGAAAAATCAGCTAGTGATTCTATTCTGAAGTTGTTTGAATCACAAAAGGATTGACTTTTGCAGAAACTGTTTTGTATTGGTGAGAAGAATATAGCAAGATAGTTAACCTTTGCTGTACTCCTCTTTCTGGAGTTCAGAAGAGAATGTATAAGTTCAGTAAGGAGGCATATTAAAGTGGTGATAAACCTACCAACCTAACAGAAAAAATGAAATAAAGTGCAGTAATGTTAGAAAGGGGAGAGAAGAAGATAAATGCTCCTGTGTGTGGAACTACAGCATTTAATCTCTGGAATATGAAATTTTTTTCTTAACTATTCAACTAATCTTAATTGCAGTCAGTGAAGTAAAGCATTCACTCCTTATTTTATACTTTTGGCTGTAATTTAGGAAGACTGTTTACTTACTTATTTTAATAGTAGTTTAATGTGGTGCTGTAAACTCCACCAAAAAAAAAAAAAAAGGAGAAACCCCCATCCATACTGCTTGTCATGGAAGGGCTTGTGAGTCATTTTTTGTGTCAGAGATGTCTCCACTTAACTCCTGCACTGTGAGAGGAGCCTTTACATTATAGCAAGAAGAGTGGTGTCTTGGCTGGTGTGATGCTGGGTGGCCAACTCAAAAAGTCTGACATCCCAAACCAGAGGTTCAGTTCATTGCAAAAGTGGAAAAGGTTCCTGAGGAGCCTTTGTTATGAAAACCAAACTCTTAAGGGTTTTAACTTTACTGAAGTTGGGCCAGTAATGTTGCAGGACCAAATCCCCTTCTCTGGTCTGTGCAGACCTACAGGTGCAGACACCCTGGGACAGCAGACCTTGCTAAAAAGGAATGGGTTAAAAAAAACCCCAACCCCACACTGCTGTTTCCATGATCATTCTGCTTCTCTATTAGTTGGCAGTTATCTCTTTTACATAAAGTTTTACAGTGTAACTTCCTTCTGGCAACCAGCACATTCCGTGGGGTGTCAGTGTGCAGAGCCGCCTGTGCCGTGTGCCCACTTCAAACTCTCTGAGAAAAATAATGGCTCTTGCTTTCAGAAACATTGCAAAGGTGAGAAAAATGCTCACAAACAGAATTTTTTGCAAGCACTAATCAACCAGTAAAGCATAAAGCAGTTCTCGTCTGCAGAGCAGTTTTGCTGCAGCTAACAGAGTGAGATCAGGACTAATGTTTTTAGCCGTGTGTACCCACTGTGGTGTTACCAACACAGCCACATTGGAAGTTTTGCAATATAGATCTGCAGCCCTAGAGTGCACGTGCCTCCTTCAGGGTGGACTAGGTTACCAGACCTACATCTCATGAGAAATTACCCTAAAAGCCATAGTCAGCACCCTCAGTGTTGGAGGCAGCAGTGTACAGCTGCATCACAAATTAGGGGAAGCACTGTCTGGTCTAAATTTTCACTCTGTGGGACTGAGCCTTGTCTTCCCCACAGCCTCATGTGTATTGAGGGTGGATGTTTGCTTCACTGGTACCTGAAAATGGTTGACTGTTACTTCTACTTTTTTCTCTTTTTCAGTTCTTTTTCAGTTAGTGACTTGCAGTATTTGCTGCAAGTACTTTTAGGAAGTACCTTGACTGATTGTTCTAGCCTTTCTGGAAATAACAAGCTGCCTGTAATTCAAAGGATTAGCAAATGAGAGCATCATGAGTTACACAAAGGCCTGTGTTCTCTAATACTTGCTCTTTTAATCATAATGAATGTGACTTTCTTGAGGCATGTAAGATATTTCTGTTTTGCTCTTTACACCAGACAAAAAATACTGACTCCCTAACCAAGGAACATTAATCGTAGAGAGACTGACAGAACGGTTTGGGCTGAAAGGGACATTAAAGATCATCTAGTTCCACCCCCTTCCATGGGCACGGACACTTCATAAGGAACAGTTTTCTGGAGAAAGGTCTGGATTGAGTTTGGGAATTTCAGCTGGTTTGATGATGATGTGCTGGAGGGTGATAGAAGGGCTGGAAGAAGGATTTGGGGGGCTGCAGGCAGCTGTGAGCCAGGCTGCAACCTCAGGCCACCAGGCAGCACACACACACACAAACACATCCCTGTTCTAGGGATCAGACACATCCTTCTTCCCTCCTTCAAAGGAACAGTGCTGCTTAGAGGTGAGGTTGGAAAATGGATGGGAAACAGGTGGTAAGCTATTTATTATAGATTAAGTGATGGCAGTGTGCTCTGTGCTGTCAAAACATAAACCCATGTTTCTTTTCCCATGGAGCTTCCTCCCAAATAAATGGACCAGTCAAACACAGAACTCAGCAGTGCACAGCAGCAGTTTATTAAAAAGGTGCTAAACTAAGCAAACAACCCAGCATTCCCTACATAACAGACAAACACAGGATCAGAGGAGAATTGATACCTCAGATAGGTTTAATTGCTGGTTCTCAGCTGGTTTTCTGCCTGAACTAAGGAGTAATTCAAATAAATAATATTTTATGTGCAGACTGCGTGAAATGGTTTCATGTCCTTAATTCATTGTTTTCAACAGATTACCTTTTTGTAAATTCAGCCTCTTTTGAGATTATATGTAGTATTCATTTCTTTGACTGAAAGGTGGTATGTTTTATGCCATATATAAAACCTGAATTTAGATAATTTGTCTTTAGTAGAAGATCTACTGTTACCCGCCACTGGAGAGTTTCTTTAAGATTTAAATCTGTGAGAGAGTTGAGAAACTTCGTGCAAGTAGGCAACTTCTTTAACCTGAATATTGAGAACTGGAATTACAATATTCAGCTCCATGGAGTGAAAATTGAATGTCCTCAGCTATACTGAGAAGTGTTAACTTGCATTTCTAAAATGAGCCGACTCTGAATTTATGCTGTTGTTGCCGTGGGTTGGGGAGGATTGATGCTGCAGTGCCTGTGCACGACAGGCCTGACTACAGGTTTATGCATCAATGTTGGGATCAGCTCCTAGGAAGAGCCTCCATCTGTGAATGTTCTGTTTCTGGGATTCATTTCCGTGTTGCAGATGATTTAATGCAGAATAGTGTACCTTGACCTCTTTGAATATGTGTCCTGATTGCATGACTCTCACAGTGCTTTATTTTCCTGATAAAAGTAGTAACTATATATATATATATACACACACATTGTTATGCAGCAGTACTGAGAAATTGCTGCTCCATCTCAGAGCTTGTAGTCCTCCCATTACACACAAACATTCAAATGAAGATGAAGAATCCTATATTTAATTCAGGGGGTTTCATTATGTTTGGCCAGGAAAGGGGTCAAGATTTTTTCAGACGACTCCAAAAAAAACATTTGATGCATTTTCACTGGAGCAGAGCAGTGCCTTTTCTAGAGCACCTGGAATTTCAGCTGGTGGAGGAAAAGCTTTGGGGTGGATTATTTTGCTCTGGTTTCCCTTGGAGACTTTGAACCCTCTGAAGCCCCTGTGGGCTCTTGCTGCCTGGGTCCGGAGTCGTGAGCTGCTGTTTGCTGCCACCTACCGTTTTAATTAGGAGGCTTAATTAGTGTGCCAGGAGCATGTTCCTGTTGGCAAAGCCGGCGGCTTGGCTGCTTTGGGAGTCGGGAAAACACTGCTGCAGCTGTTCCTGGAGATTGCTGCCTTAGAACCTGTACCTGTAGGAAAGCCCCAGCAGCTCCACTTCAACACCAATGAAACCACCAGTTTTTCCCCTGCCCAAAAAGAGCCCTAAAAGGGTCTGTTGTTGCCTCAGCTCCATGAAAAAACCAGCTCAGCTCATTACAGATGATGATTGTGAAATGTGTTTTACAGGACATTCCGTTACTGCTTGGGTGGGAGGTGGTGAACTGTTGAATTTCTCCCATTTTCTTCTTAGCATTGCATTTTCTTCAGGCTGGTACATTCAGAATGGGGTTTTTGTTTCTTTCAAGTTAGCTCTTAGCTTTTTTGTGAATAGCAAAAATTTAAATATCCCTTGTTTTGTATTTTTCAGCTGTTTGTTGGTCTTGGATTTCCATATGAAGGGCCGGCTCCCTTGGAGGCTATTGCCAATGGATGTGCTTTCCTAAATTTAAGATTTAACCCACCAAAAAGCAGCAAAAACACAGATTTTTTCAAAGGCAAACCTACACTCCGAGAGGTAAGCTCTATCTTGATAATTTTTTTTACTGAAGATGCTTTCCTTTTAGTAACAGAGTGTAGGAGAAATTGCATTAATGTTCAAGGTTCATTGCTAGATGTGTGCAACTGCGGGTTTTTTTGGCTATTGATGAGAGTATCAGTCCTTATTTTTATAGGAGAAATAAAGTGGTGTTGTTAGCACACTTTAGGCTTTATCTCTAGATTTGCTTATAGGTACATTCTGCTACTTCTTGTTGAGACATCATAAACTGAAATTTCACTTGGAAACCTCATGTTCTGCCCAGGAACAGATCGTGTCATTTTGATACATCATTTGAAAGTGTTTTTATTTTGTTGAAGAAACAGACATTGCAGTGTACTGTGCAGGAAGTAAATAGGTGTTTAAGTAAATTATGGAAAGGGCATTTGTGGGTGGTTATGTGTGTTTTGGGATTTTTTTTATTTTCTTCAGAAAAGACCTGTTTGAGGCACTGTTGAGTTAAGGTATTAATGGTCACATACCATGTTTGTGGTTAAATGCTGAAGACTTTTGGAGAACTGACTCCAGGAGAACAGGAAAACCAAACTCCAAGCTTTCAAAATAGTCAGTGTGTCCTCTCTAGTGAGAGAAGACTGAAGCTAATTAATCTAGCCCCTCATCCTGGCACTGACTTTGGAATATTTCTCTTTTATTCAATGTAGGTAAAATTCAGCCTATACTTGTAAACATTTAATAGTCCCAGAAACATTTGTGACATCAGCACTCATGTCTGTGGCCATGGCTTGCTCATAGGTGTATGTACATATATTATTTATGTATTTACATCAAGGGAAAGCTCTCAGGTAACATGCAGGTGATGAGAACCTTGCACAGCCTCACTTCCCAGTTCAGATTATTCTTGGGCCATATAAATTGTGTCCTGAACAGCACTGGCTGGTTGATAAGCAAAAGACAGTTTCCTGTTTTCAATCAGGAACATAAATTCCATATAATTTTATGATCCACAACTGTAATTGCCTTTCTTACTATACACTGAATTCATGTCCTGTGCAAGCTGAAGCTTGCCCCTTCTCTCAGTCTGTGTTGCTAACAAAGGAGACAGCAATAAGGGAATTAAAGCCTGTTAAAACTTTCTCCTTGGGCTTGACAGTTTTCAAAACTTTTCTTCTGAGAGTCCCTCGGGTTTTGTCTCATTTCCAGTTGTTCTGTGCCCAAACACCATAACTGGTCAGGCTCAGTAAATAATCTGAACCCATCTAAGTGCTTCATAGGAATTTCAAGGCTTGGAATGCCATGGTAAATCCTGATGGCATGTGTCAGCACTAACAGAAATGCTGTGTACCTGGCTTGTACAGAAAAATAATCCCTATGGGACTGCTCTAGTCCAAAGTACATCATGTATATATCCACCAGGAATATTGCTGCCTTCACCTGCCCTGCTGACCTACCCTGAGAGAAACCTTTTCTCTGACTGGTCCTCACAACTGCATTTAGATCCGCTTGCCAGTAATCCACGTGCTGGTTCTTTGGGATTAAGAAAGCCCTTAAATGCTTCTCTCCATTCTTCAAGTGCTAAGGAAGAACAAAAAGAGCTTGTTTAGTTCTATGACATGACTATCCATACAAGAATTTGAAGATAAAGTCAGTGTTTAGTGGTTTTGTGAAGCAACCTTTGCAAGTTACTGTTCTCCATGAGCAAAATGCAATGGCTATTTTTTTTAATGGGTTTTTTAATATTTTTGATGGTGAATGCAACTGTTTCTTGCATTCACTTGAGGAAAATATCAAGTACAGTATCTCCTGGTGCAGGAGAAGGTTCTTCCCAACAGGCACTGCTTCCTGCTTCACATCTTCTGCAATGTCTTTATCATACCGACAGCATAAGGAGGCAGCTATATAAACATTGCCTATAAACAACCTATCCTCTGGGGGTTTTGGTATTTATTGAAAAAGCAGTTTTCTTCTGAGGCTGGTGTAAACTGCTTTTCTCTTCTGTAGCTTTTGCTCCCTTTTGTGTGCTCATGTGCATGTTCTCACTCCTGGGTGTCACAAAAATACTTACTGAGCTGTCCTGCTAGTTCTGAAAGCAACTCTGATACAGCTTTTCTTAGTTACCTTCTTGGATATTCATTGCTACTGTTTTATGACAAAGTGGTGAGCAAAAAGTCTGATTTTTTCATCCAAAAAGTCTGATTAAGAGAGTGAGAGGCAAGGATATCTTTGCACGTTAATTTTTACCAATATAATTTCTTCTTTCAGTTGACATCTCAGCATCCCTATGCTGAAGTTTACATTGGGAAGCCTCATGTGTGGACTGTGGACATCAATGATCTTTCTGAGGTTGAGAAGGCCGTGAAATCAATTTTGAATCAAAAGGTGAGAAATGTGTCTTCAGTCTGCTACAGCACTTGAGGGTAGTGTGTACTGCACATACAGTGCTTCCTAATGCTACTCCAATGAGTGCTGCATTTTGGTAGGATATTGAAGAAAAATTGGTTATTACATATCTGTGGTATCAAAATTCTCATATTTTAGGTCTGGATATTTCAGGTTCTTACTTGAAAAAAATGAGTAGGTGAATATGTGTAGAAATGAGAATTTCACGTGTGAATTATACAGCAATCTACAGCAATTTTCTGTGCATTCAGTGAGGAAGTTTCTTTGTTGATTCTCAGAGCATTTCAGACTCTGCACTGCTCAACTCTGAGTCTGTAGCCTTGAGATTCCCACAGAAGTGCTTGTGGACTTACAGTGTGGAATGGTAATGAGGGCTCTTCAAGGGGGAAAAGAGTATGAAGGAATTTTCAAAGGTGTCACATTCTGTTTTGTCACTTCAACTTCAGAACTGAAACTTGGTTAAAACAGGAGTTCTGGAATCCCAGAGGATCTCAGACTAGCCTTACATCTGCCACTTTGCAGTGTACCCTGGGTTTCCATAAAGATAGTCATGGAACAATTCTTATTGCCCTTAAAAAGGGAGAAAATCAGCTAAAACTGCTGATGGTTTTGTAAAATTATTATTTCTTAATGAGTTTATTGGTACTTTTTGTTGCTACTTGAGCTGTAATGGTGTATTTGGAACAGAAGCTGCTGCCACAGAGTACACCATGAAGCTGATTGAAACAGAAACCCCTCTAACCTTAACACACTGTCTCCACAGATTGACCCCTACTTGCCCTATGAATTTACCTGTGAGGGAATGCTTCAGAGGATGAACGCCTTTATTGAAAAACAGGTAGAAACTTTTGTTGTGAATGACTGTTGAATTGTGTTGGAAAGGGAAAACCATCTCCATTTTAAAGCTTCTCAGTGTTGCTGCTGTCCAAATGGAAATAGTAGCTGTGCAGACCTTGGCATTATATGAAAGCAGAAAGGCAAAGCAATTTTTCACTGTGTGTGTGACTTCCTTAGCTGTGTAGACACATAAAAGCTTTGGATCACGAAGGATCACTTAAATACAGAGGTACTTTTTGATAGAATTGCAGTCTCTGGGCAGAATTGCAGCCTCTGGGCAGATTTTTCAAGTATTTAGTTTCAATCAATAACGATTTAAATGGTTTGGAACCCAGTTACTTAAAGGACTTTTGGTCCCTGAGCATTACTGCCAGCTGAGAGCAGCAGAAGATGTTGAGCTGGAGTAATAAACTGCAGAGATTTACATGGAGTCCTGGTTTCTAGAAATTGTGTGTTTGCTTGGACTTCTGCCCAAGCCTTATCTGTTGCAGTAGCCAGCTCTGCCTTTTGTTCTGGCTGCTGCAGAAGAGAGATAGGAATAACCTTTATCTCTGATTTGTCATTTAATTGCCAGGATTTCTTTCAAGGGCACTGGACATGTGTCTGTACTTATATTTCTGAAGGTGTGTGCTATTAAAGACAGTCCTAAAGAATAACACAGCTCCAGGTCAGAAGGGCAGTTTACACAGCATAGCTCTTCCCTCTTTCCTGCCAATAAACACTTACAGCTTTTTGCTGCTGTATTGATGAGAAAACCTGTAGAAGTATCACTGCTGCTTTTGATTCTTCTACCCAAGTTAGCTATAATTGGGAGTTTTTGTCAATTAGGGAGAAATGGAGCTCAGTCTAAGAGAGAAAAAGAGACAATCAGGAAATGGCACCTGTGGCTTAAACCTGTCTCTTCCCTCTGGCCCTCCCCCAAGGGCTAAGCCCTCCCTTGTGCTTCTCAGAAATCCACAGAATATTGTAATTTTATATTATAAAGTCATTGCTTTGACTAATTGTCAAAAGCTGGTGGTGTTTCACAGCTCCCAGGATGTTCAAGCACAATTTTTAGCTGCATGTGCTTAGCACTCTGCCTAATTAACATGTCAGATGAACCAAAAATAAGAAGCAAAAATAAAGACTGAGACCTTATTTTGACGAGTTTGTGGTGGAGGCAGGAAGAACTGAGAAAGCAGTACAAGCTTGAAATGGGAACAAAGATGCTGGAATAAAGAATTGGTCTGGTTCTGAGGTTGGGTGCCTTGACCACGACAGTGGGGTCTTCAGGGGGTGTTTGTGTGAAGAGATGGGGCCAGACACACTCTCCACTAGTCATTTTATGGACTGTGAAACTGTAGCATTTAAAGGAGGTGCCCAGAGTTCCCCTTCTGGGGCTGAGGGGTCAGGAGGGAGGACAATGCTCACAAGAAAGGTTTAGTGAACTCTCCTAACCTTCAGATCCAACACCTGGGCTGAAAGCCTTTCCAGTCTGGGGTGAGAGAACTGCTGTGAGCTGTGGCTGCACACCCAGCAGTGCCACCTTCAGCTGGTTCGACCAGCTTTGTGTCCAAGCTGCTCCACCCTGGCTGTGCCCTGCCCCTGCCAGCAGCCCAGTGTGGTTGTTTGGTGCATCCCTGGCATCTGCTGAGCCCATCCCTGATCCTTTTTGCTCTGTGGCTGCAGCACAGACACACAGACACACAGTTGTGTCTGCTCTGCAAGGCAGCAGCAGAGGCTGGGAACCAGAGGGAGAGATTGCTTCAGTTTTGGCTCTGGCATCAAAGGAGCAGCCAGGCAACCACAGCCAAAGCAGCAGGGATTCCCTGCTGCAAATTTGGGAGCTGTTGGATGAGGCAGGCTGGGCTGATGGAACAGTCACACTGACTT
The DNA here is from genome assembly GCA_024734555.1 of Trochalopteron elliotii. Classification (NCBI taxonomy): domain Eukaryota; kingdom Metazoa; phylum Chordata; class Aves; order Passeriformes; family Leiothrichidae; genus Trochalopteron; species Trochalopteron elliotii. The sequence goes on from JANPWX010000533.1 coordinate 202,794, forward strand.
TGAAAGATGTGGCCAAGCAGAGAACTGGATAGGCCAGCAGAAAATGTTTGGGGACTCTATGAGGTCAGAAAACTGACTTGGCCCAGCAAAGGGTCAGCTGAGCCACAGAGCTTGGCAAAGGGAGTGAGAAAATTCACCCCAGAACAAGAAAAGACAGATGAAGGAGGACACCTCCTTTGGTCTCACCTTAAAATTTGTTGGTCCCTTCCAACTAATTATATTTTGTGATTCATGACTCTATAATATTACATTTGTGGTGAGACCTGGAAGTATTTATGAAAACTGCCTCCTTCAGCAGAGGAAATCAAAATGGAATGAAAAGACCTCAAACTGATAGTGAGAACTGGTAAATGAATTTGGGGGCTTTGGGTGAGGGATCAATTCACACAAGTCTTGGTCTTGTCTGGAAGAAGCAATCCATGATGGACCAGGCCCAAACTATTTGATCACCTTTTGGTGAGTTGCCAATTGTTAAAATACAGTCTGAGTATTGTGAAATATTGTCCCAACACATCATAACAAAACATGATCTGTCACTGCAGGATTTCTGTCACGGGCAGGTGATGTGGCCCCCGTTAAGTGCCCTTCAAGTAAAAATTGCTGAACCTGGAAAATCCTGTAAGCAAGTTTGTCAGGAAAGCCAGCTCATCTGCGAGCCTTCCTTCTTCCAGCATCTTAACAAGGACAAAGCTCTGCTTAGGTAAGTATTTATAGTAAAAATAAATAGTCTGGTCTCTTTATTGCACTGGTTTTTACCACACTTGGAATTTAAAGCACAAGTTCTGTGAGAAGGGAAGGTGGGGAGAGCAGCTCTGGCTGCAGCAAGCTGTGAGTGAGGGCCTGGCAGTGCCTTGTGGAGTGTGTGGTGGTGGTGACTGCTGAGAGCTCCCTGCCAAGAGCACAGGGGGCCTCAAACCTTCTGTCACTCTTGTCCTGGGTAAAGAATTGTGAACCCTGGTACTCTGGAGGTGTTGGGCATTAAGGAAAGGACTGCTGCTTTCTGGTTCTGTCTCTTTGGAAATGTGTCTGTGTTCCTTTCAGAATGAAAACAGTCCTCAAAACCAGGCTCCTACAAATGGCTATTAGGGAATCTGCTTTCCAGGTTTTCTATCCCCACTTTTTGCTAAATTACATTGTAGAAGATTTTGGGGTTTGTATTTTCTTTGAAAAGTTGTAATTTCCAGTGGAGTTCAGAAGCAGCTCATATAAAGACTTTCTTTTCTCGCTGTCTAGACAAAAATCATAATCCTGTGGAAAAAAACCCCTCTGTTAAATGCTGAAAGTTACCAATGTTTCCAGAATAAGTGAAAAACAAGGCTCTACTGGAATTGCTACCCTGGTGCTTAAGCTTTGTGGTCAGAAAATAGCAACTGGCATTTTTCCTTTTCCTGCTGGCTGGTTCCTGGGAGCTGCAGGCCCTGTTCCCTGGAGCCCAGGAGCAGCATCCCTCATCCTCACAGTCCAGCTCACCCACCTCGAGCTGCCCAGGGCTGCCTGGCTCTGTGGGGCTTCCCTGGAGGAGAGACTTCCTGAAATCAAGGAGAATATCTCCTGATTTCAGATTCTTTGGGTCTGTCCTACTGAAAATCTATGGTATATTTAAATATTTGGTTTTGGGGAACAGTCAAAAGCATTTTTTTTTCTCTTTAACTTCTTTTATGAATCTTTAGGAAACAGTAAAGCTGTAAAGGCTGCACTGCCCTCTGCAGAGAGAATCTGTACAGCAGAAAAATCATGTTCCGGAAAGAACATGCACTCGATTTAGGATCTAATACAGTGGGGTTTGTTATTTTTAGTGAGGAAGGATGAAAACTGTACCAGATTCCCCTAAACTCAGGTGTGATGCAGATCACGTGCTTTGCTTTTTAGGCACAATATCGAATGTCTCACCATGGAGTCTGCAAACGATATCCTGGTCCCCTCTTTTGATGGAAGGAGGAAGCACTGTGTTTTCCAAGGTGACCTGCTGCTGTTCAGCTGTGCTGGCTCCCACCCTGCCCACAGGAGGATCTGCCCCTGCAGGGACTATATCAAGGGGCAGGTTGCACTCTGCAAGGACTGCCTATAGCAGCAGCAGGGCTGCTCCCAGCTGGGGACAACGGGAGAGTTCTGAGAGGAGTTCCTTAGTACTTCCTGCACTTTGGTCCAGGTTTTGCTGCAGGCAGAGCTATCATTGCTGGGCAGAATTATCTACTAAGACAGGAGGGATTCATGATAAACAGCTGTAACTGATCTTTTCTTCCTGTAAGGATGTTAGCAGTGTCACTCTTCAGATTCCTTCAGCTGTTTTGCGAAGAGAAACAAGTCTCATGTTCGACGGTGATTTGAAGATGACTGCACAGAATAGTTTGTAGAAAATTTCCAGACCCATCAAACTTCTGGTTTTTGTTGTTTGGGTGAAGTGTTTTCTATTTTTTTAATGAGTTAGGACATCCCCCTATCATGGTTAGCTAAAGGATCTCAACTTCATTCCAGTAGAAAATTGAAAAAAGTGTGCTTGAGGGAGGGGGTGCTGGGGAAGGAGGACTAACATTTTATTCAAGGTGCATTGGTTTGGGTACAGCTTTGGCTTGAATGGCTACAAAGTGGTTTCCTTCACAAGAACTTGGAATAATGAGAGAGCTCTGTACTCTGCTGTTGGGTTATTTGGGCCCAGTTTTGTTGTTTTGGGTTTTTTTTTTTTCCTTTTTTTTTTAATGAAATCTTTGTGTACAACAAGGTATTGTCTGCATCACAGCTGCTGCACCAGAGCAGCCTAAGCAGAGTGTCACAAATGAGCAAATAGGCAGTTGCCAGCGTGTGACACATCTTGGTGACTGCACAGCTCACTGGGGTTGTGGCATTCTTCAGTGTGGAAAAGCTACAAAAACACACAACCATTTTTGGAATGGACTCATCACAGTTTACTGGTCCCATTTAGAGAGTAATCCTCGGAATTTGCCCACGCTTCTGTTGTAGTCTGTCTACTAGAAATACTGTGTGAAGCAAAAAGTATTCAGCATCATTGGAGCAATATTATCATTAGAGCCTCAGTTTGCTATGGCTTCCAGTAGTTAAAGTGTTGCTGAATGACATAGAAAGGTTAAACTAAGCTAACTGTAATTATTGTATGGTAGAAATGTAAAATGTCTTCATAACTAGCTAGGTTTTTAAAGAGAAGCTTTTTCTGGAGAACAAGTAAGAGGAGACAAAGAACTGAAAAGAAAAGAACTAATCAATCCTCTTGGGTTCTTTGATTGCTTTTCTGATTTTAGGGAGCTGCTTGTTTCTTCTTCCCTTTTTATCAGGCACATGAATTACAAATTTAAAAGAAAACAATTCAGAAGTTCAGAATTAAAATCATAGTTGGTTGGTTTTGGTTTTTTGGGTTTTTTTTTGTTGTTTTTTTGAGAGAAGCAAGTTAACTCCTCTAAACTGCCTTCTTTTTACAGAGGTAATCTTTGGGTTTTTTCAGCAGAAGGTGACATGCTTGACAGCACCATTTGTAGTCAGGAGGTTACATGTTCAGATTAGTGAGAAACAAATCTGCAGTCAGAGTCTGTCTGTAGGTTTGCAATTTGGACATGCTCTCACCATGCTGGAATAAAACCTCAAGTCAGCACAGATTTTTTTGTTCATAAAGATTACCAGGTAGTAATGAAAGGCATAGATGTTTTATGTTTTCCTTTCTTGGACATATCTGCTTGGTTCAGATTTTCCTTGTAAGCAGGGTCCATTATCTGTGTGGGAATACTGATGGACATGGTGACCTACCCAAGACCAGGCAAGGGAGATGCTATTGCACTGTGGATAAATCCTCCAGAACAGATTTAATGTCTAGTTTAAAAGCAGTGAATGAGCCTTTTCAAGCATTTGGTTTCCTGCCTCAACAGTCCTGACAGTGTTACACTGTAACACCCCATAATATCACTCTGCACAACACAGGAGGTTGTTGAGTATCCAAAAAGTGTCTGTGGGAGCTGTTGAACAGCAGGGTCACCAGGATCTGGGTTTGATGATGTGAAAATCTGCTGTATTTTAGATTCATTTTCCAGAAACAGAACAGCTGGGTTCTCTAATGGGAGGCAGAATTTTTGTATGAGAAGAAAACAAACACAAACCAGTATGAAAATCCCTCCTGTTGCTATAGCTCAGCATTTGCTTCAGTCAGCACAAATGTAGTTTACTATAGTTTCACTGCCCTGGAAAAACTGGGGGAGGAAATGGGAAATGGGTCTGAGCAGGCACAACAGTTCGTTCTGTGTTTATATAAAATATCCCCTGCATACCTGTGCATACTTGTGCAACTAGAAAATCCTGCCTATCACACAGTGTATGAACTTCCAGATGGTGCTGAAACTAAAGGCAACAGCAGGACTTGTCTTCACCAGTTCAGCCTGATGTTTTTCAGGCAGGAATTGATTTCAGGCTGGAATATCACAGAATTATGTTGGAAACAAAGATTTGTGCGTGTGCACTTAAAGGATGCAAAACATGTGGGTTTTGCTGTAGTGTAATTCTTTGCTGTAAATACATGTTTGCTTGGTTCCCCCTGCTGTAAGGCCCACATGGCAATACATACTGCATTTGATTTTGCCTCTAAACCTTTAGAGATGGGAGGGGTTTGGTATTTGTTATGATAAGTTTTTTCTGGTCTAGTGCTTTGCTCAACGCTAAGTTTGCCTTTACCACAGCAGGGAGAGTTTATGATAAGCTCTGTTTTTTCATGCTGTAGCACTGTTTCTAGTCTGCTGAACTGAATTACTGCATTCTGGCAAAAATGAAACAGCAGCACCGATGCCGCTTGCATTTCAGCCAGGGACAGAATATCCAAATTGATGATGTGAAAGTCAGTGGTCTCTGATCTTATTTCCACTGAAACATATAGAGAAGGCTCATTAATCTTGAAGAATAACCAATCAAGACCTACAGCTTCAGTCTAAATTCCTGTGAAAGGAGACTATCATGAGAACTGTAAGTGCACAGACTCTGCTCACTGAGCTCCGCACGCGTTCCCCGTCACAGCCGCCTTCCCTCGTGCAGTGAGAGTTTAGTGAATCCTTCTGCAGATACACACTCAGGCAAATCCATGTGGGACTAGTGAAAAGTTTGAATTATTTACTAAAACCTGTAATAGATACCCACATTTCAGGCTAGCAGGCAGCTTTCTGTCCGAGTTCCATAGCTATTTTCTTTCCTAATTGAAGAATAAAGGTGTAGTCCAATTCTTGCACTCAAGCAAGGACATCAGAGAGGGGGGACCATGCTGCTGTTTTCAGCCTGACAGCAGAGCTTGCAGCTTCCTTTGCTCACAAGTCAGGTTTTTGCATGACTGCATTTGAATATATTGATCTGCAATTGATGGGAAAAAAAGGTCAAAAGTTGAATACAAAACCATTTTACAAGCTTTTAAACATATCTCTCATATCAAGACATTCTTTGTTTTAAAATTTTGTATTTTTGTATGTGACCTAGTTTTTTTCAAAAATCTTGTTCCTACGGGATTAGAAAACTTGAGAGAAGCATTTACATATTTATTAAAATTAACATAAAAGGCTTGCCTTTGAAAGGTAAAGTTGGTAAATACACACTGTTTAAAAATGCCAATAAAAACCTCATTTATTTCATATATGCAAGTTGATTTGCACATGTATAAATAGAGTTGCTTTTTGCATTTTTTGCTTAGTTTCTATGTTTCTTTTTTGTAATTTATAGTTGCAGCAGTGTGTTTGCTTGTTTATATCAGATTATGTTTCTACAAATATTTAATGTTTATGTGCCTTTTTTACTTTCTTTGGGGTTTGGATGAGTGTTTGGAATATGGACACTGTCTGAACAAGTATAATGGAACACTAATTCCAGGTAAATTGTGCTGATGACTCTACAACTTAGTGGTGTGAATTTTGAATGTTTTTTAAGTAGTGGAGAAATCTGTTCTAAAACTATATAAGGCTTAATAAGAAAAAAGATATTATAACTTTTAATAATTCCTGCAAAACATTGCTTCTGCAAGCGGAATGCAATTTACTGAGAATCTGTGCTTTGGCATGAGAGCTCCTGCTGGGACGGGATGTCTGTTCAATGACCAGGGAGCAAAGGAAAGCCATCAACATTCCCCAGGGAGACAATGATAACAGAAAACCTCCAGGAACAGCCATAAGCTGATTTGATGAGCAGGAAAGCTGAAGATCCACATTGAGGTTTGCGAGGTGTTGTTTTTTCAGATAAAGGTGTCTGTGCACGGGGCAGTTCCTGGTGCTAACAGAGAAAACAGGCCTTTAATCACACCTGAACTGGCAGCTCTTGTGGGGAGAGACTGGTCAGCTCATTGCAGATGGATTTTCTTTTTGATGCTACTACTTTTCAGCAGTAGTATTTTGCAAAGCAGCTGCTGATCAGATTTCAGTTGAGATGGGGTAGCCAGGCCAGGACTCTGCACCCTCCCAGCTCCACTCTGCTCCCAGCTGCTTTGTGTCAGCTTTTGCACCTTGTGATTGTCAAGAATTCAGACTCACTGAAAATTTCTCTCAATAACATCAGCTCCAAATCAGGCTGTCATGTTGTACCACTGTCCTTTAAAATCCTGGGCAGCATCCTTGANAAAACACATCTTTATATGGGCAGTGACCTAAATCTCATCTGCATATTTTCAAGCAGTTCTGTAGGGTTTTTTTATAATTAGTTTGTAATTTACAAATATATTTAAATGGAATGTGTAAACAGCAACTCCATGAATCAAGTGTAAAATGTTTTCTGTAGGAATGTGTTGGAAATAGCAGAGGCTGGACCCCAGAGTGCCTCAGGTATGAGGCATCATTTGTTTTTTCTTCCAGGTAAAGCAACAAAGTGCAACCATTGCTGATGTGCCTTGCACATTGGGGCCTATTCATTTTTATAGGTGTCATCCTTTGCATATTCATGTAATTAGGAGCACACCAAAGTGTGTTTTAATTCAGCAGGCCTCTCTCAAGAGCACTAAGCCTCCTGTTTATTAAATGAGTAAATAAAACCAGGTCCTCAAAGTTTTGATAAAAGGAGTAATAACTTCATCCTCAACACACAGAAACTGCTTTAAAAAATTAATTGTGCTCAAGTGATTGAAACCCTTCTCTCTGCTGGGCAGATCAGTGCAGGTGCCATTTACTTCAGTGTGCTGGGCATGGGACCAGAATTTGTCACCTCGTGTAAGGGCTGACAGAACCGAAGCACTGAGGACCCTGCTGTCCCCACGGCCACCAGAGCACGTGGCTGCTTCTGGTGCAGGAAAACACATCAGTATTGTCACTGCAAATACCAGCCCTGGGTCCTGCAGGAGCCACCTAATCCTTGGCTTTAAGGAGAGCATGTAAATAATGCCTGGCATTTCCTGGAGCACCAAGTGCATGCAACACGACCTGGCTCGGGCTCCAGCAGCTGCAAAGTAGTTTGAAGTATCAAATAGGCACACAATAAATCAAGTTAAATTGCTGTCTGAGGGCAGTTAATTTTAATAGTGTAATACCCAGAACTAATTTATGTTCGTTAACAGGTCTGTTGCAGTACAGTGACAGTGAAAAAGTATTTTTAAGGAGTCATGGGTTTAATTTGGTTTTTGCAAGGAATGCAGGAGAGGAGGAGGAAATGGCAGTTTTTTACCAAAGGAAAAAAGAGAGTAAATTTTGTGAGAAAAGTTACCCTGAAGATTCTAAGAGAGCTAAAAGAAAAATATCAGGGAATATTTACAAAGCTAATTTGGGCTTGGAGACACTGATCCCCCTGAGCTGACCAATGCACAGGGATTCTCCAGAGTGCAATTTGGGGCAGCTCTTTGGGCTCTGGTCTGCATCATTCCCTGGAGGAGTCTCCCTCTTCACGGGTGAAGAGGGTCAGAATCTAAATAAGCCCTGTGGCAATGTAAATTGGGAAAAAAAAAACCTACTGAATTCACTGAAAGTAAAATACTGCTTTTTGCAAACAATAATGTGGAATCAAGGAGGGGTTTTAAATGTGCACAAGAACTTCAGGGTCAGGCTGGTACTATGGGGTGTTTGGTTTGAATTCTCCCCTAATAGGTTAATCCTTTGTTTTATTTCAGTGGTTGTGTTCCACTATATTACGTTCAAGCAGTTGGATACAAACAGAACAGAATGCAGTGGTTCATATACTGCCAAGTTCCTGGGCTTCAATAGGATGGGATTTTTTTAATTTTTTTTTTTTAGAACAGTAAATGTCTGTACTTTAATGGCATAGAAAAATGCTTTGTTTTCACTGTTGTAGAAAAAAACTAGGGAGAATTTATTTTTCAATAAACTTTTTTCTTGTGTGATTTGGATTTATGATTGCTTTGTGCTTAAATGGGAATGTCATGAACTGCCTTTTATCCCAAATTGCATTTGTGTGGCTTTTTCCAACTCTGCAGCTGGGTGTTTCTGTTGCTGCCCCACCTCTGCACAGGTAAGTCCCACACCTTAGCCAGAAGAAGAACATCAGGTGAGTAATGAACAGTTTGCTTTGTTTTGTTTTAAACCTGAGTTGGATAATGGATTACATGAAGCTTCCTTTCAGGAGGCAGTTTTGTCACAGCAGTAGTTGGGAATTCCTGCTTTCCTATAAATTTACTGCATGCTCAATTAGAGCACACACTGAATTTACAGCACACTGTAAATTTGGGAGAAAGGGAGAGTGAGACTGGAATGGCACAGTGGCTTTCAGGCTGCAAGACTTACTAGCTCAGTACACTAGGGAGTTAGAGATAGAGCTACACTGTGGGAAAACAGCAGCTTTAGAGAGGAATGTCCTGCAGGATCCAATTTAACATGCAAAGCACTCAGGAGCTTGTGAAACATGTGCATGTGGAACAAGGGCTCAGGTGTGAAGCTTTGGCCCCCGTGGGATCGGAGTGTGCATTCAGTACCCTCAAGAGGTGCCACATCAAATCACCTTGCAGCTCTGAATAAATACAAATGTCCAGAGTGAAACTTCTCCAGGGGAGCTGTCAGGGTGTTTCAGTGGCACCCATTCTGCTGACAGGCCTTTTCTGCCCACCTCAGGTTTTGTTAGCCCAGCCAAGACTGAGGGAAGGGCTCTCTGGTGTCAGCTGCTGGGAATGTGGAGAGGTTTTGGTGGAGGCATCCAAGAGTAATAGAGCAATTAATGCAGGAGCAGTATACAGTGGAAAAAATAATAGTTTAAAAAAAAAAAAAAAAAGGAAAAAAGACAGCTCTTTATCTGTTAAAAAATGTCCATTTGTAATACAGTTGCTGTGTATTTGAAAAAAACAACACAGCTACGCCAGAGAGAAGCATCAGCTCATTTTTTTTTCCAGCATTATCTTTTTCTGAGTTTGTTCTTTATAGAGGTTTTGGTTTTTTGTTTTTAGTATGGCGACACAGAACTGAGTACTGTAGAATCAGAAGAGTACTGAAGTCAGTAATACCAGCTTGAGATGCCTTGTATTATCCCACTTCCAATTAATGACACACACCCTGCTACGCAAGAGCTCAAATAAAGATGTCAAACAGATGCCTGCAGGCTGGGAGAGGTTTGTGTGGTGGGTTTGGATGTCCACTTGGCCAGTCTCTTCACTGGGGAGTTCTGTGCATTGTAGCTGCAGAGGGTGATTTTTCCACTGTGCAGTGCTGCTGCAAGAGCCTTTTATGGCTGTTTCAGTGAGGAAAAGTATGTGAATATCCTTCACCACTTGCCCCTTTTTATTGTCCTTGGCATAGTTCCCCTTGGACTAAATCGGGTGAAAATGTTGTTGGTTCTGTGTTGCTATTCAACATACCACAATTTCCAAATGTTTCCTACCATCAAAATGAATTAGTGGAGGACACTGCTCATTCAGGCTCTTGTTCTGCTTATTTTTGGAAACGTTTTCCTTCCTGTTTCATTCCCTTAATTGTTGTTCAGCTTTGACATCTAAAAAGCTGAAGAGACATCTGTAAAATGGTGAGCAGCTAGAGTTAGATGTGGGCTGTGTTGCAGTCACATAATGGAAAAAAAAAATCTATGAAAATTGGAACTTGGAATAAAAAATACACCATGCAGCTGTATTGGAAAGCTCATTTGGGGGAGCTTAAATACTGAATACTTCAACTCTCACATGCTTAGGCTGGGTTTAGTCAAACTCCAGCTGGTAGAGAGTCCACAGATGGAAACGTTTTGCTGGGACTTTGTGCTGCTCTCAGAACACTTCCCCTCAATGTGCAAGAGCTGGAGCACCCACTTTGCTGCCTCACACTCCCCTGTATTTGTTTATGCTTGTCAGGACTTGTTATTTTATTTTATTGATTATGGATAAATGCAATCATATAGCTAAAATCTAGGTAGTAAACCTTTGTAGCAAAAAAACTTGGGAACAGTTTGCACAGAACAGACTCCAGCTGTTCAGTCTCACCGTGTGTCCTGCTTTGTTGGGAGCCTTGGCTGGGGGATCCTGGCTCCTGCAGGACCTCAGGGAAGCACTGCCTGGCTGAACACATCTGCTTCCTGCACCTTTGTGAGGAGAGACCTGTCAAAGCAAACCAGTGCTGGACAAAATTGCTGAAAAACTCCAAAGAAAGTGTACCGAGGTGAGAGCCTTTGGTGGCTCAGCAGGTCACTGCTGGTGCTTCCACAGATCCCTGTAAGTACAGAGGATCTTGGAAGGGAAGCTGCCAAATCCCTGGAGACCCCTCTTGGCTTTAATTTCCTCCCCACCTCCATAGGAGGGTGGAATTGATGTGATCAGCCCAAGCTGTGCTGCAGGCTTGGGTTCTGCTCAGGAAGAGGAGGTTGGCATTGTCACTTGTTCTGTTTAACAGGAGTTGCCTCCACTCCACTGAGGGGTGACAATAATCCCTGCAGCCTGTGTCAGCAAGAGGTGAGTTCAGAAGGGTGCTGGCTTTGGTGCCAGCAGTGGGAGCTGACAAAATGGGATGTTTCCCAGTTACTTGCCAAACTGACTTACAAGAAAATGTACTTTGAGCTTGCCTGCAGCTGAATGTTGGTGTCAGTGTCAGTCCCTGCAGGACCTGAACTCTGAGATTCCCTTCTCCTGCAGCTCCTGCTGAGTGGGCTGGAGGCTTGGGGCAGCTCATCCCACTGAACAGGGAAAAAGCTGGTTCTGTTGGGTGCTACCTCCAGTACCAATCCCGTGGCTGAAAGGGAAACAGCAGCTCCCAGTCCTGGGGGGAACAGGAGAGGGAAATATCCCTGGCTGCTCTGTTACTTGGATTAATTATGCTCTCACATTGCATAACCTGGCCCCACGTGCCAGGCCACAGGAATGTGTTTTTGTGCTGCTCCTGTGCAGTTCCTGGGTAAACACAGCCAGAGGCAGGGATGGGCTGTGGCACAGCACCTCACGGTGGCAGCACACCCAGCACAGGCAGAGGTGAGAAATCACTGCCAGCACAGCAAAACTATGTGTAACCCTTGTGTGAAGTCATCTCCACAAGTCTGTGAATTCCAGGGATAATCTCTGTTCAAGGAGCTTCCTCAACTCTTTATTTGACTGCCAAGGATGAATGCCTTGTCAGGTTGGGAACACACATTCCTGGTTTGCATATTATTAAGGCTTAACAGATGGAGTGGATGACCTTGGACTGGATGACCTTGAAAAGATCCCTTCCACCCAAAACTATTTTATTAATCCTTGTCCTGTGGCCTGACATCTCCATGAGCTGGCCCACAAAAAAGAATACCAAAAATGCCTTCTCTTTTTTCCCAGGCAGCTGTGATTGCTGAAATGCAAGTGGTGTTAGCAGTGGTGAGCACCTTTGGGGTACATTCCCAGCTGCAGGTGTACCTACAGCTGAATTTGCCCACGTCTGTGGAGCTTCTTGTCTGGGAACTCTGCTTCATGTCTATTCCTGGAACATCATCAGGGAGCTTCTTCTGAGGCTCTTTTTCCACCGTGGTTGGATGATACTTATTTATGGTCTGCCTACTCTAGCCAGAAGTAAAATGGAATAAATCAGCAGCAGATGTTAGTCTGGTGATTTTTTTAATGGCAATCACGATTCAAAAAAGTCTGGCTTTTAGCTAAAAGTGAACATTATCATTTCCCATGCCTACCTGGTGCCTGTGGGTCATGGCTGGGGATTCAGGATTGCAGCTTGTGTAATCCTGATGGAGTTTTTGATGGCTCCCTTCCCTTCTGAACAATATGGCCAGATTCAAAGCATCTGCTCAGTGTCACAGCCACTTTCAGGGATTAATTTGCAGTTCTGAGCTTGGCCAGACTTTAATAAGTGTCAGTTTGCAGCCTCATTCTGGCCAGTGCTGTTCCTTGTGTGAGCACTGAGGCTCCTTCCTCGCGTCCTGCACACAACAAAGAGCCCTTGGCAGTGCTGAGGGCTGCTGTGATCACCAGGCAGGTCATTGTGTTGGCCAGTGCCAAGTTTCAGGTGATTAGTGCGAGTGCTTCTGAGCTGTTGCAGCTTTTGAAAAGTCCACCTCCATGCAGCCTAGCTGGAAGCACACTTGCCATCTCATAGTTGGAGAAAATCAACTGGCACTGACATTTAATAAAGAAAACTCATACAGAAACTGTTCCCTCAGAGGGTGGCTGGCTCGAGCAGTGTCACAGTAGATGGATGAGCAGTTATTTTCTCTGCTATTGTCACGTACACACAGAGTCTCCTTGATGCCAGCTGGCTTTATCACCTTTTCTGAGAATCATTTTTTCCTGGACTTTTTCAAGTATCACAAGTATTTCTGTTGTTTTCTTGTATTTACCTGTTAATAGCAGCAATGCTTTGAAGCAACCTGTGGTAACTGAAAATTCTCTCTGCAGTTGGTTTAAACTAATCAGATAAGAGTATGATTAACTTGTTTAACCACATCTCCTTTTCAGGTGTCTGCACTCAGAAACATCCTCAGAGCATTCCAGAGTTCCAGAAGGAAGTGTGAAACTTCATTAGCTGAGGGTTTAACCTTCCTTTGTGCATGAGCACATCTGTGCTCCTGTTTTCACTCAGCATTTTAACAGAACTATTTAATGTTTGAGCTGGGTGTTGGTTTGAGTGTGCTGCATACTTTCAGTGGTTTAGGACTTTAGTGTGGCAAAGGTTTTATCAGGAGCTCAGCCATGACCATGTTCCTTCTCCTCAGTTTTCTGCAGCAGTGGGCTACAAACAGGCTGCTGGACTGCACTGCCCTGGGAAGCAGCACTTTTGGCACCTCTCAAGTGTCATTCTCAGAACTAGCAATGAGACTGGAGTGGGAATAAAGCCCTCAGGGAGGTGGAAAAAGGGAAACAGTACCAAGAAAACTAACAAACCTGTGAAATGTCTAATATTGTGAGGTTCAGGCCCTGGCTCTGTGATTCTGAGGCTGAGGTTGCCTGACAAACACTGCTAATCAGTGAGGAAATACCAGTTCCACAGCTCCCTTCATGGAACTGGTGTGAGAGAAAAGTAAACATGCAGATACTGTCTTGTGCAGGAAGACAGGGTCTTGGGGTGGCATTTGATATTTTAAAATTCACCTGTGCTGAGTACAGTGAGCACTCCTACACTTTCCAGTCCTTCTGGAGTCCTTGCTGAATGCTCCTCTGAAGCAGCTCCTTTGTCACCTTACAGCTGAGTGACATCATCCTGTGACAGCAAGGCACAAGCACCATCAGCACTGATAGCAGCACTTTGCATACAAATACTTACACAAACCTAACTGATCCAAAAAAATGTGAAAACAAATGACAGCAGCAGGGCAAATTTCATTTCGCCACAAGGAATGTTCTCTTTGCAATACTGCACTCTCATGTGGGTACTGTCAGGTCAGGGAAACCACTGGAGGGTCTCTTCCAACACCTATCAGTGGGGGTTGGATTTTACTGAACATCCTTAAGGACCTGGTCAAGTTACAGATGGGAAATACAGTTTTAACATGACACCTGTGACAAAAACACTGTCTCCCCTGTACATCCCTCAGCGATCAGTCTAATTGTACATCTACTCTCATATCTGTAGTCTATTCTTATGTACTAGAAATGGCCATTTCTAGCTACTCACCTATTTACCACGGTCTTATTTCAAATTCTACAGTGGTCTGCCTTATTTTTTATTCACCTGTGATAAATAGAAGCAATAATGCTGATTCTCTGTAGTGAAAACTGACCTGGAATACATAAAATAAAGAGAAAATGGCTATAGCCAGAGAATCCAGTTTAATAGGCTGCTATACAGGAAGACTTTGTTCTATGATACATTCTGGAAATAGTTTTCAAATGTTACTTACAGATACTGTATAAAATAGGTACCAGTTTTATTGATTATACATCAAGATTCTTTTGATCATTTAAGCTGCTATTAAGTAATATGTAAGATGTGTGGTGGAAAGTGAGCAACACTTTACAGGACAATCTAAATCTAATGAATAGATCTGTATCTCACCACGAGATTGAGCCACTGCTGTGCCGTTGTCAGACTACAGAGCAACCACAACGTCACACACGCTGGTACAGCTGCATATGGTAAAATACGAGATGAAAATCCCATTCCTTGAGCAGCTCCTCTTCCCTGCATGACTTTTTTTGGCTTTGGTCTGTACAGTAATACTGTGTGTGCTTGTTTGGTCCATGCAAAGCTATGAACAGTGTCTCGTTAAGAAAAAATAGACTTTAAATTGAAGAGGTATTGTTTGATTTGGGGTTAAAAATGCAGTATCTCTCTGATCACAGAAAGGGCTGTACCTGCTCTTTCTGGGTGTCTATTTCAACAAGAGAGTGGAAGTAGCTACTGAAGTGTTTTAAGCAACACAGCTCTTGGTGTCCAGACTCTATGTAAGATACTCTTAGTTGAAGAGGTTGGCAGAGATTGTACTTCTGTTACAGCATGTGTTTGGGAAAATACAGGCCAGGGGAAAAAAAAAAATCCAAAACTCAAATCTGAAACTGGCACTTCATTACCCACAGGCTTACCACACCATTGAGAACACTTTCACTCTGAAATATACAACATGGCAGCTGGGTTCAAACTGCGAACTGCATGTTTTCTATTGTCACAGGAATCAATAGCATACTGGAAATAAATAAGAAAAAGAAAACCAACAAAAAACCGTAACGCTGCTGTTCGGCTGAAATCGCAAGCAGTGTGCACAATATGCCAGATTTACAGAGAGATTTCCCATTCAAACAAACTTCAACAGGAACAGACCACGGGGAAACAAACTGCATGTTCAGGAAAATACCACTGGCACCACTTGCCAGGACGTAGGACGCTGTGGTTGGACAGTCCTTGCTTCACTCGAACATCTCGTAGTGGCGCGTTTGCCTCACCCTGGGCACCATGTCAATGAGCAGCCTGCAGGGAGAGCACAGAGGATCAGGCACAGGCACAGCCCCACAACTGAATATGTGGTTTTGCCTTCCTTTTTTCCCTTGCCAAGGTTGGGATTAATATAGGGGAAACGTAGGTTTCGAGTTCAGCCTTGGATATTTCTCTATTTACAGTCTCACGAGCCATGAGCTCTGTAGCAAGTTAGAGAAACGAGGTAAAATGGAGATGTTCTCTATCTCTACCAGGTCTTCTCAAGGACAACCTGCCTAATTATGAAATGCCACCTAAATTATTTTTATTCTCAACCCAATAACTAACTGCTTGAAGTCCACAATGCAGACTCCATCAACCAATTACAGAAAACCACCCAAACCCATGAAGAAGAAGGAAGAAGAGAAAGGTGAAGAAGGACTCAGACAATGCCCAAAGCCCTCCATCTTAACTCACATGTATTCCTATATACTGAAATCCCAAAATGCAAGTTTCCAGAATTCCAACATAAATATATAAATATTCATTAATAAAAAAGAGCTCAGGTGGCGTAACAGCCATTGCAGTTTTCTAGAACAGTCCATTTTACAGTGGAAATTGTGATTATACTGACCTATTTAAGAGTGGTGCTCCCCATTAAAATGTTAATTGAATTTTCCAAGTTGAAAAGAAAAAAACAACCCAAACCCACACAGCTTCCAGCTGAGGGCTGACTGCAGCCTGGCCAAGGGCTGCTTCTCAATGGGCATAATTCCAACTAAGATGCTTCATCTCCCACTTTCTCTTAGGGCAGATAAAGCCATAAGGGATAAAGTGCAAAATTCGGGTTGGATTCCATGCAGAAAAGGAAAATTGTGGCAGCAATGAAGTGCATGGCAGAGCTTCATTAAATTTTTTATTCTGTTTCTGGTGTGAATCAAGAAAGAAATCTTAAAATTCAAGGAAACAGCATCTGAAACATGAGCAGGAACCTTCAGTTCAGAAGTTGCCAAAGGTAGGGCTGGGACAGAAATCAGCAGCAAGATCCTTCTTTAAACTTGGGCACCTTTCCTTTACTCCAGACTTCCTTTGGCAAAGCAGCACTCAGAAATGTGCCATAAATGCAAGGAGGACTGATTTTATCCATCATTTTTGGTTATTTTTCAGATATTGTATTTCAGCTATACAAAAAGCTAAAATTATTCCGATTTCCTTTTAAGTCCTGGTTGCTTTCCAGCTGATGTGGGAGACACAGCCTTTCATAACCCTTTCCACACACTGTGCTCCAGTACTGGCTGCTAATCTCATAAATTCCAGGGATTGATTTCACTGGAATTACCCAAACTCTTACAGGCTATGAGCTCCTACCTCTCAGATACTCACTTGATTCCATAGGCAGATATTGTGAGTCCAATTAACACTCCTATACTGCCATCCAGGAACCAGACAGATGAATTGTGTTTAAACACTTCTGCACTAAGAAGGATGGAAAATCCCATTATTCCACCTACAAGAGAGTTGAAACCTAGAAGGGGGGAAAAAATAATTAAAGGACAAATGGCAGGAATTCATGGAAAGGAAAATGCTTTTGCACAGTAACCTGTCAAAGACCCTCTCTTAGAGATTTTATCCCATTCCATTTATTTATTTACGTGTTTGGCACTATTGCTTAGAGCTGTAGACATTGCTGAATACACACAGGATAATCCTAGTAATACTTTCCATTTATCCTTTAGATATACCACAGCAGCTTCTTATCTACTATTTACAATTTTAATGAACACCCTTTTAGATTCCTTTGTTTCTTCAACCCTTTTTCTCCAAGACTGTCCCTTCAAAATTCTCACAGAGCTTTTGGAAAAATTAATGCTCTTTTTCATTCAACTCCTGTTTGATTGAGTATTGATTTGGGGTTTTTTTAAGTCATTCCTTGTGTTCTCTTTTTTAACTCCAAATTCCCTTTTTCTGATTTTTTTACACAATAACCTAAAAGATACCCTTGTTGTTCTACACAAAAAAAAAAAAAAAGTCACTGAGAATGCATTAATTTGGTAAATCCATACACTATTTAACCTAGATAACAAATGAAATATCAAACTTGAAATATTCTGTATTGCTTGGTGAGTCAGCTCCAGCCAGCTGCTGTTCACAGGACTTAGCCAGGTTTTTGCAATTCCCCATGACTGCCAACAATGATACACCTGACACTTCTTCCTGAGTGTCTCCTTTGATCCACACCTCTCACATCCAGTCTTTGTCTGTTTATCCATTTATACTGCTAGCACGTGTTGAAATTGTGTATATTGTGTATATAAAGAATATAAAAACATAAATTAATAATTAGAAATTTAAACCAGTGTTACTTCCCCTGCTCCAGCTTAATTCAGAATCCATCAGCACCATATGCAAAAGAATAAAACATTTTCCTGCCATTATTGGCTGATGGTTCCAAATTATTTAAAAGGTTCTTGCAAAGGAAATTGTTTTCCTTTCCTGACTCTCATTCAGCCAAACCTTTCTTTGCTGATGTGGCAGGAAATCATGTAATGGCTGCAGGTATTAATCCAGACACTGTTCCAAGTGTTAGGCCAGCACAGGAAAAAACAGGTGGCTAAATCTGGGTGGGAAACAGGTACCTAAAACCTACAGGAAAGTTGGCTGACATCACTGACTGTCACAGAGTTGTCCTCTGAGATGTCACAAAATTCAAGGCAGGAAATGGCTATTTTTATTATCCAAAAGGCCAAGAGCTTTTGCTATAAACAAACTGTACAAATGACAATTTGCCTCATTAGGATTCATACATCTAGGCTTTAAAGAGATATTGCTGTTAAGCCCTACTCTAAAACAAATTTATTTTAAAAAATAATTGTTAATAGAGGTTGACATGCATAAAAGAGAATTTGCTGTTCTGAAAATAAACCTATTTTTTAGGAAGAAAAATTCATGCTCCTTTTACTCAAAACAGTTTTTTGGTCTGGAGCCAGGGATCACAGGAGGTAAATTAGCAGGAAACAGAAAACACTAAAAAAAGATATGCAAGGGACTGCTAAATCTGTCTCAGCTGCTGAATCACATTGTCTCTTCCTGATTGTTAATAAATCAAGTACATATGTAAATATATCTTGTGAAAGCAGATATTTAACCACACATGTTAAGATCAGCCTCCTACATTTTCTAAAGTAGTTCTAAAGGGGAGAAGAGAGATAAAAACCAGGCTGAGGTAATTGTATACTTTTTCTCCTAATTTTTTTAATCAAAGCATGAGCAGTCTTCAACTCAGAAGCAGTATCATTAGCATGAGGATGTAATTACTGGGAAAGAGATTTCTCTGTCATACAGGAGAACAATTCAGAGCTGGAGTTATTAAGGAATTTTCAGTTAATATTTTGGCTGAATAAACTGCTCTGTTTCAAAACTCAGCTGCATTTTTTTAAAGGGAAGGTTCATCATTGCCTGCCTAGGCACAGTTCTGAAATGAACAATGTGTCCCACTTCCACCCTGGCACTGAAGGAAGACAGACTCACTGGGCTGCAGCTCCCAGCATCCTTTCCAGAATCCTTTTTGCAGGTTGGAGATATTTTTGTTTTAAAATATCTGGAGTGGCAGAGCCCATTGGAAAGAACAAGATCTCTGAGCTGGAGGTCTGTTGGGAGAGAATCCCAAATGCAGGGAGGTAGTAGCTTAGTTGTAACCCCCTCACTACTATTCTCATGCCTTTTTTGCTTCTTTCAGATTTAAAATATAAATACTCATGAAGAATTTATATAAGTGGGATGACAGAGATACTCATAATATGTGTTATCACACATCATCAAGAAAAAAATTTAAGTATGTTTAATTTGCTTAAAATAAAGCAAATTTTATGTATTTCTAGAGCAAGCTGAGAATTGGATATCCTTAAAGTGAAATCTTTAGCAAAGAGTAAAATAATTCAGGTACCAAGACCCATGAATCATGAACACCCTACAGTGTCTGTTTGCAGAGTATTTCAAATTGCCCTGGCAGATAAAAACTGGGAGGGATTTGAGGGGGCTGTGAAACTTCTGCCATCGCTGTGGCCTCACAGTTTGAAGGGCAGATCCCTGGGATTTCTGAGGACTCAGAAGCTTGAGCCCTGTCAGTAAGAGGAATATCTGGAACTACTTTTAAAGCATTACTTTAAACCTACCTTCAAACCCAGGAACAGTGAGGTGCTACACAGCTGGGCTGAGCAGTGGTGGCAGTGAGGTGTTCCCAGGAGGCAGAGGAGGAGATCCACCCTGTGCCAAAGCCCAGCAGGGCCAGGGGAGTGCAGGGCAGGGCAGGGTTTTGTTTCACACCTGCCATACTCCAGCAGCTCTGCTGAGTGGCAGGGAAAGCCCTATGGTGACAAATGGCACCAAAGGGGGTGCCTGTGGATGCTGGTGATGATCCCTGCTCGAGGCAGGAGGGGTTTCTGCAGCAGACTTTGCTTCATTTGAACTTTCAGGATTTTACCAGGCACAGGCAGTGAGGATGGAGGTGACATAACCAAAGCTCTCTAAATTGGTGTCATATCCCCCTGCTGCAGCCCAACCTCTGACTAATACACCTCTAATCCATTGTCTGCTCTACCCCTAACTCTATTTTTGCTTACTATCCACACATTCAGTGTTTGGCTTCCACCAGACGTTCCCATTTCAGCTGAGCTGTCTGTGCTAGAGGCCAGTGGTACCACAGACTGTTCTAAGGATTGGGTTTGGGTTTTTTCCCATTTCTCAGTGGCTCCCTTATTTCAATGCTTTTTCACAGCTTTCATCATGCAGGGGTCCCAGGAAGAGCCTATAAAAGCAGCAGGAACAATGTGACACTCACCATCAGTTATCAGTGCTCTGCTTGTAAGGACCTTTCCCAGCATAAATTTGATTACTGCCAAGGCAGTGCAAAGGATTCCACTTAGAACAGAGACACTGTACAGAAAATCATCCTGAAAAAAAAAATGTCAGACATTAGTATATTTTCTGGTCATGTCCCACCTATTAAATGACAAATTGTGCTAATTACTGTGCAATTACTTATGCTACTGAGAAACACAACCTGAGATCAAGATTTTCTACCTTATGACTTCCACAAGAGCTGGTGCTTATTTTGCCTGTATTGTCACCTGCAATTGCTTTTGCAGCCATAATTACTGACAGTTCCAATCAACAAATTGTGATTTGACCCAGTCTCCCCAGAGTCAGGAGGTTATGTTTATCTGTGGGGCTGAATGCAGACTGCCAGGTCATCCAATGCCTGATGTCAGCAGTAATGAAGTCCCCACAGACAGAAGGCTTGAAAAGAGAATCCCCCTTACCAGACCAATATTGATTCTGATTCAATATTGATTAGTGTAAGAAATAACCACTTAATATTGTTTCTGATTCTGAGCTTGCTTTGGTTTCCTTTTTCAAAACTCTAGTTCAGGCTACATCTATAAAACTTCTGATGCTATGTGCAAAAGAAGGTTTAGCTCTTTCAGAGAAAACAAATTTTTTCAGGGACTTCCATTTCACAGGAACATTCCCATTGCTTAATTTGCACATGAACCATGAGTTCCTCAGGCTCCCCCAGGAGAGAGCTGTGTGTCAGTGCAGGGCAAAGAAGGGTAAGTTATTATTTATTGTTTAGCACTCATTCTCTAAAGGTCATCAGGAGCCCCCCACCCCTTCCTGCTGACTGCTTTGTGTTTGGTTGGGCTGGGAGGACATTCCTGGGTGCTCCTATGCTGCAATAAGGTGCCCAAAGGGAGCCCTTGTGCCTTCTTCCCCCTGAGGTACATCAGCCCACGGGCTGCAGAAAAACCCAAGGCTCTCACCTAACCACAGAGCTTTGAGTCAAATTCATTTATTACTGTTGATAGAAGTTTTAATTTCAGCTGTTGCAACACCAGTACAAATAAAGGAAATAGCAAGGATTCTTTTTTAATTTGTATCTGCAGGTCTAACTGGGCCAGTGCCACTGGGACCCTGCTGCTGATTAAAACACTCCAGCAAAAGTCCCCATTGGTACCAAACGTTGTGATGATTCATCACCAGCTCCATTCATTTTCATTATTTTAGCAGCAATTTGAAACCCAAAGAAATCAAAAAATGCTTTTGAAAGCTGCTTAGGAAGATACTGGGAATTAGATTACTGGTATAATGTACTCATATCCCTAAATAAATCATTCAATATTTTTATACAATTTTGCATGTCATATAATTTTGAAAGTCTACTTCTACTCACTCTCAATCACGAGCTCATTCTTTCTAGACCTGGTGCAATATTAACAATGTTAAGACAAAATGCAGTGAGGGAAGGAGAATAAAATAGAAAAATGAGAACAGAGAACCCAACTACTGGGTAAAGGTGGGATAAAAAGCATTCGTACAGATATTTTAACAGAACAACTGGAAAATATCCAGGCAAATTCTGAGTGCTAGGGAAGGACTAAGGAAATAGTGGCAATATTTGGTTGCTGTTAGTCTAACAAGGAAAGCTGGGAGCTCTCAGAAGGTCTGAAATGACAACAAAGCTTCAAAAGTCTGGACAAGTATTGCAAAAAACACTCAAAATTTGAGATCCTTGTCAAAACTATGCCTCTAATTTTTATGCGCCTTTCTCAAAAATGTGTATTTTCAGTGCCCAAAAACTTCATTTTGATAGCCTAACAAGTTCTGATTAGTTAATCAAATCTCATCTAATATTTTACCTAATATTTAATATACAGCATAAGTATAAGGCTTCAGAATAATCTGAAGTAGAAATCTGTGCTCCATCAGCACTTCTCTTGTGCCTCACTTGGACTCACTGCTCCATGACTACATGAGATCCCTTGTTTCCCCATCACCCCACAGACCCTCCAAAGACTCTCTGGTTTCTCCCAGGCATCCCTATCTCTTATTTTTGCCTTTCCCTTCAGGAAAGCACAGGCTTTGCCACCAGCACAGAGCTGAACACTGCAGGCCCAGCAGAGGTGACAGCATAAATCACTTTGCTATTGACAGTTGTGTCACTGTCTCTGTGTCACTGTCAGCCTTGGGATGACAAAATGCAGTTTTTCTACACCTATGAAATCCTTATGGATGCACTGGAAAACCACTACAAATTGATAAAGTTTGGGGGAAAAAAATCTATGGATCACAATACAAGATATTTTGAAAATTGTAGACATGTTCAAAATTCCAGTTATTGATTCAGAGTCCTGAAAATGCTATGCCTTATTCCCTATGCTACCATAGCAGGTTTCATCCTCCTCATGGCACTTTATTTAGAGCTTTCCCTTTGTTTTGTTTTTTTTTCTTGTCATGTTGTGCCACAAATTTTTGAGCTGAATTCAGGGGTTTTCCTGCACATGTCACTAAAATCACAGTATGTGGAAATGCATCTTGTTATTTGTTCTGCTATGCAGTCATGATCGAAATGGGTCTAGCTACTCAACTGGAATCCAAGAATGACCTAAATGTGATACAGATTTCTCAATGAAGTCATGAATTGCTGAACAGGCTTTTTTATAGAGAATGTGTATTCAAGATCTAGAAATTGTTCCTAATTTTGCCGATTTTGTTGGGTTTTTTTCACCACATCACACAAGACAAGCTCATTTTGTTGCCAGTACTGATCCAAAAACCACTGGTAAAGCAGAAGACCCGAAAAATCAAAGCTCCTTTGTTATCACTGTGGACGCAAGAAAGGGAAGAAATTAAAAAAAAACAGAAAAGGAAGAAATTAAAAAAACCCTGCTGTGAATGCAGACGCCTCAGGCTGTGCCAAACAGGTTTTCGGGAGGCCAAATTCCCGGTTTTATCCCTAAACAAAACCCAAAATCAGCAGCTCCTGTTGTGTGCAGCTCCTCGCAGGAGCCACCGGGAGGCGGCAGATCCCGCACGAACCAAACCCAAGCGGAAAAAACCTTTTAAAATCTCTTTTTTCAGTACTTCTCTGTGTTTTCTGGCTGTGCAGGCACCCCAGAGCTGGAAGAAGAAGAGTGAGGAGGCAATTTGCTGCCACCAAGAAGGTTTTGCGGGTGGCACAGATCAGCCCCAAGGGGCGATGCCCAGCAGCATGGGCTGTTCCCTGCGCAGGTGAGGATGAAAGAGAAACAGCTCCAAGCATTGCCTTGGCACTGTTTTTCTGCCAGGAAGCTGGAATTGGTTTAGGATTCAGTGAATTAGCCGAGGGAGGGCTGCTGTGGGGCCGGAGCTGAGGTGTCCGGCCCCGGGACACGCCAGTGACAAACACTGCAGGGCTGTGGGCTCCAGAGGGTTAAACACGTCACCCCGTGGCTGTGAGATGATTCCCATTAAACTAACCCGTCCTTTGGAGAGATGAAGGAAAGAAAAGCCGTAATAGAGATGTAAATTAATAAAATCAGCCGGGCCATCTGGCTGTGTCTCCCTCCGGATCCTCCCGCAGCCCTGCCCTCTCCGTAGCCCTTGCCTGCCCATCTGACGGTCATTAGGAGCACGGAGCACATCCAGCCGGCCTCAGTGGACCTGTCCTCGGTGTTGTTTTAATTAAAGCGGCAGCAAATTGTGACAGATGAGAAAAAAATTTAAATTCTGATCATTTCCATTTGATAAGGGCTTTCCCAGCGTGGTAAATAAAGCGCCTCCCTTTTCCACTTCTTTTCATCATATTCCCTCACTGTACAAGAGGCCTTAATTAAAGGACACCTATTTCTGATTAGATGGCTTCATGTATAGACCAGCACTGTACATAAAGCGAGGTGCCCATCCTGGGTTGCCTTCTCATCACACAGCA
Organism: Trochalopteron elliotii; assembly: GCA_024734555.1. Lineage (NCBI taxonomy): Eukaryota > Metazoa > Chordata > Aves > Passeriformes > Leiothrichidae > Trochalopteron > Trochalopteron elliotii. The sequence goes on from JANPWX010000533.1 coordinate 226,731, forward strand.
CTTTAAATAGCTACAATGTCCCTACTTAAGATTTATTTTATGCCAGGTTTTGTACTGTGGTTTTATGCATACTTTCCCAGAAGAAAGCTTTCCTAGGAATAAAATCTTTTCCTCTTTTACCATTCCTGAGAAAGGAATAATGGAAGTCAGCAGGCAGCTTTCCTCCACTTTATCCAAATGCATTATCCCCAGCTGTGCAGCTGAGAAGAGGGGCTGCAAAATTGTCACAACTGTTCTGTCCCTGCTTTCAAGGATTTCACCAAAAGCAGCAGTAATTTTATGGCTTAAGAAAAAGTTTGTTGGTTTTTGTGTTGCAACTTTGATCTCTTCCTGACTCTATTGTAAAAAGTAAAAAAAAAAAAAAAAAAAAAAAAAACAAAACCAAAAAACACAAAAACTCACAACGGAGCTTGACTTATTAGGTAGAAATATTTTAAACCAATTCCCAGCCTAGTAACTAAGTTACAGCTGATTTGTGTTCCTAATCTTTCTCTAGAATGCATATTGCTAATTCTGACCCTAAAACTTTGCCCTGATTTCATATATTATTTCTACCAGCTCCTCTCTCTGCCCACTCTCCTTTAGCTACAGTCCTTCCACTTCTGAGATGTGAAAATGTTCTCATTTCACCTGCTTTGTACAATGTGGAGTCAAAAGACATTCACTGGTATGGGAGGAAGCTCTGTCCTTCCTTGGTCACTCATTTTGCTGCAATCCCAGAACAAGCTCCTTCTCCCAGCCCAACAGCTCCAGGCTTCCTTCCACTCCCCTGCCCTCTCCTTGGCTTCCTCTGTGAACCAGCCAAAAGTTCCTCCACACTCCTGCAGGAGCTGGGAATTACTGGAACTGCCTTTTTCATGCCATTTTTTCCCTTTCCAGCGAACCTGGTGTCTCACAGTGTTTTGCCTCTCCTCTGCTGAGCCTGGCTCCTCTTGGCTGAGGAGGTAGGGATGTGCTTCTGGAATGCTACAGATGGTGTTGGCAGGAGAGAAGTCATGGCTGGCCCAAACTGAGCTGAGTTTGTATTGTTAAATATTAATTTTGCCCATCTCTGCAACTCACCATCTGTCTCCTGAATCCCAGCAATGACTCTTCTCCAGTCCAGGTGATTGGTGACTGTCCTCCCCAGCACCTGCCAGGTTCTACTCCCACCCTGCTCCCCATCCCTATCTTCACATGCTTCCCACAGCCTCCTGCTCCCCCAGCAGCTGGTAAGTCATCTGGCCACGCTAGGATCACTAAAAGCCCCTCTGCAGAGCATGCCACTCAGTCAAAAAGGACTCCCTCTTCCTCTCCTGAAGGATTGTGTTACTATATAGAGAGCAACAGAGATGTTTCTAATATAAACAAAAAAAAAAAACACACAAAGAAGTCCAAATCTCTTTCACACTTTCTCTCAAGTAATAGTTTATGTAATCAGTCTAAAGGGAGCTCCTGGGAAGCCAGAGGGTCTCTCTGACTAGCAAACTTCAAAAGGGATGAGTTTTCATTGCACTTCACTGTCAGAAAACAAACCAACAGCCCAGTCTCTGACTCAAGCAGGAGACAGTCTCTTCACATGGAGATACAAACATCTATTATTAGTACAAAAAAAAAAAAAAATCTTATGAATGTTTAAACTTGTCTTTGGTGTGACAAAGCAATTCCACAGCACAGAATGCTTCTTCAAGAAGCAGATAACAAAGAGAGGGTGTGCTGAATGCCAGGGCAAGGCACTGAGGGACTGGGGCTGCACAGAACTTTCTTAGGTGACCTCAGGACTCCTGCAAAGGGTCTGCTTAACTATTAGATCAGTCATGCTTCCTGTTTTCCCAGAATTATCCACATTGTTTTAACATCAAAGTTATGGAACATAAATTAAAATTGTATTTGTCTACCCTCAGAAGAGAGAGACTGATTTTTCCGATGAGCAGGGAGCCAAGAGCAGCAATGCACTCCACATCACCCACCAAGTGGGGAGCCACCAGCTTTTCTTTATTATCACCATGTGGTAAAATCTGGAAATGAAGCTTTCCACCTGAGCAAAGAATGATATATAGCTGATACATTTGCCCTAACCCTGGCTTAATCTTCAGTTCAAGGGTCCACAACATCCTCAACAGCCTGCAAGAAGCACGTGTATTTTAGGCCAAACTCCAAGCCATACACAAAAATAACAATTATAAAGCAGGATTCTAATGTATAATTAATGTATATGATACTGTGATTTGAAATGGCAAGCAATAAATTATACATGAGGTTTAGAAATATATAGGGAAACGTGTGTAAGGACATATGTGTGTATAATCATAAGTGTTATTTGTTATGTTGCTACTGGCCTATAATCCAACTGCTGACATTGTTGAATATATGTTTATGATGTATTTATTTTAAACTGTTAAACCAATAAATCAATTAGGACTCACAAAGCTACACTGTGCCACCCCTGCCTTCCTTTTTCAGCTGTAATCAATAACGTACAATAGAATAACATATGGCCTAATTTTTCAAGATACTTCATTTATAAAATATAAAATATAAAATATAAAATATAAAATATAAAATATAAAATATAAAATATAAAATATGGATGCACCACATGAGATGGGCTCCATGTCCTTCATATACAAACTGATTGCATCTTTCCTTCTTTGTTCTGCAGGAAATGTCACAAATATGGCATGATGCTTGCTTACTCTTGCAAAAACGTGTCCTTTGCCATACTAATGAGGACAAATGCCAAACTGCATTGACATTACATGTGTTATACGATTACCCAGGGAAATGCAAGCAGTAACTGAATAGTAAATAGATATTGATTTACAACCCCAGGTGAAATTAAAACAGTCTTTTCAGTGCAGTTGGGTTGGGATTTTTGAGCCTTCTTTAAGAAACAAGAAAAGGTCTGAAAATTCTTTGTGGCAAAGAATCGCCACAAGGTCTGAAAATTCTTCGTGGTCAAAATAAAGCACATCATTCACGTCTAAATTATATTTGGACTACCCAAAAATATCTAGTAATTGACATGATGAAGGTAAAGGGGCAAATGATGAAAGGTTTTTTATCACAGAGCTGGCAAGCACTAACAACAGCAAAAGCAAACACAACACAATGCTCAAAGCCTACACTCAAGTATTTCTAGATTCCTTTCTCAATATATTAATAAAATGTCAAAAGTCACTAAAATTTACACAGTTATCCAAACATGATGTCATCAACAGTATGCAAAATCACTGTTCCTTCTTATTTGTAGTGAAATGTGTGTGTACCAAATCCTCAGGGACAGCATTGGCTGTGGATACTGCTCTCTGAAACATCAATAAAGGAATGGTAATTCCTTCCCCTACTGGGAATTATGTTATTATGGCTAACACAGGTTGGAGAACAAATGCTGGAAGTAACAATGAGGGAAATATTCTGAACCTCATAGCTAGGGGAAAGGGAACCTCAGTAAATTATTTCTGATCCAACAAGAAATTATTCTATTTTAGGTTCAACATTCATCACTGTAGGAACAAAACCCAGCTTAAAGTATGTGATCTGAGAAATACTCATTTAAATTAACCTGAAGGGCAAACAAAAATGAAGACTTTCTCTTCCAAATGTCAATTACTGATTAGCTTTTTAATTCAGGTGTATTGAACAAGAGCTAAAATTATCAGAAATTTTAATTCCAAACACTCCAGAAAGAAGAGCAGCTGGCCTGCTACATCTAACACTTTCAGCGAGTGCTGGAACAAAGGAACAAAAAAAATAAAAAAAGAAGGAGGGGGAACAAAAAGTTAAAGATCTGGTTGTTGAAAAATATTTCCTTAGGGATCAATGATATGAAACTAAAATAATAACTGCAGCATGTCATGAAGCAGACCCATACAGAATAAATATCCCCAGCTAAATAAAAAATTCTCAGCTATATAAAAAATAGAACAAGAACACAGAAAGAACTTGAATTTGCAGCTGCAATGCTCCCAGACATTAATGGCATGACTCTCTCTCCTGTATAAAACTTGTTCTCTTTGGGTTTTGTAATCTTTCCATAATTTTTTCCATCATTTCCAAACTTTTTTGAGTTGGACAGTGCTACTGAAAGATCCTGGGAAGGGCTGGGGACATGGTGTGGACTCTGAACAGTTCCTGTACAGGAATCTTACCCAAAAAACCGAAGTATTCTGGAGATACAAGAGTAGGAGAGAAAAAGCAAGATTTCCTTCCAAACCAATGTGTTCCAAGGCAAGTGGAAAATGTCATCACATCTCTAAATTCTCAAAATGAGGAAGCTTTAATTAAAGACATTTCCAGGCAAGTGAGAATGGAGGTCGCAGCTCAATGAAGCGACTGGCGCGTACGTGTTGGCGAAGGCAGAAATTGTCTCCCCTCCCACACCCAAATTTGCCTCCAACGGAAAATGAAGCATCTCTACAAATCCAAGGAGAGGTAACATGGCAGACAAATCCCCTCTAGCAGTGACATGAAAACTCTGTTCTCCTCATTTACTCCTCTCTCCAAGAATCAGAGATCCATCATACGTTTTTTAATGCTCGCAAAAAGTAACGTAAAAATCTTCAAAAATGTGGGAGAAAAAAAGATCCACTCCCCTTCTCAGTGCACATATTCAATACTGGCCTTTTCCAGCCTCTTGGACAAACAGATCCCTTCAGTTGCAATATTTCTCCTACATCTATCTTACCATCAACCCTGAGATTCATGACTTCATTAAATAATTGATTTCAAAGCATACACAATTCTATGGATCATTGTTGAAGAACACTGCTGTACATCAAAAATACCAAAAACCTTGGCACAAGGGATTGTGTTTTGAACACTGAGGATTAATATATATCTCAGTTACTTGAAAATGAACTTTTCCCCACAGTTAAGAGATGTATAATTAATGCAAATACAGAATTTTATAGTAAGGGTATAATTAATTGTCTGGCCAACTCTCCTGACGCAGAGTATCATTTTTCAGGGCAGGCTTCTTTTTAATTATATTATAAATATAAAGTCCTGAGCAAAGGGAAAAGTCTAAGTTTACCTAATAATGACAATTTCTAGACTTGCTGCTAACTGCAGGAAATGAAATCTACAGTTAAAGTTCTCTAAAAATATCAATTCAGTGCTAAACAGTAATTTGCAAAAATGAACATGTTGCATAAATCCCTGGTGACCCTTTATCCTTTGAATTCTGTGGGCACTCCAGGCTTCCTTGGTTAAATCTTCTAAAGATGGAGATAAAATTAAAAAGAAAGGCACAACAAAAGTCACTGAAGACCAAATTTGGGTCTTTTGGGCCAGTAGGGCCATGGTTGCCATTGCATGTAGGAAACACACACTACCAAAGTCAAAACTCCAGACACTTATCATTAAACTCATCCAAGTTATTGTAAACTAATTAATCTACCTAGTCATTCATATCCTGGCTTACAGGCTATGCTGAAGTTAACTACAGTCCTTAGCATATCAAGCTAAGGCACCAAAAGGAGAAATACATTATTTCTGTTTTTCCCAAGGTTCTGAGGCATTCAAAAGAATTACAAAATCACTGCCTGTGCTGAAAGCTTGTGTTGAGACATAACACTACCTATTGTTCATTTTTACTTGAGACACAGCAAGAAGTAAAACAAACAAGAAGCAGAAAAGGGAGGCAGAAGCAATATTAAGAAATACAGAAAGTCAGGAGCTCTAATTGTCCTCCCTCCTCTGCCAGTGCAGATCAGGAGTGCTGTCATTCACAGGGTTTCAACAAAACTACATTCAGCATGGAATAAAAGAGAATTCAGATGGGTGACTGGAAAATGCCTGACTGAGCTAACCATGTAAACTGAGCAGCACCCCTCTGCAGTCTAACAAGGATGTGTGGACATTTAAGCCCCTCACAGAATGGGGAAGTCAAGCTGGAAATGCCATTAATGTGCAGTAAACCTGTCATTCTCTTCCTGGTTCTCTGAATCCTGCTGAGGATTGCCAGACCTGCACCTGAAATCATCATATGAAATGACAACAATACCAAAGACTGTTTCTAAGTGTCCACGTAAGTAAAAGAATATCTGTTCAAAACGTGTGGAAAAGTACTTCAAATTATTTCTTAATCATGTGATTTTTACATTTTCTCTTATTGCCAGTATTTTCATGAAAGCAATTCTTTCAAGATTCACTTTAAGGACAACAGAATCTCTACATCAAAGAATTCATAGAATCTTTCCAAGACTGGATTTTTTGCTATGTGCATATTAAGAACTGACAGATACATAACCAGTGTATCTCATATCCAACAAGAAATACAATGAACTTCCTATAATTGATCCAGAATTATTCAAAAGTTACTGACTCTGCTTTTAGGATTTTAGTCATAGTTCTTTACAATTAGCAAGCAGGTCACCCAGTCTGTTTAATTTCTAAAATTAAACTTGTGCATATCATACTATTTCTCCAAAACTTCTGCAATTTAAAATGAACTCAGAGAAATTATTACAGGGTTCCTGAAGTTTACCAGAAATTAAGACATAAAAAGAGAATTTATAGCTCTGAGAACAATGCAGTCAGTCATGTTGCTTGTCATTATTATTATTATCATTAGGTTAATCTTGAGTCCCCCATGTAGAGCAGTGCATTCCAAACCATCTCCATGTGCAGGACTGACAGTACCAACTTTGTGTTCAGTATCTGAACACCAAGAGCAACATTTTCCAGTTGGGGGGGAGGTTTTGCTACATTATCTCCCTTAAGATTGAAGTCACACAGCTGAAATTTCACAGGCTGCTTTAAAAATTACCCACATCTTAAATGACCTTTGCTGCAGTAAAGATCAATAAGGATGTAAACTGTAAAAAAAAAAAATCATGGGACTCTGACTCACATGTGAAACTTCTGTTGAGACACAGATCCTTTAACCTAGTGCAGAGCTCCACACCCTGGTTTTATTCCAGTTTGGGACCTCAGTGGAGTTACACTACCTTTTCTTGGTCTTAATGTTCTGTTCTTGCTCACACCACCAGGATAATTCCCTGGTCTCAGGATAGCAAGTTAATACCATATCCCAGTAACACAGATAACACCACCAGAATGTATTTCAGGTCACTATTTTGATGCAGAACTGGTTACTTCACTGCTATGCAAAAAACTACTGACAGAAAACTTTGTTCTGTTACTTTTCCAGCTATACATCCATACATTAGAGCCAAATGACATGGTAAGATACTACAGAGGTTAGTATCACTAGCAATTAGTTCATCACTGACACAAGAAGTAGAAGACAGCACCCTGGATAAAGGAGCAGAGGCAGAAGTTTCTGCCTCCCACTGATGTGATTTGAGCAGATTTCCCCTCTGCTCAGATGCTGATGATGGCCTGGGCAGGTGCAGCTTTCCCAGGAACACAATCAACCAAAAAAGACCCAAACAACTGGGAAGAACAACTATTTCTGTTTAGAGCAGCTAAGGGAGCAACTGAAAATCAGCACCACAGCTAGGGCAACTGGAAAGGTTTCTATTCAACAACATCCTCTTCCCCCAGCTATTTTTAATGTTGGCAAGCCTTAGGCATTACACCTCACTAGCCATGACTTGCAGCAGTGGTGTTGTCCTCTGAGCACTCCCATTTTTCACTGTTATTCTGAGTTTGTACAGAGGTATTTCACCTGTCACACAACCCTTGCTGAATCAGTTTCCCACAGGAGATGTACTGCAAGGCTTTGAAATTAAAATCCTTGCCATGCCATTTAAGAGACATTGAACAAAAGTACCATCTCTTTTCATCCCATGCTCCATTTTACATTCCAGACAGAACTACCAGGCATGAAAATCCTTTAGGTGTGTGCATGTGGCTTTTACCCCGCCACCAGTCATCCACAGCCCATGCCTTGCCAGATACATCCTTCAAACTGTTGGTAGTACTTGAGTGCCCAAATGAGTGAGAACAGTCACAGGAGGAAGATTATCCATCAGTACCCTGATACTGTGTCAAATGTAAGCAGTACCCACTCTAAATTCTACATGCTTGACACAGATTCAGCACAGGAAACTGAATCCAAGGCAGTCTGTGACAAAAGGGATCTGTACAAATCATTCTTACAGGACACTGAAAATGTAATGGGATCTTCACTTCAGGGATGTCTTTCTGATTCCATATTTTTTCTGTACTTTTGCATTTAAAGACATTAAAAATGAGGAAGTACAATATGCCTGCAAATCATAAGAAATGGTCACAATCCAAATAGAAGACATTCCTCCCCATGTCAGAAATAGAGCCCGTTCCTGTAGACAGAACTTGTAATAATGAAAGAGTGAGATACAGATGAAGAAACTTTTAAATTTTTGCTCCTACTGATAGAATTATTAGAGCATTTACCCACAATGAATTAGACTGAGATATCCAAGTTAATCTGATATACACTACCAGAAATTCACCAAAATGAGTGTTTTAATTATGGTTGTATCCTCCCTTTTCCCTTCTCCTTCATTGAGTCAGGACTATATATTTCATTTTCTCACTAAACAGAAGTCAAACTGTAGCCAGTTTGCACTGTTTGGGTACAGACAAGTCGAGAACTTGTCCCTGAGCTTCATCACAACAGGGTCTCCCCTCATCCTCACCTGCCTCCTCTTCAGCCTCACTGGCACGTGCCCCATGCTCACTCCCCAACCCAGTTCTGTCAAAATGTTTAGGTTGGGTTTAAGCACCAGCTCCTGAAAGTGTTTAAGCTAACCCAGATCATTTTGACAGAACCAGGCTGGTGAACTCCATGTGCTGTAATGCTGGCAAAGCTGAGGAGGCAGGAAATTATGAGGACTGGAAAAGAGGGCAAGCAAAATGCAAAGAGAACATGAATCACCTGCAGTCAAAGAATGCACCTGGCTGTGATTCAGTAATGTGCTAACTCAGGGCTACTCATCTTCAGTCAGTTTTCAATAAACTACTGAAAATAAGCTCCTGGAATTGCCCAGCTTCTTGCAAGTTTCCATGAGAACACAGGAGCCAGTAGGTCATCTGCACTGCTAACAGTGGGTAACAGATGGAATTCCATTTGGGCTTTTTTATTTTCCAGCTCTGCCTCCATCTCCTGTTGAAAGGAAGGAGTTTTGGTTTCTGTGTGGTGCTGTGCTGAGAATGGCACTTGGCAGGATGAATCCTTGATGTGAAAGGCTGAACACACAACCAGACCAAACTTCACAAAGGCTGAAGACAAGGCTCTGAGGCTGTGCACACAACAACTGAATTGAAGCCTCATTTTGTTTGAGCACATTAGAAAGAGTCTTGTGGGAGCGGAACCACTGCCAAATGTTTTTCCCAGTGAGCAGCTTGTCAGGATGAGTAGAAGTTAATAGCCTGAAAGGAAGCAAGCAGGACAGGCCAGAGCAGAGCTGAGAGAAAGGCCACTGGGGAGAGCTGCTCTACAGGCCAGGTAGGGGCTGCTTTCACAGCCAAAAGAAAGCAGAGAGCAGGAGAGAAGCCCTTTGTGATGCTCCATGGTGAGTCAGTCTAAAAGCCAGCTCAGCTCTTTCACCCAGCATGCTCCCCTCACCTGTTTCATCCCTGCTACACGTACATGGCTCTGGAGTTGGAGGCAAGAGCTGGAAGACATTAAAATATAATCCAAACATACATTTTTTCCACACTGAAAATAAGACACTGAAGCCACTGGAGTAGTAAACAGTGGAAACATTCTTCTCATAAAATTCTAGTACATTCATTAAGCCCAGAGAGGACTCCTCTCTGTAAGTGAGCTTCCACAGTCCTGTGTAGAAGCTTTAAGTAGTTACACTGAGAGAAATCTGGGGTCAAACCTATAAAAACCCACAATTAAACTCCAGAAGTAGACTAGACTCCATCACATAAGTAGAAAACACTGCTGGGCCAGTATGTGCAGCCAGGCAGGAAATGCACCTGCTAGAGCTTCACATAGTTCAGTGGGGCTGTTGAAAGGAGACACTGGCATTTCTCAGTCCCACTAGCAGGGCAGGGAATAAAGAGAACATTCAAAAGGACAGAAATCACCTTACCACTTCTGGAAGCACCCTCTTCGCAAGATCGTGGATGGCTTTGATCACAATACATATAGATGACAGGAGGAATATGACACCCAAGATAACACATGCCCTGGGGAAAAAATAGAGAAAAATACAAAGAAATGTTAAGAATACATTTGAAGTTGCCAACTCTTCCAGGGTAACAGAGGGTGACAGAATATTAATAATAAAAAAAATGTCTTACAGAGCTAAAGATAGAGGTTTAAATTAAAGAACAGAATGAAACATTCAGTTCCTCTCCCATTCTTAAAACCTGGATTATGTATGAGAAGACAGGGCAAACCAGATGATGTTTTTTTCTCTGATGTCTCAGAGAGAAAGACCTGCCACTTCTGTTCCTGATGATTTGTCAGAGTCCTCTAGAGAAGGACTGTTTCTCTGTGTTTGTTTGTTTTGCTAGGATCCCCCATTAGAAATAATGAAGGGAACTTCATTCTCTTTACCAAGCCAGCAGAGACATTTGGTAAATGTGGTCAGTAGCATGACAGAAGCTGGAGCAGCTGTTTCTTCCCCTTTCCTCCCCAGTCAGGCGTGACGTAACTGGGGAACTGGTCCACAAAAGCTGACTTGCCTAAGGCCACCTGCCGAGCCAGTGACAGCTTGACATAAGACATGTGAACTTCCTGCAAGGATATGCTGACATTTAATCTGAAAGCCATTCTGAAAGATTAGCTTTTCTATCACCCCCAACAGGCTTAAACCAACACAGCCCCAAATCTGTGAGCTGGAAACTATGGATCACACTTCCTGTGGTGCCTGTTGAATCATCATCCCTTTCCCCCAGCACATCTTTTATTCCCTGCACACTTCTGAAGAGCACAGGCAAATATTCCCTAAGGGGAATGCCCTGACCACTGGCTGGATTTTGTTCCCACATAAATCAGAGAGTTTGAGGTTATGTTTGTGAACTCGCCAACCAGCCAAGTCCAACAGCAAATATTTTGCATATTTGCCAGCAGATACACAACAACTTCAGCAATCTTGATCTGTTTCTCTTATTCTCCAGCTCAGTTCTACTGTGGCAAAAGAATTCCCATCCACCTACTTACCCAGAAATAGCTAAAGTGGATCGAAGAAAAGGAAGATGATAACAACAGTGACAAGGGTATTAATAGCAGAAACGCAGTCTGAGGTTTCAATCAGCATTCAGTAGTCATATTTAGCAAGCCTAGCTTCTCCTTTATATGCTGGCTTTTGGAATCCACAGCCATGCAAAATTCATGAGTATAGTACTTTAAGCAAAAAAAAATACAGTTTTTGTCTTCTTGGGTGTATTGATTTATCTGCAAAACCACTAAAACACAACACTGCAGTGTCTTCTTTTAATCTCATTTGCTAGACAGAAATCATTTCTAACTACTGCAAATCATGCAAAATTCAACTACAGATGTAAAAAATAAGAAACCTACAAAAATTAATCTGAGAAACTGTAGTACATAATAAACAAGTTGCAATTGGTTATTGTGAGCATGCTCTACTTCCACTGTACTAGACCACAAAAATTTTAACACAAGCCAGCTCACTTCCATCTGCTAACAATCACTGCTGTGTAACTAAAGTGTTTCCAACTGCACACGAAGGGTGTTAGTGCCAAGTGCTTGGCAAATGCAATTTCATTAATGGCATTCAATTAAATTAGATGAACAAACTGCCATTTCTAAACAGGCTTAAATCAACTCAGAAGTACCTACAAAAATAGTGAAAGAGGAATTATACAGAAGTGAGGGTGGACTGATAACATGGAGAAGAATTTAAAGACATCCCTGATAGCTTTGTCCTAACCCTTGACTTGCACCCACAACACCTGTTGAAGATCATGTCCTTATTTTACAGCCATTTCCACCTGAGTTAGAGTCAGAGGTTCCCACTCAGTATCTACTAAATCATTACAGTTACAATTGATCTATAAAGCAAAATAATTGATTGCCACAGGTTTGACAGGCAACAGAAAAGCTCTAATGAAGAATGCATGAATGTGGAATCTCCTCTAGTCTTATGTAATATATTGCATCTAAAAAGAAGGAGGAATAGAGAAGACTTAGTCAAAACATTTTAAGATATAATGGAAAAATCTTTATTTGGTTTTCAGAAACAATAAGCTTTCTGGAATCTTTCAGGACGCAGTATAGTTTGAAGAATAAGACTAATTCAGAAAGGACAAGGTGAGGGCATTGCTCTCATATTCAGGCAACAACCAACTTTTAACTCAACTACTGCTCAAACTTCCAAAGTTGTTTTTTTCTTAAAGCAATGGCATTTGGAATGCAAGAGTAATTAAAACTACAAGATAATATTACAGATTTAACATTGAAATCACCAAATCTTCTTTAGTTTGCTGTAGGTGTTGGTAGCTGATCATGATCTGCCCAATGTACTTCTTGATGTGTTTTTGAGGCAGTATTTGTATGTGAAAATCCAAAAGACAATATGAAGTGTAATTTGTTGTATTAGGAATTACCTCATCGTTCTGTCAAATTTTCAGTATTATTTTGTCACAGATTAAACACTGTTAAATTGGTTGTACTGCAGCCTCAGGCATTGAGAGTGAAATTATTTAGACTCTCACATCAAAGACCTCACACAGCTTTGGAGCTTCGGTCACTGTTAGTTCACTTCTACTGGAATTCAGACACCTGTATAAATCCTGAAAACTAAAGCTTGATTCTAGCAGTGCTACATCTTGACAATTTTCAGAAGATGTTTCCTTGAAAGCAGGATTACAACCCACATACAAGCCATTTATATTTTTACAGCCCTATAAATACCCATTTTGTATTACAGCAGCCCTGGATATTTGCACTCACACCCATCAGAAGCAGATCAGTGTAACTGCATTACAGCACACACAGCTGCCACCTCACCTCTTCCAGCACACATTCCCTGTGTGGAGCTCTATTAGACACAATTCCTCATTTTGATGACAAATTCTCACAACTCATAAGGAAACCAGAAAAGGAAATCAATCACTGTAAGCACCTGATATTCTTTTCCTTAATCAAAAATTTGTTGCTTTGCATAAGTCAAGGGCTTTTAAGCAGGTAGTACTGAGATTCAGGGGCTTCCATCTCCACAAACTGTCAATTTTCAAGCTGCTATTAGTAAGTTTGCATTTTTTCCCCTCATTTTGTCATAAAATTAATTTCCCAAGGAGAATAAGTCTAATGATCCAATTCATTTGCATTTAGCAGATGCAGCAGAACAGCCTCCTAATTCATGGATTTAGCCTGAATTCTATCTTACAGTTTGCAATTCTTTGTCATAATTCCCTACAGGTAGTGATAAGACTAAAAATTCTTTAATGTTGCCAACATAGAATTTCAGAATTAGACATTAATCTCACTCAGATTTCTATGATGATTAATCTTTAACATAATGAAGGAATTTTACCTTTAGCATGGTCTTGTCACGCTAATCACCCTTTCCATGAGTTGACCCCTTTCAGATGAAGAGGCTGCTCCCAGGTAAGCAGCAGATTGATGAAAGACTGCAGGTTTAGATTCTCAGCTATTTGCTTGGTAACATTATATAAAAAATAAATTGATAATAGTAATGAAATTATGAATATATGCTGAGTAACGAGCTCTGCTATAAACTACCTCAAAAGTGATTGGGAAAAGCTACACAAGGGTGAGTAGAAATTGAGTTTTTCTCATATCATCTGACCGCTATGAAATAGCCAATGCAAGAGCTTTTCTTTCTCAATTACTACTGAGAAAATATCTTTCTCAACTTCTATCTCAATTATCATCCCATTCTCTTTCTGGCAAATCTTTACAGCAGCACAGTACCAGCGAGGGTTTGCAATGAAGCCCTTGGTAATTACTCCTCTCAAGTCAAAGGCAGTACAAAAGAATTAAGGATTCAGAAAAAATTAGTGATGCACATGAAAACAACCTGCAAAATTGTATTAACTTTCTCCTGGAGGCTCATAGAGAGTTGTTTTGGGACAGTGGGGAGGGAAAAGGCTGTCATACACTTGATGGTTTGTCTGTTACAGCCTGGAAACTATTTTACCACCATGCTTCAAGTCCATTAAACTAATGCCTGAAACATGATGACACCATGTGGAATAAAAAAGTTTGTCAGTAGCAGTCTAATTACTCCCCAATTTTGTTAATGTATGATAAAATTAAAATGCAGCATTAAAGCCCTAACTTTCTCATCAAGTACTGCACTATTCTCCTACCTTTTTCATTCCTTGCAGTATCCCAGATTAGTTGACCTTTTTTAATTATATGGTTATTTGGGGAGGGTGTGTTTATTACTTTTACCAAAGTAAAGAGGCTCACAGGAAAACAGAAGAGTCCAGGATGGAAGGAACCTCCAGATGTCATCTGGTCCAACCTTTCACAGGAAAGGGGAGCCTAGATGAGATTCTCTAGCACCCTGTCCAACTGCATCTTGAAGACTTCCCACAGTGAGGACTCTATCAAATCCCTGGGGAGGTTTTTCTAGTGATTGATTGTTCTCACTGGAAAAACTTCCTTTCTGGTATCAAGATTACTTGCCTTTTTCATGGAAAACATCATTTCAGCTGAGCTATAGGAGTAAACATGACAAAAAGAACTGGGAAAAAAATCATTGTATAAACCAGTAGGATTTGTATTCATATTCTTGAGACAGAAGCTCTATTCTCACGTGTGCAAAGCTGCCATCTAAACAAGCTTCAGTTCCTCACCCAATTCTCTGGCAGCCACAATGCTGTAAATAAAAGACAATACTTCTAATTTCTACATATATTCTGCTTACCCTACAAGAGCTGGTTTACTCTATTTTAATTCTGCAATTCCTTGATTGTTAAAAATCATACCACATAATATTTTCATAAGGGAAATGAGATTTCCACCATGGATTAATAGTGGAACAGTTTCTCAGAGAGGCTGTGGAGCCTCCATCCTTGGAAGTTTTGGAGACTTGACTGGATGAAGTTTTGAGTGATCTATCCTGATCTCACAGCTCACTCTGCTCTGTGCCAGAGACCTCCTGAGGCCCCTTCCAACCTGCACTATCCTGTGATCCTATTAATTTTTATTCACAAAAACTTTAACTCTGCAGGCTCTCTCAAGATCTTTCAGTACTAATGACTCCTAATAGCTCACAGAAAAGGAAATGTTAAAAATCTCTGCAGGCTGTTTTCACCACTGAAGTGGTGAAAAATATTAATTTGCAAGGAACTGTAACTTCACATTAAAATGAGCTGCAGGCCAATAAGAGCAATATGAGCTCTAAGCCCAGGAGTAATGTGAGCTTCTTCAGAAAAGCTGAGAAAATCAGTTTTATGATGGATACAGAATTTAATCTCTGAGTAAACCCACCAATAAAACCTCTACAGTTTAAGTAAGAAAAAAAGATAAAAGTAATTATTCTAATAAAAACTGTAGAAGTGTTAAATCCTGTTTCTCTATGATTAGAAGGGGTTTTAGTCTTAGTGGCTGACAGAATGAATATCACGTATGGAATCATTCAGGGAAAGTCACATGGTATAACACAGAAGGTTATACCACGTCCAGGAGGTTTTTGCTGTCAGAAGTTAGGAAAGTATTTTTGAGCATGAAGTATTCATTCACTTTCTAATTCTGTATCTGTACTTTTTTCTCAATTGTCTGCTATGTCTAACCACATAGGAGGAACCCTTTACTCTCTCTTTGCCTTGCTGGTACTCTTGTTTTCATTCTTCCTTCCCAAAACCAAACACAAATTACATTCTATGACTGCTCTTTTATTAATAACTTGGAACTTGCAATAACCTGCACCACATTTCCTCTAGACAAGAGGCTGTCATCCTGTTTAAACAAAGCTAGGCATGCTTTCATTTCACAATGGTGCTATGGCAGCTCTCACAACCTACTTACAGTAAAATGCCAGTTACAGCCAGCCCAGGATTTCTCAAGTGCAGTCAAAACTGAATGTTGGAATCCAAAGGGTAAGAATTTGGGAGGAAAAGGTTCAAATTTGGTCACCAAAAAATGATTTTTGTGGTGGCAAACCAGTGGGATCTGCCTGATGGAGATGATGAGAAGCACAGTAGAGAAAATCTGCTGTCCCACAAGTGAGGAACAGGAGGAACTGAGCAAGGACCACTCCTGCCATGAAAGAAGGGTGTGTAAAGAAGCAGAGGGGAGCCCCAAGCAGCTGTGCTGAGGATGTCTGTCAGCACAGCACCAGCACCCCTGCACACAGCCAGACACAGCAGGGGCAGGTGACAGCAACAGCTCTATTTTGGGGGCTGTAACTCTGTGGCAGGAAGGGCCTGTCCAGCACACAGCACACTGTGCCACAGCTCTGCAGCTCTGTACTTTAAATGCAGGCATCCAAATGACAATGCAGCTCTTCACTAACATTTGCTGCTGCTCTGCAACATTGCTGAGACCGTTGTAGCCACATTGTTCATGAGGGTGACATCCAGAACTCTGACATCTGTAACATCTGCCTCTTAAACTCATTAAAGGACTTTCTCTAAAAAGAACTAGCCACTGTGACATATTATGGTAATACACAGTCAAAAGATGCAATATCAGCCTCAGTCTTGAGATTCCTGCTGATTTGTCATACTCTACTGCTAATCTAAAGCTTCCTTGTGTCCAATTAGGCAGTTGTATTAGGTAGTGGTGTAGCTTATCTGTTATCAGGTGTTCCTGAAGATGTTTTGAACACCAAACTGTACAGAATCACAGCTGTTCAGAGTATTTACACCTGCCTGCTGCTGGCTGAGGAGGGAACAGAGTCAATTTGAGAAGCACTTTAAAAGGAATGAAGTGGGCTTGCTGTTCATCACACATGTTCCATAATCCACCCCCAACTGCCAGGATCCAGATCAGCATCATTACAGCTACTCCTTTTTTCTCACCATATAAAAACATAAGCCCAGACGAGGTTACACAATAAAGAGAATACAAGTAATTGTCCAAATGACCACTGAAAGTCAATTTTTCAATTACTGTGTTAGAAAGGTGTGTTGTGATATCACGTGGTCTAACTTCTTAAAAGACATGGAGGGGAAAAGCTGTTTATGTCTGAGACTCAGCTCTGCTAGGGAACCATTTCATGCTGAAAGTGTTACAGGCCTTCTAAAACTTTTATTATCCCTTAGGATTTCCACTAGTTGCTGCAGAACAGAGTATTTACATACTTAACATCATGCAGCTGAACTGGGGCAACAGCTCCATAAATAACTTGATGCTCCAGGTATGGAATATCTGCCAGAAAAAGCTAACAGACATTTCTACAACTGGGGGGAGTTTGAAAACTCTCGTGACCTATTTTCTAGTTCCTAGGTCTGCACAAACTCTGCAGCTGCACTTGGAGTACACCTGCCTTACAACCACCCTCCTGCACTTGCAGCAGATGATCAGACTCTGTCATCCCCCTGAACCTGGAAATTAAAGCCTTTTGAGAACTTCTATAATATTCTTTTTTATGGTGATCATCACATTCCAGCACAGGAAACATCATATCCCTGATTTTATATACATAGGCCTGTGTGTAAATACTAGGCAATACACACAAATCCTGCTTAATCAACTAGCAGTCAAGTAAAAGGAAAGGCTTTCATAGGTTTTGGATCTAGCTCCAGTAAAATCATTGCCAAGTCTACAGATGCCACAGTTTTTGAAACAGATTTTAGAATATATAAATATATACATTTTCTATTTCATATTTAATATAACTTGTATATGCAATGATTTTTTGGGGCACACACAACTGTAGGCATACACACATTTCTGCCTGGGTAAGAGCAAAGTTTGGGACTGATTTACTTTTGTCTGAATATGGGATAACTAATTTATGGAGAAATTATGATGTTTATTAAGTCAGCCTAATGAAGCACCCCTGAAACTTGAATTTTGGCCAACAATTTCAGAAGAAAGAATGGTTTAGAAATTTTCAGTGGGGTTAAGAAGAAACTATACTTCTCCTATAAAGCAGATATCCAAGCACAAGTGATTTCTGTGCTTGTATGCAGTGCTACACCTGAATGTAGAATTTTGGCCAAGCATTTCAGAAGAATGAATGGTTTAGAAATTTTCAGTGTGGTTAAGAAACAACAACACTTCACCTCCTATAAAGCAGATATCCATGCACAGGTGAGCACTCCCTTTGAAAACTCTGCACTGTGCCTCGTTCTGTGGGAGAGACAGGAAAATGTGGTGTGAGGCCAAACCCCTGGAAGCTGAGAACCACACATGAGCTGCAGAGGTAGGTCCTGAGCTTTTTGCTGCTTGCAGCTCCTTGCATTTGACATTTTTCCAGATCACTTAGGTATTCCATTCACTCATCACAAAAGAGCTTTGCCTCCAGCCACAGAGGTTTGCCCTGAACTGTGGGTAGGTGCGGATTTTGCCATCTGTGCTTCAAGTCTCTTTCGTATGTATGGTATAGATAAAATTATCCACAGTTTTTTTCAATGTGACTGATATGTTGGGTCTGAACCCAGAGGATTATTTTCATTCAACACTGCCTAAATAGACAGTGCTCATTTAGCTGGGTTAACCAGCACAGCAGAGCCAATCCGCACATGAAAATTTAAATACAATAGAAATACTGAAAATGTGGGTGGCTTTATTTAATTCTGTGAACCAAGAGACATATGCCCTGAAACCATATAGATCAATATGCTTTCTTTTTGCATCAGAGGAAGAGAGAGGAGCCAGACCCAACTTTGCAGTATGGCAGTCATAAAAGGTGGCTTCTAATTCTTTCAAGCTTTGAGTGCAAAAGTAGGATACCTCACAGTCCCCATATTCCCCATATGCCTAATTGCAATGCACATAAACTCAGCATAACTTCTGTAAGGCTCCCCATGACCAGATACCAGGGTAAATATTCCCAAGTGGTGTCATCTGAACAAGAGCAAGACAGAAAAAAGGTTTACAATTACTTCAGAAGAAGAGGCTCTCTCTGTCTTGTGCTCTCATCACATTTTCTCCTGTGATTTCTCATGCCATTTCTGATGAGGAGCAGTCAAATATCTTTCTCAGAGATTGCTTTTAGCTGAAGCTAAATTAGAAATTCTTGGATTAAGCTCTTACAGTTGCGTTCTGAATGTCAAAACAGGCGAGAACATCAGTTCTTCCTCCCCATAATTTAGGAACCTATTAGGAAGCAAATCCCCAGGACAGGCATTCTTCACGTGGCAAATGGGCTCAGCATCCTGAAGGTATCAAATCCATAGCCACAGCTGAGGTGAAGAAATTAAAGTTAAGCTACAGGCACATAACAAAGCATTTAAGTAATGTCTAATTCCAAAATGACTCTTGTCTTCTGGCAAAAAGCTTTCTCAGAAGCAGGTGGAGGTGTGACAGATATCCACACCCATGTCTACCACACCGTAAAATTTTAATTCCTGTAATTTTAGTATTACTGCTCATGTTTCAGACAACAGTTCCACCAATATAAAAAAAAAAAAAGAACATATCTGCATTTATTATGTACTATGTCATGGCAACATAGAGCACCACAAGTGTGTTTAAAATGATTAGTCCATGACACAATTTAATTTTCTTATTAGGCAATTAAGGAATGCATAGCCAGAGTCTGAAATATGTAATCAAAAAACCCAAGCAATCAAACAAACAAAACCACAACACCAGAACAGTGAAAGAAATGTAAGAAATGTGTGTTTTCTGCTCTTGCCATGATCCAGAATGTTCATTATGAGTCAGGTTTCCTATTTACTCTGGCACTGGGTTAAGAAAGATGTTGACAGACTGGTTCCTGGGAAACACAGAATTTAACTTGATATCATCAACAAAATAATATATAGCAAACACCAGCTGCAACTGTCAAGAGTCACTGTTTTAAATATGCTGTACAGAGTTGGGTTTTGCAATAAAGAACCCAGTAGCCAAAAATCCCAGAGTCAATGGATCTCACAGGCACTGGCAGACAGTGGGTCCTGTACTGCATTGGTCAGAAAAGCAAGATCTTTCCAACCAACTGTACTGGAAAAGCTCTGGTTTTCAAAGCTTTCCCACAAGGCTATGTACATGTAGTTTGTTATTCTGTTTTTCCAGTCCTTCCTTTCTTGGTGGTATTTCTCACTTTCTCCTCAGGCACAGTTCCTGCACTCCAACCAAGTCCTTTATTCCTGAATTTAACAGAAGCTAAAAGCTGCCCTTGGCTGTATAGCCAGTTCAACATCTCATGAGACATTTTTCCAGTCTTCTATGAAGAAATTTCTTCTACAGCTATTTACTGAGATTATTTGAGCACATGAAAAACCATTGTTGCCAAACCATTGTCAATAAAGTTTTTCCTTCAACAGATTTCTATTTGCTTCAACAACCCAATAAGCTACCAAGTTGCTAAATGTTTACTAAAGGGCAGAATACTGAAGGCATTTGTAAACTGGTTATGGAGAGCAGCCAGGGGGACCATTCCCATTTCTTTGCACATCTTAAATGCCTCAGTCAATTTCAGTTGTACATTTTCATCTTCAGTGGAGATTTCAAATTATTTCTCCAGTTATTTCAGCACTCTTTCCTTTAATTCCTTGAACATTGCTTTTTGATCACTTGTTCAGCACCTTTACATTTCCTGCATGTTAATTTACAACCTACAGATCACACTGAGCAGATCAAGTGCTCATGAACTATGCATGTACTCTGACTCTCTTCCCAGATATCTCTAGTCCGTCCCAACTCTTGCATTGCCTCAAGACCTACAATTCTTTCAAGGACTCCTCTAAAAAATATCAAATATTCATCCCACTCCCACACTCTCTTTAATTAATGAGCCAGCCAGGCAGAGTCAAGCAGTGTCTCAGGGCCTGCAATCTTGCAATGGTTTAATTCCTGACCTTGGTGAATGTTTTAGCCTCAGCTTTTATTTCATGTGGGCACCAGTGGTACATCCAGCAGCAGGAAGGGTGACAGAGCCCTAGAAGGGGCAGTAAAGAGCTCTGGAGCCAAAGGAGTTTTCTCATCAATCCTCCCAGTCAAGGCAAAGCAATTTGAGATGGCTGAACCTGGAGAATCAACAAATGGTTACAGGGCTGGTGCCACTGCCAGGGGTTCAGCCTCTTCTGAGCTGTGTGTGGTGGTTGGCACCCTGGAGGGAAGGGATGAACTGAAGGGACGAACACTGAAAGAGCACCTTCTTCATCTCACCCCAGAAAACAAGAGAAATCAAACAATCTAATAAAAAAAGAAACGTGTTAAATGGAGCTAAACTCAGCAGGACACATTTGCATGATGCTTTCAGCACTCCAGTTCCCCTGGAGTCAAATGGAAGTGCATTGGATCCTCTCAGCAAAACTTGGCACAGCAAGCACTTCTGTGCTCTTAGGAGTGCCAGCCCATCCAGCTCCAACTGCCATATGGCTGCAGCTTGACTAAGACTACGCATTGCTTCTACATCTTAGCATTTCATCCTCAGGATTTAATTCATAGCACATCATGAGTCAGGCTGCATTCCCTGTGCCTTTTCCTGGGGGTGTGTTTTTCAGTCTATCTTTATGTTCTCTCTCAATGACGTCCAATAGCTGGGACTGAATCAAATGCTGCCTTTCCATGAGGGGATTTACATTGATTTAAACAGATTTTGGATCAATCTCTTGCTGTCAAGTATATGAAACAGGAAGTTTTATAAATTTGCAAAACACAATTAATTGGCAATTCCACTTGGCTTCTGCCAAGGAGCTAAGGAATTTTCCAGATATGTTAGGATACACAGACAAATGCAATACTTAAATCAATAAAAGACAGATCTATAAATAAAGAACTAAACTGAAGCTACCTTATTCTGGTAAACAGACCCCTGCACTAAGGCAGAATATGGCCAGGCACAAAAAAACAGGAATAACACACAGCACAACACAAATTTGAGCACCCACACAAATTTGCACCACACTGTCCAGGAGTCTGAGGCAGAAGGCCCACAGAAAATGAAGACTGTGGCAGATCAGGTGGAGTTAGAGGCAGATATGATAGAAAGATTATTCATAAACTGAGCAAGCAGCCAGCAGGCGTCATTGCAACATTTTCCCAGTGTCCAGGAGGAAAAACAATTACATGCAGTGTTTCAAGCTAGAGATTGATTAAACACAACAGGAAATTAGAAATGTGCCTCCCTCAAAAATCTGACACAGTAAGAGTTGCCTCAAGCAGCACAACCATCTCACCATCTCTTTGCTGTCAGTACTGGGGTGGTTCTCCTGTCAGCTCTGGGAACAGAGGGATAACCAGGCTGACTATCCAGTGATTCATATTCCCAGCATATGGGAACGTTCTTTCACTTGATTCTGAACTCATCATGTAACCTTAGCTGTCTTCAGCTAATGGGCATGGCAAGTAATTCACTGACTTAATTTAGCCTTATGTAAAGCAGAGGGATTATATGAAAGCAAATTAAAAGTGAGCATAAAAAAACAGGAAAATGTTTACTACTTTGCCTGTTCACTTTACTGGCTTAGCCATAGGGATATGTTGAGTCTTCTTTTGTATTGGGATTTATTCTCTCTTTTAAATATTTTACAAGGTTCACTTGAAAAAGCTCAACAGAAGGAGATTTCAAAAATATGTTAATTGAATGTTGACAGCAATCTCTGCAGACACCCACTAAAGCAAGATACTAAGAAAATGTCTGTTAAAGTCTCCAAATCTGTGCAGGAAGACTAATTTTAATCACATTTTTCTGCATTTGTTTTTATGAATCAATGCCACATCAGTCTTTTATGCCCTTTTATTCCAAACTGTTCTGTATGGAGCCCTGCCAGAAAGGAGCTCACAGCCCTGGCAAGCTGTTGCATGAGCCTGAGTTAATGCATGTAAAAATACTGCTTACTTTTTCTTAGTTTTTAGAAAAAGATTGTGAAGATGTGATTGAGACCCTCCAGTGCCTCCAGGCTTTTTGTTGTTAAGTTTTCTGTGGGATTTTTTTTTTGATCCTACCAGTTATGCAATGTTCAGTTTTATCAAGCTGCCCTTTATTAAAGGTGTTAGATCATTAGGGGTGTTTCAGCACAAAATCTACCTTATCCCCCTTTATTGTAAAATTGCAGTCCATTCTGGGGGACAGTTGAACTATTTTCCAGCCAGATGGGATGCTGTCACCCATGGCACTACAGAGAAAAAACAAAACCAGGCAAATGTACTGCAATTCTCCACCCAGATGCCCAAAATTTGAGCAGGAATTTTAAATCTTCTTTATGCATTAGTTGGAAAAATTCTTGAGTCAACCTCCACCTGATCTTCTCAAATACCATATGAATCACCCATAGAAATGATGCACAATGATGCAGAATACCATTCCCACTGTGATCAATACTGCACTGCATATGTAAAGACTTTTTTTCCCCCCACAGGAAATATACAGCAAGCATTAAATATGAAAAAAAAAATACTTGCAAAGTAAACATAAAGAAGACTTGCATCACTGCTATACCCTTACTTAAAAAAAAGTTAAAGTGATTGATATTCAAACTTTTTAAGGGAAGTACAAATATAATACAAGCATCAATTTCAAAAAACATACTCTAGTAAGAATAATTCAGTAAGATGCAAAGTGAAAGATTTACAGATCTATTACAGATTGCAAATACAGTTCATTTGATACAGGTCCTGCAAGGGAAAACAAATTGTAAAGGCCTAACCATTGCCATGTTGACTAAAAAGAAACTGAAAATCACCATCACGGGGAGGTTCGCCTAAGGAGAGGCTGCATGTTTGGGAGCAAGCAGTGAGCTGGCAGAAGCAAAGAATACTTGCTGACATGACAAAGAGTTTTTTGTCAAAGTTCTGGAATCTGCAGCCTCCCAGCTTGACAACAAAAGCTCTGCAGGCCCCTACCAGAGGCAGAAGAAATTAAGTGTACTCACATGTACTCCCTGTGTGCAGAGTGCACAGCGGCTGCGTTGCTGTAACGCCACAAAACTATCGCTGATGACAAAACATCCAGGGTGGCATCAAACTGAAAGAGATACAGAATCAATTGTTTTGTGGGCCATTAAATGTGCCCTGCACTAAGAGCAGTGAATTTACCATCCTGCTGCACAAGCTCAAGGCAGCTTCAAATAAATCACTTTAATGAAACTGGGATTTACGTTTATTGAATTGATCTTCACATTTTCGTCCTGTGTTATTGCACAATCATACACTTCAGAGCTCAGAAAGTCAATCAAGGGATTAAAAAATTTTGAATTTTTCATCTGTCACTTCTGAAGAAGTTAAGAAAAAAACAAACATCACAGTCTGCCACTGTAGCACTCCAAGAGTTAAAATATTAATATGATTCTAATGCAAAGACTGTAAAGAAGTGTAGAAAAGTGCCTGTCAAGCATTCCTTTTTCCTGCTGTCACTTATTTCCTGCAATATCTTTTGTTTCCAACCAAAAAAACATTACCTTTTCTCCAAAATCCTACTCAGATTTCATCCTATATGAATTTATCTTTCTGTATCATCAGCAAAATTACCATGTTTGTATTCCCAATTAATGCAGATGTGTTGTCAGGAGCTCTGAAAACCAGGCTTGTCCCACTGTAAGAACTTTCACTCTCATGTCAAACTTCCTACAGAATCAATCTGACCTTCAAAACTGAAAGCTAAAGATAAATTATTTGATATGAGTCATTGCTTGTCGTTAGGAGTTTTCTGCTCTGCCACTAATCTGTAAAGTCATGGCAAGGACTGGAGAGGAAAGTTGTCGTTCCAAAGGCAACAGCAGTCTTACCATCAGCTTCAATGGGAAGAGTTCAGAAGGGAACTGCAGAATTTGGCTCAAGTTCAACAACAAAACTGAGTTTTAATTGAGAGGTTTTGTATAAGAAAACCATATCTGGTGCATAACATCTATCAACTATAAGGTATAAGCATGGGTATTAACTCCAGGATAGGAGTTAATGGGCAGAAACTGAAAAAGTATAATTAGAGTATCTTTGCCATCCTTTCCAATGCTTGACTTTAACAATATTTTTTCTAATCCATTATTGACTTTGCACACCTTTCCATGAATTTACCATAAAAAAAAATGCAGTATTTCATGTTCAGAAAATGCCCTTGGAAAAGAAAAAAAGAGTAGATAATATTTCAATTGTATCTCTACTTACAGCAAATCCAAAGGATGATGCACTGTATCTCATTACGGAGACAGCTGAAGGAAAGAAAATATTATTTAGAATAATTTCAAACTTTTTTGCACTTTTTTTCTTTTTCTGTTGCTCAAGAGCTACAAAACCAGTTTTAACACATGGATTTACTTTCACCCAATTCCTACTAGAACAACCTGACCCAACATTTAAAAAAAGTCTATAAAAAGACCTTGGTGCTACAGGAAATGTTTAGAACACTCAAGAGATTTCTTCCAAAATTGTAATGGGGGAGATGGAGCAGCGTTCAGAAAGTCTGCTCATGGAACAAGCTGTGTTTTCAATGCAGATTTGAGCAAAAACATTTTGAAACCACAATAACAAACTCTCAGTCTCAAAGTGCTCCTTGCTCCAGCCAGGAGCTTCAGGCCACCTGAACTGCATGACAGAAAATTACACAGGCCCATTGAGTCTTCTTGAGTGCCATCTTTTTGGCAAAAAGCCCAAGGGTAACTCACACAGCCCCAAGAAATGCTTCAGATCCCATCATTTCAGTGGCTTCCAATGCAAAAATATCAGTAGGAACAGTTTTGACCAGCCCTGGTTTTGACCACATAGTACCTTCTAAAAAATAACCAAGACTCAAAATGGGCTCATACCTAGAAAACTACACAATTTTTAAAATTTTAGTCCTCACATCCTAATTTTGTCACCTCAGTTTCCAATTCTAGGAAGGCCTGTGCAAGAACAAATATTTCAACAGCCCAGAGGAATACCAGGGAAGAAGTGGACAGGAGTGGAAGAGGAGTCTCCTGGAAATTCACAGAATTCACAGAATCACTGGGTTGGAAGAGACCTTCAAGATCATCGAGTCCAACCCAGCCCTGACACCTCAACTAAACCATGGCACCAAGTACCACATCCAGTCTTCCTTTAAACACATCCAGGGATGGTGACTCCACCACCTCCCCAGGCAGACCATTCCAGTACTTTATCACTCTTTCTGTAAAAAACTTTTTCCTAATATCCAACCTCTATTTCCCTTGGTGCAGCTTGAGACTGTGTCCTCTCATTCAGTGGCTGCCTGGAGAAAGAGACCAACCCCAGCTGACCACAGCCACCTTTCAGGGAGTTGTAGAGAGTGATAAGGTCACCTCTGAGTCTCCTTTTCTCCAGGCTAAAGCACCCCAGAGATGGGACTCCATCAAATGCAGCTCTCAGCCTCACCCAGCCAGGCTCTTGGGCACTGAGCAGCTCCACCCCCCTTGCTGTGTTTTGTGAGGGACCATCTGAACCTCTCCTCCCTGAATAAACTCCACAATTCCAGCTCCAGTATCAAGAGGGCTTGAAATAAAGCCTAAAAGGATTGATTTGACTACTCTTATGTGAACAGATATCAGCTAACTTAATAAGAACACATTTTTGTAAAAGAAAAAACAAATAAAACAAAAAACCAGACTCATCAACAACTTTGTCAATCTTAGGCTGACAAACACAATATCTATTTCTCAGTGTTCATTAGAGCAGCTTGGCAGAACAGAAACACTATGATTTGACTGTTCTTTTCAGTAACAGCAAGCTGCAGTTCTGTAGCACTTATCTGCATAAACGGAAATTAAATTCTTGGGAAAAAAAAACCCTTTTTTTATGGATCTAAGACCTAGGTCTGGTCACAAGCATGCCCGATGTCACAAATACTTGGACTTTATCATTATATTTGGCCAAAACACAATGAAAAGTCATCAAGGTTCCTCTCTCCAGACTCCATTTTTCTCAAAGTTGAAGAGTACTGAAACAGTGTAGATTTACATCTCCCTCTCATTTTTAAACCATGATTTCCCACACTTCATTCCCTAGGTAAAAAAAGAAGCTATATTTCTTGATCAGACCTGCCAGTGATCTGCAAATTTCAACACTTCACTGCATAATAATATATTGCCTATCAAATTTTCATTGTCTGCCTCCTTAGAGGCACACAGTTTCAAAATCTGCAGAAATTGCAAAAAAAATTATGGGGATTCACAGGTACATACAAACTTGCAATGTTCCTGTCATTGCTGCTTCCATATGATGCAGTTCAAAGCAACACTTTTACTCCTACTTCTATTTCTAGCTTACCCCTCTAGTGAAATTAACTCCTCAGCTTTTTCCTGAATTGCCAGTTTCTTTCCCAACCCAGATCCAGATTTTAAACAAACTAATTTTATGGTTCCTTTAAAAATGAATATGTAATTTCTCTGGTGATGAACTGCATACAGATAGCCACACCTTAAGGATGCTTGAAGAGACACACTTGGTGTATTTAAAGCACAGGGGATTCAGCATAAGTACTATTTTTATTTTATGTGTTCTATCACAGCAGTAACACACAATCTGTTTGTCCTGAGCTATCTAAAACAGCAATGAAAAACAAGTATTGACTAACAGTGTCACAATTCTGCTCAAGCCTTTTTGCTAATTAGTGAATATAACTAGGAGTGGTATGCTACAACACTAACTTTTAGTGGTAGGCCATAATAAAGGTAATAAAGACCTTTTAAGCACTGGAAAGATGTATTTCTATATTATTTATTTACATACTGGTTTTCTAATGGAATAAACAAGGCATTTCTTCTCATTTCAGAGTCAAATAACAATGTTAAAGCACCTTCAGCCCTGACTTAAGCACATTAATACTTCCAGCTGGCAAGTACAGTCATAAAGCTCCCCAGTAAATCATCCCACCTTAAACAGGATGTTTGTCCACAAATCCAGGTTCTGTGGCAGTGAAAGCAGCTCTAATATTGGATTACAGGGTATCACCAATAGAGGCTGCAACAGACCAACCACATCCACTAAAAACCACTGGTTCCCACTCCAGACACTGCAGCTGGAAGGACTCTTGAGGAAGTATTTCTTAGCAGCCAAGCACTTGAGAGCCCTGGGCAAAGAAATAATTGTGGTCCTTATGTCTCCAGTATCATTGCTGGGCTCCAGGAGAGATGCAGGGATGGGTCTGCAGGGATGGGCCACGGAGCTTTTGCTGATCACTCACCTTCCCTCTCCTCTCAAACTGCATTTCCAGCTACTCCCAGATGGGAATAAAAAAACCCCAGAGATTCCTAATCTCCATACTGAGCCAGAACAATGGTGGGAAAAAATCAGGCAGCTTAAAACCACTGTGAGGCCACATTTAGTAGCTACAGTGCCATGGCAGTGGGAGCCTGCTTTTAGCTGTTTTATTGGCTAAATTGGACAACATTTTATTGCCTCTACAGTAAAGCAGGTAATCCTAATGCATTTCCCTGACATTTGTAAACAGAACTTGCAAGCAATCAGAAACTAAAAATAGAGCCAGCAGCGTAAGCAACAAATCTACCACTGTCTCCACCTGCACTGCAATATCAATTTGTGAAGTCTGCCAGGCTATAGGTCAGGTTTTGGTGGAACTCCTTCAGCCCTTTCAAAGGGCTTTTTTTAAATTTGATTTGATTTCAAATCAATTTTTTTTCTTTTAAAAAATAGCCTATTTCCCATACATTCTACCCTCAGCAAAATAAGGGGTTTATTCATTTCATGTGCCTCAGAAAGAAATCATGAAACCAGGGCCTTAACCAGAAAACAGTTTCATTTTAACTTTCCAGACATCTAGTCTGCCACCAGCCTTCATCAGGTTTAATCCAGATTAAATTTGTTCTGGGGTGAGAACCCTGCAGTTACCCTGGGACTCTCATTTCCCTCCTTCTGTTGGGAGAGCTCCCTGGCACTTTTTGTACAAAGCTAGAAGACTGGAAAGAGGATATAAAATTAGCTCTGACTCCAGGTCTTTCAAACAAAAATGTTTGGGATGAGTCTGACTACAAATGAGAGACGGTACATAAAAACTTGCTCCTCCACCTGCCGTAAGAGTCTCCTCTCACCTACCCAGAAAGGGAAAAAATATTTTTAGGCAGGTGCTCTAGATGGGACAATCACTCCATCATGTTTGCTTTGAAATTGGTCTTTCTGAAAGACACGCTTGGATGTCAGCACATAAAATACCAAGGCTTCAGAAGCACATGATCTGCACTTGGCAGAAATCAGTCAGGCAATGTGAACACTGCTGAAAGTGGTGGACTTATGTCTCTATATATTACCATGCAGAACTTGCAGGTTGTACAGTCACGAGCAAGAGGAAATGGAAGTTCTGCTGAATCAGAAGTGAGACTGAAATACAGTCTGTTTTCATTGCCTAGTGTTGGTAAAACATCTAAAACTAATGTTACAGCAAATATTTCAAAATAAATCCATTCCAAACAGAGAAAAACAAATAAGCAGCTATTCTCTAAAAATCCCTCACAGCAACTGAAGGCAAAGAACAGACATGTCTGATAATGTTAATACTTGTTAAAAATGCTACTGACCCAAATCAACAGGTAGACACACCTTTCCTCAGGTGCCTTCTCCCTTCTCCAAAATTCTAGCAGAGCAAAATTAAAGGATTTTTATGCACATGCATTAAATTTCTGCAATCAGTAGCTACAAATGGCTGCCACACATTCAGTATCTCAGACACAAGTCTGCCAGATTCCTTACCTACAAGGGTAGATCCAGAGCCATCCACCAGTGTCATCCTTCTAGATCCATATTTCTATCCCAAAGTAATTGACAAAAGTGTTCCAACAGTATCTACATGAAATCTTCTGCTCATTTTCCCAGTTTATATTGCATCAACATGGTAAAGGCCCCCATTTCTGCTCAGAACCATTACACTGTTATGTATCTACCAAGTGAAACCTAAATCTCATGTACATCAAACCTGGATCTTCATCTCATTAGAATTTACAACCAATTTTAAAGAAGTCTCTAAGAGGGTTCATTTTTCCACCTGCCAGAAAGGTGTCACAGCAACCCTGTGCAGAATGAATTGCAGGAGATCCCGAGGAGATTTCAGTCCTTGGGGAAGTTCAGCTCTGGGAACTGAGTGAATGAGGCTCTAGAGCCAGACATCAAATCTTCAGTGCTGCCACTGCCTGAGGTATCACTGTCAGGCCAAGAAACCACAAAAAACCCTCAAGGTAACACAAAAATATTTGCAGATTCAGTAAGGGATCAAATGTTACTATTAGTAGCAGTAAAGCTTTCCAGGAATAATTGCCTTTCTTTGTCTATATGCAGTTAATTATTTTGCTTTTTTGTTTGGTAATGGTCAAATCTTTAGCAGCTGCAAACTTCCATAACTTCATTTACTTCAGTGAACCACAACAGTGTGTATCATTTGAATGTATTCTTCATTTATTATTATAGAAGCAGTATAGTTTCAGGACTTTGTGCAAAGGTTTTCCTTTGAGTTTAATCTAAACAGTTCTTTCCAGTTTGTCCACGTTAGCAGAAAATTTTTTATTATTTTTGTTGTTGTTGTTATTACTAATTTTATTATCTCTGACTTTGGGATTTTCTGTATTAAGTCATTAATTTTTCAATGTTTCAAATTTAGAAGTTTGTAAAACCTGTTTTGTGGTTCTTGAAAAGAAATGCCAGTTCTCCCCTTTGCTTACCTGTTTTTTCTTTCCATTTGAAACTGATTATCCATGATACCATGGTGCTCAGCAATAGTAACAAAGAGCAGCAAAACAATCCAGTCCTAAACCTCACTTAGGCTTCAAATTCACTGCTGTTTTATTTGCTTTCACCTTCCCTTTGGCCACCAAAAGAGCAGCCAGGCCTCCCCTGGCATGTCCCACAAATGGGCCAGACTGGGCAAACTCACAGGACTGACCAATCCTGAACTGTGAAATAATCCTACTACAAAAAACAAGGTACAACTTTTCAAATGATGAAAACATTACCCTTGTGGAGAACACAGTGACCCAGCTGTGATACACAGCAAACTGAGCATGGCAGTGATATAAAGAAGCCTAATATGAAGCCCCTGAATGACAGACACACAGACACTGACAGTAAATCTGTTCCTGATTTCAGAAAAAGAAAAAAAATAATGCCTGGGATATCTTTTAACAGCTGCTGAAATATTTTTTATTTCCAGCAAGCTTTCCCTGCCACCCTTCAGTGAGTAGAGCACTAATAAATGGCCAGGCAGCTATACCAGAGCTGTCGATTTTCTATGGCACTTTCCTAACATGGCTAGAGATGAACACCAGGAACCATCTCTTTAGGGAAAGCTGTTTGTGAAGCCAGAAATCAGACAACTCCCATTGGGCAGAGTTAGCAGCAATTTCCAGGGCTGCTCAGAGCCTGTGCAGGAGCAATATTCCAGCAATATCCCAGCAATATCCCAGCAATATTCCAGCATGAGCAAGGGCTCTGCAAAGCACAGGAGAGAGCAGGATCCCTCCTGTCTGGCATCCCACTGCTTCACACACTCCTGTTCTTCCTCTCTCAGGTGCCAACCTTCTGTTTCCAAACAAGATCATCTCAAAAAAAAAAAAAAAAAAAGAACACAAATAAATCAGAGCAAAGGAGGACTTGGTCTTTTTTTGTTTAGTTTTGGCTTTCCAGGGGGCCGGAATTAAAAGAGGGCCCATATGCTACAGCTCCAGTTGAGCTTTATTGGGATACTAAATGCATATGTTGGCATTTCAGAATAGAAATAATCGAACTTTTAGGTCTATAAAAAACCAGTGAGATATGTGGTGCAAACTCTCTGCAACTGAATATACAGGTGCATACTTTCATCTGTTGTGTTTCAAATGGGGTCACTTGAAATGCCCAGAATAACTCACTGCAATGACATTAAAGCACATTGTCTTTTAATGAAACTATGTATTATTGATGGCCCAGCTCCAAATATAACAACTGAAACGGCCTAGAATGTTGCAAATGCTTGTAACTGCACATTTACCAGGGAGGTTTTTGCAGCTTATGCCTGTAATCCACAAGCTTTGTAATTTCAAACCTGGAGTGAGCTTCCAATACCAAAGGAAGCACTTTGACCCAGAACAGGGACAAGGAAGGAGTGGTACCTTGGCTAAAAAAGCCACAAATCACCACAAATGTTGGGTGATATCAGACACACTCAACAGCTGCTTCTAAAGCCCTCTGGCCAAGATTTGTAACTTGCTGCATCCAGACAAGGGTTATCTAGATTTAATGACCTGGGAGACTCTCCAAACACAAAATTTCTCCCTTTTTTTTTTTGTTTTACTGACTGGAGGCAAGAGAAGCATTGAGATTCTACTCAGCACAAAAGAAAAACAAAACAAAACAAAACAATAACCTGTTCTTTGGAATCTGACCAGTTGATTTAAAACAAATTAACAGAATAAGCCAGGACACTGAGGTGAGGACCCTTATCTGACCTCAAGCGTTTCTGGAAGCTTCATAGGGATTCAACAAACTCATGTTTTATAAATGTATCCTCAAACCTGTAACAGCTTGGGCACAGATTAGACATTTTTACCAGTCGTTGAAGGTTTTGAATTGTTAATCAAAGAGATGAAACACTGCCATTATTCTCAGGTTCTGGTAAGTTCTGTCCTGTGGTCACATTAGAAAGACGAAGAGATCCTTTCAAAAAGATAATTAAAGGCAGATATTGTACAAAAGCTCAGATGTATTAACAGAATTTATATGCAAGGATTCAGGCTTACTGTAGCACAGCCAACAATAAATGTATGAATATCATTGGCTGGGCTATTGGCTGTGTATTGTTGTCTGTAAGAAAAAAAATTATTGGTTATAACTTTAATTTAGAAGCACAGCCCACTTGAAAGAGCACAACCAGTGAGAACTGCATCCCCTGCCCCTGACAGGGTTATTGTCTCCATTCCTGAAAAGAAGCCTACTGATTTCATTTTAAAAAGATGCTCAATTTGAAGTTTGCCAGATTTAGACCAGAAGAAATATATCAAAAATGCTCAAGTGCCAAAGCTCCAGATTCAGGGTATTTTTTAATTTATTTTTGCTCTCTATTTTCATGCTGCTATTTCATACTTGACTGTGAGCAAGTTGGGGTAATTTAGAAATCAAGAGCACTAAAACAAATCAGTGCTGCTGTTAAAAAAATAGAAACTATTAAGTATCCTCAGAGCAGCAGACAGACAGACAGAACCCAGTGTTAAATACCTGGAATCACACTGCAATCTGACTTCTGCTCCATATAAATTGGCTGAGAGAAGTGCAACATGGAGGATGTAGATCAAGACAGGATTTAGTTAGCTTTCTCTTATATCCTATTCTAGAAGTATATCTATATTTCTAGAAGTATTACAACTATCCTGTAAATTAATTACACTTCTTGAATAAGAAAAAAGACCCTATTTATGGTTTAAGTTTGCTCCAGTTTGACTCTCCCGCAATCTTTAAATTTAGAGAAAATAAAGACATTTTAGCCATGGTAAGCATTTAAAACCAGTCCACAAAGGCACTGGCTAAATTCTTACTTTTCCACATTAACTGTAAGAACTCTTTTTTAGTATCTACTGCCCATGACACAACACAGATGAATTTTCAACTTCTGAACAAATAGAAATCTATTTCAGATTTTAGACAGGAATATTTCCACTGAAATTCCTGGTAAATATACACTTCTTTTATCAAAGTTCTCTCCTCTCATTTTCCCTAGAACTTCAATAAATTTTTAAGCAGCTCATCATATGAAGAAAGGCATTGCAACAGTTTGTATTCTCCATGAAAAGTTTTCCAAACAAATTAGAATCTATTTTATTTGATGGATTTTAACTTTTCCTTTCAGTGTGTGTGTGGAGGAAGTTACGGGTTTTGAGGTTATTATAGACATGTAACTATATTTACAATTACATTTAAAAAAAGAAAAAAAGTCTACATTAAAAAAAAAAGTTGCTATTTCAGAGGAAAGGAAACAACTGGATCAGGGACCACAGGAGATATTTGAAGATCAGAGATCCAGAATAATAAATTAATAATCTTAAGTTAATAAGTCTAATAATCCAGAAGAACTGGACTCTGAAGAGTGAGTGTAACTGTGTGAAGAGCAGGTAGATCCAGCAGGCTGGCACAGTCCCACACACCACACTGCCAACCCTTACACATTTCCTTTCCTAGGACTCTTATCTCTAAAACAGGGTGCAAGTGCTTCCACAATCCAGGATGTTACACATGGGGAAAATCATTTTACCATAGGAAAGGATGGAGTAATTCTGCAAAGAGTGACAGCAGGCACCATCAATATCTTATCTATTCAAATAAACTGTGCCCTGCTATGACCTGCCTTTTATATTTCACATTGTCAAAGCCTCAACTTTTAGAACTGCAAACTTTACCCCTGGAAAACAGTACCCCAATTAGAAACAAGCTGTAGGAGCTTTATGGCATTCCCACAGCTTAACAGTTGTGAGGAACTATTTTTATACTGAAACTATTTGAACAGACTTCTGAAAATCAAAGCAGACTTCCTTCTATGGAGAAATACAGCACGTCTTCAGAAGTGTATCAAGTGCTGAAAAAAACCATTCATTTGGAAAATAATTTTGCATTGTCCCTTAGCTTGCATTGGTATAGTGTAATTATAATTACTGAAACTGATGTGACTTTTGCACCCCCACTGATAGGTTTTAAATCTTGTTTTTGTCCTGCTGAAACCTCTAGAACACAAAAGCAGTGGGAGCCATGAATGCAAAGGTGACTATTTTAAGCATCCCTCATTTTAGCTCCCTTTGAAGAGTTATGAATTTGGAACAGAGAAAAATGAGTCCATACAAAACTGTCAGCTGGACACCAAATAATGAATACATCCCAAAAAATTATAAGAAAGAGCTATTAAAAATTACATTCAAACTCAGGTATCTGAGAACATAAAGGCAGGCTGAAACTTCTTTTAAAGAACCAATTCTAGTATAACCACCTATCTGTGTTCCATTTTTTTATGAAGGTAAAAGAAGATATTTGCTTGGCATTTTCCTTTATATTCTTGTCTGGTTCCTCCTTTAACTCACAGGTGGTTGTCTTGCAATGCTGTTCTTGAGGAAGATAAACAGAAATAGAATAAATTCTCTTCATCTCTCCATTTGGGATTTAGAGACCTAAGGCTGCTACCCTGGCTGGAGCCCATCCACACCTGAACAAAACCAAAACTGGAGATTTATTTTCATTTCTCTATGCATGGCTCTCCTGAATGTGCCAAGAATGGAACAAGGTGTATGAGCACAAGACCAGAAGAAATTCACACTTATGACATTTCATCTCATAGGAAATGTTTGTTCTCCAAGCATTTTAATGAACTTAAAAATATGAAAACCACGGAAGAGCCAAACTGAAAAGCATTGGCTGTTGAAAGATAATTAGTTGCCTTCACAGCCCTTTTCATCATCCCTATCAGTTTCAGAGACAAGACACGTATCAGGGCACCCCTATTTAATTAGAAGGCTGGTGAGCAGCTCCAGAGCCAAAACAAGCTGCCAAGTACAATTAAGCAGGCTGCCAGAATACAGCACAATCTTAGAGATTTTCCTTTTATAAAGGGAGATTAGGAATGCACCATCCCAGACAGCTCAGTGACTTACTGGAGAAATTTTAAAACCTGGTTTTACATACGTGTCTAAACAGAATTCCAATTTAAAGTTGCTTTTTAATGTAAAAAAATTGAGATACCTCAACTGGGGGTGGGAAAGGACATCTGACCAGAATTCTCCAACCCATTTTAGCATGTAGGAGCCTGAGGATCTGTTCTCAGAATTTAAGCTCACAGCACTTCATGCTAAGGACACCTCTACATACTTCTTCACAGCTGTTCCATATCCCTCTATTAAATCTTTCTATTTAATCTTCAGTTTTAACAAGTGAGAGTTCAGTTCCTGCCATTTAACATCATAAACTAGTAAAACTCTCACAGAGGTGTTCCCACACTCCAAGAATCTGCAGTTTTAAAAACAAAAAATCACTTGCTGTCCCTTTACTGGGCAGTATGTTCAAGAATTTCTTTATGTGGGACATTTGACAAAGCACCAAAATTCACACCTGGAAGGATTATATTGGAATAAAATAACAGATTTTTGGAACTGAGGGTAAATTGGGAAAATTATCACAATTATAATAAATTTTACTGGTCCATTTTGCTAATAAACCTACAAAGTGCCAAAACAACAATGGTCATCCTGAATCAGCAAGTTTACTCATAATTTAATCTCAGTACTGTCCTATCAATATTTATTTACATTTACTGTATTGTCAGATAACCTATGGCAGTTTATCACTTAGATTGTAACTCTAAAAACTCACTTCTATGGTCAGATAATTTGAAATAAAGAGATGACTGAAAATGTTACCTTGTTCATTCAGTTAGGCCAAAGGGCATATTTTATCATCTATTTCCGTGTATTTTATCATGAGTCATGAGCAAAGTAACATTAAACTAACATTTCCATCTCTGATAGGGAAAATTATGTTACTTGCACAAAGCAGTGAAATAGTCCAGGTAATTCAAGTAAAATGGATTGATTTCAGCTCACCAATTAAAAGAAAGCTGACCTTGGCTCTACGTCTTGTACAGTTGCTGGAATGACAGGAAATCTTCAAGTCTGAAGTGGATTACTAATGCTCCTTTAATAAAAATCACCAAGCAATGAAAATTCACCCTTCTTGCACAAACTTAATTGAACAAGTCAAGTCAAGTTCTGAGCACAAAAAATTCTGCTATACAGATCAAAAGTCAGAAAGAAAAATAGAAAAAAGTAAACCCTCTGTGCTGCATTTTATCTTTGTAAACTGAAATATGAACAAACCCTCCGGGGAGAGAAGCACCTGCCTGCTGGTTCTCTGTTGAATGTGACTGCAGGGAGGAATTGCAGGCCCTTCAGACAAATCTCTTCCTCACACAATGTGTTAATCTCAACAATCTCTTGCTAAGGGCTGCAATAAGGAGCCCTGTCATCAATCCTCCCCCGGTGCTGTGGCACGGGGATGCTCTGACAGCAAGGATGCCACACACACACAGCACACATAAAACAGCTCTGCACTCAGGATACAGCTCGAGACCAAACCCAGTGTGTTGCATCAGCTGTGAGATCCAAGTCATTAAGTAAAAATTAAGATGAAATGTGGGCCTTACTAACAAGCTTCTGTAGCCCTGGTTTCCTGCCTGAGGTGTTTTGGTTTTCCGAAATTATTTTCCCAAGGAATTTTCTGTAAACAAGGGAAGTGTTTTTGTAACTGTAACTATGTTTTTCATTCCTTTCCCTAGGTGGGACTTCTTGATGTCCCTCTGGTCTGACCAATGTGAGTGAAGAGGTTTGCCTTCGTTTCACCAATCAAATTGGTCTGTGTAAAATAATATAAAAGGGAGACACATCCCAAAAATAAAGGAGTCATTTTCAGCCTTCTGAAGTCAGAGTCCATGTCATTGTGGTGTAAAACAATGTGTCAAACTTCCCTTTTTCTGTGTTTTTTTAAACAAGCTCTGTTAGTAGCTTTTAAATGAGGTGATTCTAAATAAACCATCTTGCAACATTTTAGAACTGTTGCACCTTTCCTCCAACTGCACAGTCTTGACAACAGGCAGCAATAGGAAATCACATCCAGCAATTCAAAGACTGGGAAGAGCTTCCCTGGCAGACCCAGAGTTGTAAAACTAAAAGAAAACCCACAAAGTGATTGACATATCACACTGCTCTGCATCTGCCCAATTTTAGAGTAATTGGCTTGACACATCTTCTGCTAATTCTGATCAAAGTAACAGAACACTTGCAATCCTCTCTGATGAGATGAGCTTAATTTATTTGGACAGAAAACAGTCCAGATAATATCATAAAAAATGTGATGATAAGACAGAGGGATATTATGAAGTTGTACACTGCAATTTACAACATGTAATCATGTCAATAAAACTCAAACTACATCAATCATTTTTCTCTGTTCCATGCACAACTCCAAGGAGCAAGCTCTTGGAAAGCCTTACAAACATACACCCAGAATAAAACCTGGTATGTTGAGCAGCATATACGTATTTTTTTAACATACAAAAAAATTCTGCTGTTGATCTTTTTGCCTTTCTTTCCTGTTATGCAGCCTTCAAAACTAAGATGAAAATGTTATGTATCAGTATAAAGGGAATGTTGAAAGCAGAGTTGATATGCACTTCACTTGGAGTCCAAAAGACTTTTCAGTGGAAGACACTAGGAACCAACAATCCATGGAATCATCTAAAATATCCTGACTTAATTTTTCTAAAACCAGCATAGTCTCTGAAAATCCAGATTCAAGATTTCTGCTGTTGCCTTTCTGAAAATGGATGTAATTTTAAATGGGTTAAAATATCTTCTGCAATCACCAGACAGTAAAAGTTTTAAAAATTCTTGGCAACACTCTATTTTTTTAAACACTTTTTCAGATTATTGACAGCAAAAAACCCCAAACACACAGACATGAGCACACACACTCTTATCATTTTTAGGTCTTCATCTTCTCTTCTTTTAGATATCAGCCAGTCTCTACCCATTCTCTGGTTCCACGTATCAGTAATGATGGGTTTAGGTTGGTTTTTTGGTTTTTTTTTTTTTCATTTTTAAATCATGTTGAGGATACCTGCTGGTTTAAAAAAGGAAGAAAACTAGAATTACTAACACCACAACGCTGGACTTGTATCTACAAAAAATCCAGTCACCAATCCTGACCCTCGAGCCTGAGATTAATTTAGTAGAAGTGGCTGGTTTAGTGATGCCTGAGCACTGCAGCACTGCAGATTGAGCAAAGATGTCTTGCTCACCATTCCCATCGTGCCAGACTTGGTGTTTTCCTTCCTTGGCAAGGAGAGGCTCTAATCCTCCTTGGGCTGATGCACCAGTGCAGAGTCTCCAAGTGACGCAAACCCCACTGCCCCCGGGGGCTCCACCCGTGATTTCCCTCGCCTGCCGCCTGATGAGGGAGGCATGTTCCTTCTGCAAAGCCTCCCAAGCCAAAGCAGGTATTTCACAGTCAATGACAGCTCTGTGTTAGCACAGCCAGTGCTCTCGATGAGCTCCCAGCCTCCCCCGCAGGTGAGACATCCCTCTAAGTTTACAAGTTATTGTATTGTTTCCCCCGGGCTGCTCTTACTCATCCTTCCAGCTGCCTGGTGGTCAGGGCCATAGGACAATGCTAAGTCTGCTTGGCAGTAGCACAAAAGAGACTGCAGCAAGCTCATTCAGCCTCTTCAAGAGAAAAATCAAGAATTAAAAAAATCAGCAGTGTAAAACCAATGTAAATGATCTGCAGTTAATGCTTGCAAGCACACGAGTTAGTTATCTCTGTCATCCTGTTATAGAAGAGTCTAACAAGTATTTTCCCTCTACCCCCAAGCATATTGGCTCAGGAGATACTATTGCAATATTCAAGAAAGTAGATTATATTATTATGTTAATGGTAGCTTACTTTTGGAAAGCAGAAAGAGCAAGTTAATTTTTGTCACCTGTGCAAAGAGAATTACAGCGAGTTCCAGAGTACTCTGAATTCACCTCACTGTGTATTTCATGGTAACTTGATTGCATATGTAGGAGATAAGAGTCCAGAGTCTTCAGACTGTGTAAATTTACACCAAGTTCCTCAGATATGTTTTTTTATTTATACTACTTGATTATCTTATCTTCATACAACTGTCTGCGTTTGTAGCACCCAGCCGAATTTTAAAATTTCCCATTTTGAATAGACTGCAGTAAAGAAGTCTAAAAATTCCTATGGAAATATAACCTGATCAGTGATAGTGCTGGATAAAAGAATACTTACAAGAGAAAACATTATTTTGCAAACATATGTTTGAAATGCTGAAAAATAATATCCTTTCTTCAAATGAGATTTTTTAGCTTCTTAAGTATCCTGATTACTTCCTTCTGCATACTATCTCTTAAAAAATATGCTGCCATACGCTACTTCATTCTGCCAAAAAATAAAATAAAGAAAAGGCAATTGAAAGGAAACTCCAGGGAGAAAAAAATAATTAATTCAGAGCTGTAGCTGAGGCTCCTCTGGGATAGGAAGTAGGAATGACACAGCTGCTCCAGATGGAAGCAATGAGATTAGTCACAGTTCACACTTAAAGTCTTGAAATGGCTTAAGAACAATTCTGAAAGTTCTTCTGTAGCAAGAATTTATCCCTGCACAGGAAAGGAGGTGATCACTCTGAACATACACAGTGCAGCCAGGTAGTTCTAATAATGTTTGTGAAATGGATTTGCAATCTCCCATGTGTCAGAAAGCTCTTATGACACAGAAAACAATCTTTAAAATGTGCATATATCTATAAGCTAATCATTTCAAAGAAAACAATTATTTATTTCTGGTGTCCTGTGCATTTTTTTTACACATGTAAGACAAACAAAAAAGGGCCTGGTTCAGGATAAGTCACTATGTACACTACAAGCCCACTTTCTGTGGCATATTAGTGCTGCACTGTATTTTGAATTATCAGCCACAAGACTGTACAAACTGTCCAGGAGGGATCTTGGGGGCACAACTCTCCCAGTTATGTTATCCAAAACTCTTGTATACAAATGACCCCTTGAAGTGACAGTTCACTTTCCACATACATTCCAAACTGATGTCATCAGAATCCTGAACATTCTTTGATGGATCCTGGTCACAACAAGGGAAATGCAGAGGAGGAAAAGATCAAAAGCCTAAATGATACTCTAAAGATTCCATTTATTTCATTTTTTTCATTTTTTTTCCTTCACATGCATGATCTTCCCAGGAATGCACAGCAAAATATCCCTCTTTTGTATAAAAGACTTCTTTGGAATTTACTTTTGTCATAAGAAATAACAGGAACAAAATTACAGATCCCTACCTGGCCAGCTGTGTGTTAAAGCCAGCATTTATTCCTACCTGATTTCACTGTTAGAGTTGTGCTTTGATTTAACAAAATCAACAGGCTACAAACTTTACAGTGGGAGTTATGAGCAAACTCACTCACTGGCATGGCTTTTAATATTCTTCTAATTTCCAGCCCAGAAGAAATACCCGTGTTCACCTGTTTTTGTACAATTATAATTATTTATAAAATTAACCTTGCCCATTAGTAGCTCAAGTACCTTCTCCCCATGGCTCTGACTGGCACCCACACTGTCCAAGGCTGGTTCCCCTGTGCTGGGGTGGCCCAGATCTCCTTTCACATGGCCACAGCACCAGCTCATAGCTGGCACCTCACTGGTTATCTGAGCAGAGATCTGATAACCACTGACTCACATGCATTTGCAGAGCACTCTCATTAACACTAATTTACTGGAAATATTTTTGATGTCAGAGTCTCAATAGATAATGACTTGTTGGGCTGTGATACTGATGAAGTAGGGTCCAAAAAAAGTCACTTCCTTAAAAACTGGGTAATGACCTTTGACCAGTTGTTGCTTTTCCTGCAAATGAAGCATTTACTCAAAAGCAAATGCTATAAAGGAGTAAAAGGTGCTTTTCCAGAGTTACTAGGTAAATATGATGGCAAGAACTTCAAATAAAATTGTGTATTATTTTCGTTCATGCTGTACATTAATACAAACTATACTCTCAATTGTTTCTGCTACTACTTCATGTCATGGAACAACAAGAAACAGTGATTATTTGATCCCTATCTTTGATGTTCTTTAACAAATTCAGGATTAAAAGTCTGCAGCTTTATACTGACGCAAATGGAATCAATGAATTCTTCAATTCTACTGTGAAAGGAATTGTAAAAACAGGTGTTGGCATTTGGGAACTGCAGTACTGAACACAGGCCAGATGATTACTTTCATGACAGGTACCATGGAGAGCAGTCTCAGAAAGAAAAGTTCATTGAGACAGCTAGAAGAGTATCTGCACAAACAAATGGAAACAATTTTATAAATACTTATCAAGATTACACATTTAACATTCATTCAAATTGGCTATTTGTGCCAATCTAGTTTCCCTATATAATTCAGGCTGCACCTATCTAAAATACACAGTCTTTATCATTTATAGATAGAATTCGTTTGGCAGATTTAGACAGAAGTCTGAATTGGCATCCAGCAATAACCAGATTCAGATTTTTACACCTTAAGAAAAGGTTAATTACAGTCACTTTGATTCTTTGCAAATTTGGATCTAACAATAGTCAGGGGCTGGTCCTTTAACACTCTGTGATGTTCAGACAAACTCTCAGAAAAGTAAAAAAATCTGCTGGTGTTAATTTTTTTTTAAATCTCTGGCAGCTGACCTGAAATGGATGTACAGCATCTGTTTCCTCTCAGCACCACTTTAAATTTGTACAGTTCCATACCAAGAACATTTTTAATTCCTTATAAAATTAACTCTGTGAAAAAGTTCTGATCCATAGGCAAAATAGTTGTCACAATAAAGCACACCAGTAAGGTACTGGTTCATCCTTAAACTTCAAAACAACTGCTTAAGAATCCATGTAAAAGTTTATCACAGCAAGGATAATGAAAATATCCTTTCTTTCTTAAAGAAACCCTAATGTAGCTTGAAGAACAATGTGTAACTCATCTTTTATTTTACAGCCAGACAGAAATATTGTCTGTATAAAAATATCTAGAAACAACATCAAAGGAAACCCTGTATAATGTCATTATACAGGTTTGTACAGATTATTATAAACATTAAAAGAGAGAGGAGTGTCTGTATAGCAACTCCTGCAGAGATGAGGTGATTTCCTGAAGAGTTTGGTCAATTAATGATATACCTTGATGTTACTTTAAAGAAGCAGGTCCTCTCTGTAATAGATTTTAGTGCAATGTGTTTCTTGTGACTCATAACTCCATTATCAGAACATGAAAATTACACAAATATGTATCCTTATTTTCCCTTTGGTTTCTTTTGGAAGTACTGAAGAACAAAGACCATCCCCAAAGCTGCTCAAGTACTGAAAAACAGTAAAAACAACTGGCCAAAACCTCTCTCTCAGCCCTTAGGTGTTACCAAGGACTTGAGAAGCTGTAAGGAAGTAC
Source organism: Trochalopteron elliotii (assembly GCA_024734555.1). Classification (NCBI taxonomy): domain Eukaryota; kingdom Metazoa; phylum Chordata; class Aves; order Passeriformes; family Leiothrichidae; genus Trochalopteron; species Trochalopteron elliotii. The sequence goes on from JANPWX010000533.1 coordinate 269,601, forward strand.
AAAGCAGAATCCACATCTAATCAAATGCAAACTAGCCACCTGTTTACACCTTCCAACTAAAGAAAAGGAAAGTTTAGCTCAGGAAAGGTGCTGAACAAATGCTCCCCTGTGTTTCCCATGTGTGTGTAGGCACAATTACACATGCATTGGGAGGAGGGAAGGTAAAACAAACTGAGCTGACAGATATGGCGTTGTTGACATTTGTGGGAACACAGAATGGAAGAAGCAGAGCTGGCCTGAACCACCAAAGAGAGGAACAGTCACACTTGTCAGCACCCATCACCAGCATGTCCTTGTGCCACCAGCAGAAAATGCTTCCAATGGGGGAAAACAAGGGGAATTGTGTGGAGGCTTAAAAAACCTCCTCAAACTCACCCCTCAAGGCCAGCTACTCCTTTTCCCACCTCCCACAGCATCTGCTGCCCGGGCAGAGCACAGCTCAGTCCCTGAGATGAGAGGCTCCAAACCACAGGTGAGCTTTGGCTCCAGCCTGGGCAAGGCTGAGACCTGCTCCATCCATCCATCCTTCCTGCCACATCTTCATCTGTTGCCATGACAACACTGACATCTCCCCATGCTTGGAAGTGCTCTTACTTTAAATACTGTATAAATGAACATAAATCTTGAATATATCTCATGTGGCTATTGTTTGTGGAATGGGGGCAGTATTCCTCTTAGTTTTGTTAGAGGAAGAAATATTACACAGATCAGTCATACTGCTCTTCACAGAACACTGAAGAATTTCAACAGGGCAAAGCAGAAAAAATGTTAATATTTTTAATGAGAAGCAGCATAGTAAGGAGTTCTGTATCCTGAGCACAGACAAGGGCAGTTTCAACTAATTTTCAGTCCTGAAAAATTCAGGTGTATCCGAAAGCAAGACATCCACAGTAACTTATTTACGACTAAGAAACTTAAGGTGTGTCAAGTAAATTTTTTTTCAAATGTCTCAATATTCTAAAGTGAATATTTTGTGAAAATTTTCCATTAACAGTTTTGGATATTTTAATTTTTAATTCCTTTTGGATATTAATTACAAACATTGAACAGTTTTTTAGGATAATAACACTCCCATCTGTCTCTAAGTGAGTTTCAAAGCATGCACTTGTAATCCTGTAACAGTGACTCCATTATTTCTAATTCTACATTCATAAAAGTATTTGATACAAACCTAGAAATAAATTAAATCCTTCTAGTTTTCTGTTTGATTAAAATAATTTAAGAACAAATATGCAAACAAAGAGAAAAAAGAACAGTCAGTCCTTTAAAAAATTCAAAGGCCTATGAAGACATTCACATAGGTATTATAATGTAAAACCACCCACAACAGAAACCTCTTGTGTCCCTCCTTTCCATGCAGAGAGTATGAAGCTTCTACTAAGGTCTGATAACACATATTTATACTTTTTATTACTTATATACATATATTGCAGGATCAGATGACACTGGGGAACAGGGTGTTTTTGTTGGCAAATACACAGCAACGTTGTAAAGACCTATAAGGAAATGCATTAAATAAGGTCAGACTCATCTTTAATCATTCCCTGCATTTTATTTATAGATAGGCAGACAGACAGATATTTCATCTTCTCATGTTTCTTTCAGGCCCACTTTTGGTGGCTGCTGTAGCATTTAAATAGAGTTAATCAGTTCCCTCCACAGCAAAGGCAAGGACTGTAAACAGAGCTGCAGGGCTCGAGGGATGTTCAGCAAATGTGTTCAATCAACACTTGCTCCTCCTGGAATAAAGAGGATGTGCCTCTGCATCACATTCAGCCCTTGTCTGCTGTTTGAACAGCGTGGGGGCCTCTGCCAGTGCCACGATGAGATTTGGATTAAAGGGAAAAGGCCAAGGGGGTGTTCCAAAACCGGATTGCAACGCCCAGTTGCCATTTAATGAGGATTATCTCGTTTGCATTTGAAAAGCCGCGCCCACCCCAAAGGGGCGAGTCACAAAAGAAGACACGTGCAGGGCTGGAGCTGCTGCTGGGGCGGCAGAGGAGATTTCAGTTTACTCTCCCAGGACTCTTAATCTATCCGAACATACCAGGTATCATCACTGAAATAAAGATTTTTATTAAGCAAACTAATACAATCTTGAAACATAATATTGTCCCCTTTTTTTCTGATTAATTTAATTTTAATAGAAATTACCAAGCTTACGAACGTAGCAATTGTTGGTACGTGAGATGGTGCAAAATTTGCTGCTCTTAAATACGATGGAAAAAAAAAAAAGCCATTTAGTCATAATTAGCATTAAAGAAAGGATCCTGATGAATGTCACCAGTAAATAAGTATCAAGTGGAAGTCCTGATTCTGATTCTGTAAACTACCACAGAGAAACTGGCAATTTCAGCCATGTCCAATAGCCCCTTTAAATTGGGTTATTAAGATTACCTAAATTCTTATACGTAACACTCTCTCCCACTATTTTAGTAGATTATAGATTAATTCTGAAAAGATTTAGAGCCTTCCCAACCTATCACTTCACATCCCTGAAATCCTTTAAGGAAAGACCACAGGGCCATTGTGCACACAGACACATGGGTTCCTTTCATCTCTAGAGCCAAGCTGCATGACTACAATTTCCCACTAATTAGATAATCTTTCAGAGGATTATTTGCTAATCATCCTCAGCAGGTTTTTTCAGCATATGAAAAAATACATGGAAGAAAGAAAGAAAAAAAAAAAGAAATACTGAGACTTCTCTAAGAAAGCTGGAATGTTATGTGGAGAGCAATATGGGAATGCCCCAGAGATGCTCTGGAATCCCTCAATCACAACATTCCAGCTGTAACAACCTACTTGTGTTAACATTCTGAGTAACAGACATTGGAGGTCTACCAGATTTCAAATTCATCCAACACCAGAGAGGACTTTAAAATAACATTATTTCACTAAAAAGTGTGTTTAAGCAACTCCTTAACAGATTTGTAAACAGACATAAAAAATAAGTGTGATGTCTAATAGTTACGTGTCATTTACTAGCTGTGGAGATTTCCTTCTTTTTCCATCCTGCTAGCAGAGCTAAGGGCAGAAACAGGAGGGAGTTTTGCATTTTTAATGACCAAGAAACAATTCTTAAATAAAGCCAGTTTTCTATGCAGTCTCTTCCTAAACAGAAACACTTGCTTGGGAATTTTCCCTCATAAACCTCCCTACAAGGAACTTATTAATCTGTCAGTTTTGCCTGTAATGTTTCATCTGACACAAAATTCAAGCAAGACATATTTCCCACTTCCTTACTAATGAAATGCTGTTTGTGGCAGTCTTATGAAGCTCCATGATGGTGCTTTTGAAGCATGCAGCCCTTTCTGCCAGACCTAAAAAAGTATTAACATGGGGCATACTAAGGATATATTCATATGATGTTAACAGGATTCATTCTGCCAGAACAACTCATGTCCTAGTTCATAATATGTATTTTGACAACCCCTTTTCACACAATAAGGTTACTGCCACTAAGAAGTGCATTTTAACTTTTGCATATGACCAAAACTCCGTGGCAGATGAATTGAAATTTGAGGATTCTGATGTATTTGGGCAAGGTTACAACTTTTATCAGTATTTCCAGGATTTGGAGGGCAGGAGCTTTGTACACACTCTTGCTGCCTATATGCTTTTTGCAATACCACATAAATAAAGATATCAAAATGACTCAGACTACTGGTAAAATGGGCTGAACAAAAAATGTTAAACTACTGCCTCCATTAGAGATGGACATGTGGTCATAAACAAGCACTGTCAGCCAGTATGTGCTTGGAGAAACCTTTCTCCAGCCTTGCATTTATAATTATTCATTCTTACAGACTTTCTTTCAGTTCCTTTCTTTCCCTCACACACTTAAACTGCACTTGCTGGGTACTCAAGTGACCAGCTGACATAAAAGCTGCCTAGTTCTGGGGTTTGAGGTTCCCCACATCCACCCAGAGATTGCATCTATAACCAGTGAATCTCTCCCAAACTGCAGCTCACTTGACAAATTCGACATCTGTAGCCAGAAAGGATGAAACAGGAAGAAGGAGCTGTCAGACTTATCCTAGCAGCAGCAGAGTTTTCTTCCTTCACCTACTCCCAGCTAACCAAAACATGGCACAGAGCTCTGGCTGCTGTTCTTGGCTGTCCCAGCTGGTGGCTGCCATACCCTCCTCCATTATTTCCAAGGCACAGAAATCCCAGGTCTGTTCCAGGATCTCCCACACCCAAAAACTCAGCAGCAACATGACTTGATGCAACTGAGACCAGCAAAATGACACCTCAGGCAAAGAGAAAGGATGGATGAATGCTGGCAGCTGCAGAGCACAGCCTTGTTTGCTGCTGAGTCAAGCATTTGCAGCACATTGGACAGCAGCAGACATAGTCAAGTGTGTTTTACATTTCAGCAGCATGGAAACGTCCTGCCAGCAGCTCCAGAGCCACAAAAACCCTAACAAAGACATCATCCAAGTTCACTGGCCTCCAAGTACTTACTGGATTTGAACTTGAGTCACTGAAGTCAAGAGAGACATTCAGAGAAAGTCAAGCATTGGTTTATGCAGTTGGAGAATTTGGGTGCCTTGGGTATAGGTTGGAAATGTGGACAAAAACAAAACAAAACAAAAAATGTCATGTACATGCCTACACATGAAAAAAATAGAAAAGCATCAACCTCTTTTGGTGATTTAAAGGAAAGGTCAAATCCTTACCTATAATACATTCATAAATACCTCCTATGTTACATTTCTGGTGTAATGTGCCAATGTGTTGAGTTACTGCAGATCGAGTAAACTCAGGAAAATGCCTATTATTTTCCTGTAGCCCTTGTACATAGCATTCTCCTGCTGAGACAACTAGAAGATTTTTTTTTGGTTTGACAGAAAGAAAAGAAAAACATGTCCAAACTGCTCAAGAAGAGCTGATGTTTTTCTTAGAGCACTTTAGAAACACCTGGATTAAATGTTCACCTCACAGCACTGCCTATACGTCCTTGAGGGATTGCTTTGGTAAAGAAGTAAGGCACTGAAGTTTTGAAGTTAAAATAATGAAATAAAAAGTACTCCAGTCTTACATTCTTTAGTTATCTGCAGTCTAAAAGTCCTTGTATCAGATCCAATATGCATATTAGGGAAAAAAGAAATCTGTTTGATTTCTATTTTTAAAGTAACTGGAATAAAACAACGGGTGTAAATCTTCATATGTATAATAAGCAGCCTGGAACAGACTTCATTTTCCAGCAGAATTCCTATTACATATGCAGACCCTGAGACATAAATATTAATGTCAACAACAAAAATAATTTGTATTTATATCTGTTTGTGGGCAAAACAGATGCACTTAGTAACACCAGTCACACCACTATAGTCTATTGCAATACATAACATTCTAGAGCATATGAAATACTCACCTTAGAGGTAGGGGTTTTTTTTTTGAAAGGCTCATTAAAATCTCCCCATAAATACTGGACGTTCTAGTGGGTTTAGAGCCACTGTATTTTTGTAGTCAGTCCTTTCCCAAAAACAAGACCTAAGACTGTAATACAAAGTAAGAGGTTGCTCAAATCAAAGCTAAGTTGTAGAGAGTTTAGAATTAAAATTCTACATTTATATTCTGCCAGTTCTGTTTAACCAAACACAAAGAACAGTTACGTATGGTCCAACAGATCAGATTCTATTTTACACTTTAAAGAAAGAAAGAGTCACAAAAGACCAGAGTAAATTTTCTACATGAGTACAAAATTCATCCTGCTCTGGTACAGTGTCGTATCAGTTTTGCTGCTGAAAATACTTCTGCTCACACCAAGTTCCTAGAAACTTACTTTTTTTCTACCCCTGTTGGAGAGCACACACAAACTTTTACATGATTTAACAACTGGCAGTCTAAAATCATCCTGGAGATAGCTAACACAACTGGGCTGAAAATAAATTCAGATTTCAACCATGAAACAGTTTCAATTCAAGCTCTAGCACATGCACTGAGGCAGTTCCATTTGTGTCAAATGGTAACTAAATTTTAAAAATTCAAAAAAAGAAATGTTAATAAGTAATATATAGAATATTGCTGCTTATTTGGAAACTCTTCTCAATTCTTCTAAATCCCTCCCCTTCCTCCCAGTCTGATATTCTAAGAACACACTCCAGCAAACCTTGCATTTATAAATGAAGAAGCCAAAAAAAAAACCCAATAACTAAAGCTGTATGAATAAGGTGCCCTTTCTTCCCCCCACTATATCTAAATCTTATGATCACATGAACCTCACACAGTTGGCCTCAGCCAGTCCAGATCCCCCTGCAGAGCCTTCCTGCCCTCCAGCAGACCCACACTCCTGCCCAGTTTGATGCTGTCTGTGAACTTGCTGGGAGTGCCCTCAATCCCCTTGTCCAGATCATCAGTAAAGGCATTAACCAGGGCTGGGCCCTGGAGAGCACCACTGGTGACAGCCCCAGCTGGATGGAACTCCAGTCACCACCACTCCCTGGGACTGCATGTCCAGGCAGGTTTTTACCCAGGAACAGTGCTCCCATCCCTGCCAGGAGTGCCAGTTTCTCCAGGAGGATGCTGTGGGAGATGGTGTCTTTGCTGAAGTCCAGGTACAGACATCCCCAGCCTTTCCCAGTGGGCTGTCATGGTGTAGAAGGAGATCAGATTGGTCAAGCAGGACCTGACCCTCACAAACTCACAGTGGCTGTCCTGTTCTAGGGAATGGTGTGCTGGGCAGACACCAGCCTACAAACACCTGAACACTGAAGTAAAACCTTCTCCTTCTGCTCTCAGCACTGACACTTTGCTTCACCATTACAAGGGCAATCCACCAGTATTTCAATTCTTTAGATAACTGCAGCCATGGACAGTGCAGTTAAACACAATCTAATAAAACATGTAGCATGTACAGGAAGCTGAATTTAACACAACAGGCATTTGCTACTCCTCTGCCAAAACACAGCCTTAAAGGATTCCCAATATCAAAAATCTGAGTAAGAGGCAAACAAAAATAATTGAGTTAGAACCATTAATCTTCAGTGAAGGATTTTTACTGGTCAAAACTTATGGCAGCTGATGACAGCAGTAGGTATCTTACTACAAATTAGAGATAAAATCCTAGCTCCAAAGTCCTTGCCAAATTCCAACAGTACTTTTGAGCAATTCTTAGCCCTTCTGACTCAGTTTTTGAACTGTCAGTTGAGTGGGAGGTGTGAATTGAGGAAATGTTTTCATGAGTTTCCTCATTTAGCCATTTTTCCATAACATACATTGGCAGAGCTCAGAGGAAAAAAAAAAAAAAACCCACTCTGCAGACTGTTCACTGTTTTCTGAGTGAATTACTCAGCTCTTCAGCTAAGCCAACACTTACACCTTTCAAGGTTTCCAGAAATGCTGAAGGCTGTAATTCTTACTCCTCAACACAAAGAATCAAATCCCAGGAACAAATCCTCTTTCTACAAGCAGATTTTTTGCAGGTCCCTCATCATATAGGTATTATCCACATGAAACCTATTAAACTTCAAGCTCTGTCTGAAAGAAAAAAAAACTGCTTGGAGACTTTAATGCAAATAAGAAACAGATATAATACCAATTATCATCATAACTTAAATGATCTTATCTTGAACTTCAGAAAAACCTGAGCAGGCTGGAGTAGGTAGGAATTCCAGGGCAAGAAGGCAAAGATGTCTCTGGCACTTAGGCCAGGAGTTGGCAGTCTGATCTCCAGGGTTCCATTCCCAGCTTTGCTACTGCCTGATTCTGTGACTTCAGAGAGAATGATACAAAACATATCAATCCCTGCAGGGCACAATCAGCTCCATTAAGCTTTGGCCTGCCTTTATGAATTCCTAACAGAGAGAATAAGAAACATCCATCTGTCTTTGAAACGCTTTACTTGAAAGGGGGTGAACATTCAGCATTCCCTGTCTGTGAGAACAAAATGTCAGGACTCAAGTAATCCCTACAGGAACGGTGAGAAGATAGAAACAAAGTGTCTGCCCAAAGCTGGCTGTGCTATAGAGGATGAAACCAGGGGAAGAATGAAGAAACTTTTGAAACAAAGAAACACAAGCAGGGAACAGCACAGGAAGAGCTGCAATCCAAGACGTGCCTGGCACTGCCTGGAGTGCCCCCAGCAGCACCACAGCCCAGCCCAGGAGCTGCTGGGCAGTTCCTTGCCAGGCTCCATGTGCAGCCAGCATTCCAAGCCCTGGGAGAACACCAGGAACACCCCCAGGAGGACCCAGAGCACACAGGGAGCTCAGGGAGTGCAGAGGATGTGTCTCAGAGGGCACAGGGAACACCCACATCTGTCACCTCTGGAGGGGTGACAACACATCCAGCACATGCCCAGGGAAGGCTCTAAACTTTATTTCTGTAATGAAGGGATGGGGGTGCACATATTGCCTTGGGGAGGTTAGGGTGAGTTATACAAGAGCACTCAGGAGTTTGATGTTGCAAATAGACATTTTTCAAGTGTCTAATGCTGTGGTTTATCCATTGCACTGCTGGCGTTGATCCTTAATGTACAATTTACTGATTGCCAGCTAATTACATGCCATCAATAAATCAGTGAGCCACTTTGATCCCTGTTTGATTTAATCCATGTTACCAGAGCAGTTTGTCCCTGAAACCAGCATTCAAATGAAGTGTCACTGCTGGAAGAAACCCAGAAGTCACTACTGCCTAACTAATTACCCTAAATAATTTTGTATGTACCCAAATAACAATTCCTTGGTGGGCCACAAAATAGAGGGAGAGCTCCAGGGCAGACAGCACTTCCAGTCAGAACAGCTGTGCTCTCCAAATACACACAGAAATCCAGGTTATCATTGGATTGCTGGAAATCATTATGCATGGAAACTATTTAAAGGTGTTTGTATTTCTGTGCCCTATTTATAGAGTACTTTGCAATGTTTGGGGGAGAGCCCATAGTCTAATAAATAAAAAACTAACCATTGAAGGAGTCATCATTGGGAAAAGTGCTTTTCAAGTACAAGGTACCACCAAGAATCCTTGGAATCTTCTCAGCTTAAGACAAAATCACTTTTGCATAGCAACAGCCATCATGCACAGTCCACAGAGATGGATTTCAATGGCTCTGTAATCCCATTACTGCTGATTTTATTTAAAAGATAACAAGAATGAAATTAGCAGGGAGATAAAGAATAAGTAGAAAAAAATAAAATCCAAATACATTTTAAACATAATCCTCTCCAGTGGGTCAAATTACTTATCTTTTCCATGTCTGCCATTATGAGAGCAGTTTTCTGTTACACTGGTTTACTAATTGCCAGTCTCCCCACAAAATATTGACAAAACCAACCCAAAAACAACAAACAGTAGAATACATAGCACTGGTTTCTCAAGGGACACATATGTGCTGATGCATGACATGAATAATTCAGAATCTTCCCATCTGAGAACAGTTTTTGCATAACTAAGGTAGAAAACCCCCTACATTCATTAAGAAAGATTAATAGCTACAACTGCAAATTCAGGGATTTCTTATATTGTCATTATACTTGGTGCTTAGAATGTGAGTTTTATATAGGCAAGGGACAATTATCTGCTGTCCATGCTCTTGTCTTCTGAATAAATCACTCCATAGCTTCTCTGTAAAATGTATTTCAATGATATTGATTGTTCAGGTGTGCCACATTAAAAAAATACACCACTTAAAATACCATTAGGATGAACAGCTAAATAAAAAGCTAAAAGGAAGCTTCTGATAAGCCATTTAACAGACAGTTAAATGCCATTTTGTATCATACCCCTGACAAATCTGAGCAAATGAGGTGCCCACCTACATGGTTCACAGGGACTCACCCTGGTTGAAAAGAAAATGCTTTGTAGGAGGGAGGAAAGGCAGAGGATCTACAAAATCCATCTTCTCTTGTGCCAGGGAGAGACATCTCTGTTGTCTGCTTTCAGGAGACATCAGTGGATGGGGTGTGTTACCAAGTCCTACAGTGAACTTTGGCTAAGCCAGGGCACTCAGGATCACAACAAAGGATGCCAAAATTGAGACAAGGATGGTGAGGGAAGTGAGGGAGAGAAAACCCTCCAGGTTTCTGTTTGTGTGTTGTCCCAAGTCCAGTTCCCCATGCTGCATCATGGTCTTTAAGCATACACCAGCAAAGCCCTGTCTGCTATACTCTGTCACTTGGGAGTTAGCAAAGGATGATGTCCAACTATTGGCTTTAAACATTTTTTATGGCAGAAAATGTGTTTATGCTTCCAAAGAGCAGCCTCTTCTAAGAAAAACAAAGTCCCAAACCGTAAATGAAATATCTCATAATACTTTACAAGTGATTCTTCTCTGTTTAACAAGGTTAAATGAACCTCACTTGAATGATTCTATTGACATATTTATGATTTGTATTTGTGGACTTTGTCTTTCTCTGCAGAGTCCACTAATGATAATAGGGCAATTCAATATACATGCACTACCCAGCACTATCACATCAGCAAAATATATCAAACCCAGCTATCAAAAGATCTCTGATGGTTGTAATCTTTAAATTGTATCCCAAAAGTCCAAGGGCTGCCCATGCAGCTCCATCAGATTTTTCAGCTTGTAAATGCATTAGAAGAGCAAATTCTGAAAGGTTTACTCAGCTTCCTCATGCCAGATTGATTATACCAGACATCTAAGTCCACTGCTCAAGTTTTAATTCATAACTACTTCAGAAACAGCACAAACACTGATCAATAACTTACAGAAGCTCCTTTCTACAAAGCAGAACATTATTCTGTAAAAGGCAAGAACTTTAGATATTGTCATGAATTTCTGAATTAGTGATTAGGGATTTGCTGAAGACCTGTCTGGAGAACCAGTGTTGTCCTTGCAGACCCTTGCAATTAAACTACTGCAAGACTCCTTGGAGACACAGAAAATGAGGCAAGCACCTTTTTCTGTGCACATACTGTGAGACCTTCAGAAGCAAATACATGTAAAAAGCTGAAATGCATTTGATTACAAATCTGAATAAAGCATATGATCAGCTCAGCAGACCCACTAAGAAAGTTTCTTTCTCCCAGTGAAGCTTTGAACCTTCTCCTTGCCAAGGGAAGGTGCTCAGCTCAGCTCAGCTCAGCCTCAGCCACCCAGCTCAGAGAGGGGCCACTGTTTTAAGAAGAGTGAACAATGAATGTTCAAAGGATAAAATAAGCAGGAAACCAAAGAACTGTTCCCAAGAAGCACCTCTTCCCATGTCATTTGCTGTTTCATTGCTCTCTTCAGTCCTTTTAGTCCAGGTCTGCACAAAATGAGCCCACAGGCAGAGTGTGTCTTGCAGCCACCAGTAAGACTATACTGTATTATGTTATAAATGATATTTCAAGAACACTGAATAATTTATATCAAGTATCACTTGTACTTCCAAATGCTAAGACATCAGAAGGCACTATTCCAGGATTAGAAATAATCACTGCATAAGTTGGAAAGAGCTGTTCCCCTTAGGTAAAATATTAGCTACCAAAAATATAAGTGAGATTTTCGAGTTCCTCCAAATGTTTTCAACTTGCAAAAATCAGAACCAGAAAAGCTCATGCTATGAAGTCAATAGTGAAGCTCACAGTGCAACCATTCCAATATTTAATTGGTCTTCAATGACTACATACATATATATAGATGATGACAAAAAAGTCAGTATTAGGAAAACTTATGAAAAACTTGGGGTAACAAAATTATTCAATAAAAATACTGCATCTGGGAGACAGAATTCACTGTAGAGGGAAACATTCTCATATGGCAGGAGAGGAAATAGGGTCTATTCTTGGATATATAGATTTTACACAGCATACACTCAGTATCAAGGTTGCAAAATATTTTTCAGTCCTTGCACACTAGACCTCCTAGCTCCAATATTTACGCAGGAAAGATGCTTTACATACTTCTTTTGGTAGGAAACTCCACAGTAAGCTTTTGATTTAGTTAAAAATCATTTGCCATTTAAAGCAACAAGATGCTTTAAAGGATGGAACTATTAAATGACATTTCCTAGCATCTTTTTGTTGATATTTCTTTCAGTGGTCTTATTCTAGATCCATGAACTTTTTTTATTGATACACCCAATTTTAGGGATCAGGAAAGAACAGTATACCCCCCCAAAAAAAGTCTCTATTTCTACATAAGATCTTAATTTCCAATACTGCCTTAAACAAACTTTTACACTAGAATGGCTGACTGCATAATTACCATTTAATTATCAGAAGAAACAGATCAGACACCTCAGAGGCCCTTTCTTTGATAGCCTTGCTGATTTAATAGCAATGCATCCTCCCCAGCTGCCATGTGACGTGTGAAAGCTGCTGGAGTAGAACTCCACAGTGGTAGCACCTTCAGGTTCTGACACAAACACAGCTTTAATCTATTCATTTATACAGCACAGAGCTTGTTAAAACAGTTTGGTGTTTTGAGTTGGTATAAATTTAACTCGTGGTGCAATTTTTAAAATTACAATTTCCCCCAGTAGATTGCTTCAAAGCATAGTGGTAAATTTATAAGATTCCTCCTGAACTCCTGCACTAATAAAATAAATATTTAATTGGAAATCATTTTGCCATTTCTTTCTCTTCTCAAAAATCAATGCACATTTAGGACTGTGATTCAGTGAACTCAATTATATTTATTACTGGAAGTACCCATGAGGACTATTACCATGCTCTGCTCTCTTTCTGATAATTACAGTGTTGTTACACATGGAAACCCAACACATGCCCAAGTCAGGCTGCAGGTCAGATGCTAAGAATACATAAATATATGTCAGTATTTCATTAATATACTTCTCAGCTACACAACCATTTCTTCATCTTCGGCTCCTAGTGAAATGTGCTTCAACCAATACTGTGTTTCCCAAAGGTATTTGTCACAAAAACACTCCTCACAAGCAGTTGTTAACCAACCCAGCCATCAGCACTCATGGGCTTCCTCCTGAAATTCTGAATGCTGACAGAGAATTGACTCAAACTTCACAACTTCATGGACTTCAATCCCTGACTTGATAAATTTCAAAAGCTGCCTGTTAACACAGGGCACACCATGACAAACACAATTAAATCTGAAATCCCGAGTTGCTAATCCCCAGCAATGGGCTAGATCTTAAAAACAACAAATTGGATGGAAGGCCAGTGCCCTGGCCCATGAATCCTTAAGCTTCAATAAGCATAAATATAATTCTGAAAATATTGCAGATAAGTTTCCCTTAAAATGAAGAAGATACGGAAAAAAGTTGCAATATTTCTATAACAACTCCTCTTAAACATTTTAAGAAAACATCATGTAATGCAAAACTATCCACTGGGAGAATGTTCAAAGAGGTGATCTGAGATACTAAGAGTCAAAATTAGGCTTGTAAAATCAGTGCTCAAATTATTCTTCTTCAGTGTAACCTTCCCAGTGGCATGGAATAATAAATATGATCCAATTCACAGGCATTCAGTGATAAATAATAAACCAGAAGCATAAAATACCACAACACAGTACAGATTTGGGACCTGAATATGCACTTTTGAGACATGATCAAAACAAAAGCAGAGTTAGAGCCAGGGAAACCACAGAAACAAAGAGGAGCTGGTTAAAATGCCCTTGACACCACACAGCAAGGATATCAATGTCCATCTTATTTAAAGCCAGGTAACAGCCTAAGAACAGTACCTGCCCCTGAAGTCAATAATCTTTGTATGTATAACCAAGACCACATACTTTCACCTAAGAAAGATAAAAATGTAATAAAAAATACAGTTTTCAGTGACCAGAATGGTGTGGAATGTAACATTTAAGCACTTGAACAAAGCATAACTTGATATTCAAAATAAATGGGCACTTGAAAAAAAAAAAGAAACAAACATAAATCCAACAGGTATAGTCGAAAAAAAGGAGGAAGAGAAAGGGAATATGCACTTCTTTAAAATTTAATAACTTCTAAAATAGTATCTTATATTACTAAGCTTGTAATGTAATTCTAATGGAGTTTTTATTCTAAGGGCTTTTTATTCAGAAAATAAAAACATTTCCCTATTTTTCAGAAGATAAAGGTAAAATTACATAGAAGAAGTATCAGAGTAGACAAGTTACCCACTGATTTGTATCCCAACAACCACCATGTCCACCAGACCTGACTCTGAGTTTGCATTCATCTTCCTTTAAGAGTCAGTAGCACCTCAACAGAAAACAGAAATTTGGGCTGCATCTGTGTTCTCCCCTCCATCTGGAGGAGAGGAGCAGGAGCTACTTGTTTACTCCTCCAGGGGTTGAAGTACAGGCAAACACAATTCCTGTCTTTCTTAGGACCCTCAGTCTCTCACTCAACAAACAGCATTTAGGGTAATGTGCTTTTCCAGAATAAGACTGCTTCCCCCTCTCCAACCTTTACTTTTCAATCCTAAACCTCCATTACAAAACTCTGCTTTCTCAGGTACTTCTGGAGAACCTAATTTAATTTTTAGGGATGACAAGCCATTCAGTTGCTAGGGACTGAAAACCATTCAAACATATTGCTTTGAAGTCTACTGCATTCAAGTTCGACCTAACTCTTGCTAATGGCAATTAACCATATGAACAACATCAGCAAGACAGTCCTGTATCATGAAATATCTGAAATACTGCATCACTACCTCTACAGTGAGCATAGAAGAGAGGAGGTTGCCTAATATTCTTGATCTGTTTGATAAATCATCTATCTTCACAATAAAAAATTAAAAAGCTAAGAAACGTTTCTAGTTGAAAAATGGTTTCATTTGATGGAAAATAATGGAAGTGCATGAAGAATTCATGTCTCCAGGTTCTGCTGCTTCCCTATCCCTTAAAGCTAAATTCTCTCCTTCTATAACCCAAACAAATCAGGCAAGAAAGTAAAGAAATTGTCAATTAATTTTTGAGTCAGAAACTTGATAGTTGCTCGAAGCAGCCATCCCTACCAATTTTATTAATCTCCAAATTCAACATGTGCTCCGTGCAGCGTTATGAATCACTTTGTTATTTTCTAAAGCAGCTCAGATTTAATCACCATTTCACAAAACAGCAAAGTAACAGGATGTTCTGCATCTCTCACCAGTGTCTGTGGAAGTTGGCTTGGCACTAGAGGCAAACACTGCCTGTGAGTTTTTCTGTGTGACTCAGGATGGCAACTGCTGTGAAATAAAACACTGAGCTGGGCAGCCCTCAGGTGATGAATGAAATCTGAGAATATTAATAACTCTCAATGCCCAAACTTCCCTCTTTCCATCTGTCAAGTAGACAAAAGTTTGTGTGGAGTAAGGAGGAAATCAGGTTATCACACCCTTGTATTGCTGCCTCTGTAAACAGTGGGACGTGAAGAATTAGGTTTTGTTCCTCCACCTGGAGTTGACCACGCCTGGAAATGAACACAGCAAGATTAACAAATGTCTCATGTACAGAAAACTACATTCACATTGGGCATTTCATCATAGCAATCAAAGGCAGAAAACATTCCACAAGTGTCATCTGAGCCAAAGGGAATGTCTTCTAGTGGGGAAAACCAAATATTCCTTGCAGTCATTAATACTGTTAGCAAATGAAATTCTGAACTGACATATATAAACCGAAGATCAAATCTGCTGCTTTCTGGAAGGAAACTGCTTTGTAACTGTGAAACTGCCTGTAAGGGACAGGTAGCAATATCATTTCTTAAACTAACTGCAAAATGCATCACCTGAATAATAGCAGTTCAATAGATTCACTACAAGCAAAGGTCAGTGCCTCATGTGACCTCTACTGTTCTTGAATAACCTTATACTTGTACGAGAAATTAAAGCAAACACAGCTAAATACTAGAACCTCCAGAAAACTCAATTCTTTCCCTTCAAAAGTGTATTTTCTCCAAAGATTTCTGCGTGTTTCAAACGCTGACAGTGTAGGACACTCCCTCTGAATAAAACCAGTATTGTATTTTATCTGCCATAAGCACCCTCGCTTCCAGTGCCAAGCAGTGAGGGAACTGACTGTAGAGCACAAGAGTGCAAGCCTGGTTTTATAACCCTTGTCCCTCAGCAACCCCAGCTCTCCTGAGAGCTTTTATTTGGTCTGGAACTGAGAAGATGCATTTAGAAGCACCACATCCTCCCAAATTTCTTATTACATAGTACTTAGCAAGACCCACAGTCTGTGCCCTTGCTTTAAACCACAGAATCTGCACGCTTACATTTATACATTTGTATGAGATTTCCAACCAAATTTTTAGTCCTGCAGCATCTTTACAACCCAGTTGTGCAATCTGTTTTCCCACGTGTCTTCTCCTATGTAGGGCAGGATGACAGAATATCACCTCCCTGTTTGTGAGGCAGTTTGCTGCCAGGTTTGATGGGTTTTACCCTGGATTATCCACTTAAGAGTCTGTTCCCACTTGTGTTTAGCACTGACATCACTGGATTCCATCCCTTCCTTCCAAGTGGGAGCAAGTCTGCTTTCTTCAATTATATGAAAGTCACGGAGTCCTCAGGCCCAACTACATTTTTAAGACTGCCACTGAAAGAAAGGCTGATTGTGCTCACCTCTATACAATAGCACAGTAAAACCAAGAATGCACAAAGGCAAAACAAGCATCAAAACAATTCCCACCTCTAAAAGCACCCAAGTCATCTGCCCATATGATGATTAAAACCCCCTTTGGCTTTTCCTCATTTTAGGAACACTGAGCTTGGCCAGTGCACATCAGAATAGCAAAGACACTGGGACTAAAAGCAGCTCTTCACACAAAGTCTGTTCCAAGGATTTGACAACAGGACTTTGTGACACACAGGACACTGAAACCTGCCCAGGATTAACCTGAAGACCCAACAGATGCACTGTTAACCCATCATCATCTCCTGTTCCTCAGAACTTCTCTGTATGTCTTCCCTACTTCACATCCCCAAATGCCATGTGAGGCTGCAGCAGCTGTAAAGGGAAGGCAAGACAACAATCCTTTAGTAGTTTTTCCTCAAATCATCTACCTGAAGTTCCTCTCCATGCCAGGCACTGGAATAAGAAGTATAACAGGCTCAGAAAAGAACACAGCATCACAGGAATATGTTCTTTAAACAGGGGATGTGCATTTGGTCATGAAAAATTGATTTCATCAGTAATAAGCACCATTTAACCTTATTTTTAAACAAACTTAACCCAGCATTTGGGTGCTTTTTTATGTTGTCTAAGTCATATCACATTTAGCAAACCTTTTCTCCTCTACTACAGAAGCTGGCTTATTATTTTCACTCTGTTTTTTTGCAAAAGCAAAATTTAGCAAGGTTTTTTGCTGCTCAGCTGAAACCTGCATTGCAGCAGGAAGCCTATGCAGAAAATGTGCACAGTACCCAGGCAGGGAAACAAATCACCAGCTCACTAAACTCCAGTGTGCCTCACGGTCACTGCAGAACAGCATTTATCTCACAGTGAACTCTAAACACACCAGGGGGAGATATAAAGGGAAACTTCATATGCAGAAAGCTGTTTATTATGGTTATAAGGCAATGTGGAAAGACTGACTTCTCCATTCTAAAATAGGGGAATACAAACTTCCAGCCACCTAAGAAAACCATCAGGGACACCATTCTGCTTGACAGTGTTCACTTCCTTAGCCTTCATAAATGGATTTTTGTTTATGTTTTCAGCTACAAAGGGGAGGGAGACATCCTCCAACACCACAGCAATCTCCAGGGACATACATGCTGTACCTAACCTGATCCATCAGACACCCATTTCACCTCCCTGCGTCATGTCCTGAAAAACATTCACAACTCAGTTACAAATTACCAGCAGATTCTTACAGAGTAGTAAATGCAGTGAACAATCTGTCTATATATCCTGTGGATAAAGTAACTTACCTAGTTTTAGACTGCCACACCTGAGCCAGCCAAACCTCAAATGCCTGTTCAACTCTTGGCTAAATTTAAAAAAGAAAAAAATATGTATCTATATCTATATATCTATCTCAAAGAAAAAAAAAAAAAAAAAAAAAAGAGGAAAAAAATTGGTAACCTTAGGGAATCCAACTGCACTTTTTTTACAGCTTTCAAACCCTACTTTGAACTCTGGACTGCTGAGCTTTGTTACAAAAACCTCCAGCTCAGTTTTTCCCAAAAGGAGAAAAAGTCCATGCCACAAACCTAGCATAGCTCTGCAAAAAATAACATCAGACATGAAAAGTTACACTGAACATCAGGTCAAACAGATACATGGAAAATAGTTTCTTCTTTGAGATTCAAGGCCTCACTAACGTGTTCCAGATAACTGTCAGTAGTTAAAACCATCTTACTTGCTGCTCAACAATACTTTCAATTTTTTAAACTGCCATCCTCTGTAAAGATTTTCTCCTTGATCTCAAGAGCTTCATGCACTTAGAACCCAAGGCAGGTTATTTCCTAGCATTCTCCTGCCCCTTTTTTTTGTCCATTTCTCAATGGTACTCACTTGATAGCAGTTTCAAGTTGTAAAAATCCTTTCCAACCTCTACCTGACCAATGAAAATGGTTACTCAAAGAAAGAGAGCAAACATAAACTTGCCAGCACTGAAAAACCAATGTTAATAACATTAACCTTTCTCTTCCACCTACATGGGAGAAGAAAAAAAGAGAAAGTAGAAAAAAGAAGATTCAAGTCCCTAAGTACTTCAGGGACCTTGAGAGGCCCTGCACAAAGTGAAGCTATTCCACCAACAGCCTCCACTCTGTGTAACTGCCCAACCCT
The DNA here is from genome assembly GCA_024734555.1 of Trochalopteron elliotii. Classification (NCBI taxonomy): domain Eukaryota; kingdom Metazoa; phylum Chordata; class Aves; order Passeriformes; family Leiothrichidae; genus Trochalopteron; species Trochalopteron elliotii. Next base: position 288,247 of record JANPWX010000533.1, read on the forward strand.
CTCCTCTTACTCTAAATTGTCTCCAAATTGTTCCAACTCATCAGTAACTGGGTTAACTGCACCACCAAAATACACCAGGAGTAGCACCACATTCCTCAAAACCCACCAGCCCAAAACACATCACTCAACCTTAAAGTTACCCCTGCACAGGCAACAAGAAGTCAACCACATCTAAATTGATGCAGTACATTAGAAATTCTGTGACTTTGAAATAGCTTTCACAAGTTAAACCACAACTGTGGAAATTATCCCACAGATCAGTAGGTCTAATACTGAGATGGAGCAGCCAGCAATGCCCTCCTACAACTGCACATACAAAATTCAGAGCATGCTGTCACTCTGAAAGACTTAGGTTGCATATAAACATGTCAGCTACTATACAGCAAAACACTCCAAGTTTTGGCAGAAGCATCAGTTACCTTTGCATTTATCAAAGCCTGATGTGTGTAGATGGAGAACAAGCTTGTGGCAGTAAAATCATTTTCCCAAAGCCACAAAGAGAGCTTGGGCTATGCCCAGAATTAGAACAGTCCCTGGAGCAAATTCTTGGCCCAGCCTCTGTGAGCCTAGCAGGATCTGAGTTGCTGTTAATTCACCTTTTTTCCCCAGCATTTAAAAATGCCTGGAAGAAACAAGACAGACCGCCTTAAGCAAATATTTCTTCACAAAAGTGAGAAACAACTTACTACCAAAACACCAAGGAAATGCTAAACAGAGTCTGAGAACACCTCATCTAGTACAAGTTCATTCTGCCATTTGCCATACGCTTCAGAGACTGATGCTTATTTGTTTCAAATTGAAATAAACCCATGGAAGTCAACAAATCTATAGCCTCCAGCTCAAGATATGTCCCTATAAATTACCTTAAGTGTATTCAGGTGATTTCAAGTCTAAAGATTCCATAAGCCATTAAACATTACTTGCAACATTATCCCTTAAATCACAGCCTTGTTTTCACCCACCAGATGTTTCTCAGCAGGCAAATGTACACACAATAACCCACTGAGTATCTCTTAGTGGGAGAGTAACAGGAAATTTCCCTTTGAGTAGGGTTTGCTCAAGTGGCAGGCCCCAAAATACAAATATTGAATCCTTTTCCTGCCCACTTCTCAGCATCAGACAGTTGTGGGTTTGGTTTTTTGACACATTCCCAGGCAGTAACTACGGGTTTCCCACAGTCAGCACTCATACGGTAAAGGGCACATAACTATGATTTCTACCTCTTTAACTAAAAGTCTTAATAATTTAATTTGCTGACTAATTTTTTCATGGCTAGAGAGGATTGTTAAACAATCTCTCCTTTTCTTGTTGCAGGCAATTACACACAGAAATACCAAGTCATGCCAAATGAAAAGGAGACACAGTTTACTATTAGTTTTTAATGTGCCACAAAAATGAGAAGATGAATTGGCTCTTTTGGGTACTATTAGTTCCACATAGTTAGGCATTATAGCCTGATATATGTTAGCCTCAGCAGCAAGTCAGAGAATAGTGATGTCTATCAATTTGGGAGGTACACAATAATCCTCTGGGCATACACACAGCCCTGTTTTACACAACAAGCTGAGACTGATGCCTTACATCTGTCTTCCTTACTCCTGGCAGCACGCTCCAGCACACATGCAAATTGATCCCCATAAACCAGTGCTATACAGGTTATCTCGAGCTGTTGAGCAGTTTTCTCACAGCCCCTGAGCCATGTATTTAGGAAGTGATCTGCCACCACTGCAACCAGCATCAGTTTTGTCTCTGGCTTCCATGGGGTTGGCCAGGTCTGATGCTGGGTGCTTGGCTCTGCCCTTTCCATGGACCTGTTAGCAACACTTAATTCACACTGAATGGGAATTTAACATCAACATTTCAAGTATACCTTAACCTGTCTATTGTTTCCTATCAGAATGGGAATGCATGGAGTTACTTTTTTTTCCCAACTATGCATCCTTGCTGAGACTGCAGGCTGCATTTCCATCTTATTAAAGCTCCCACTGAACAGTAATAAATCTTTCTTCCAAAATTTTTCTTTTCAGAGCCTGGGGAAATACTGTCATTCTTTGGCCATTAAAATGTTTCACTAAAGAATGTGATCGGTGGATGATGCACTCAAATGTGCATTTTCTTCACACTGATGTATTGAAAAGATACAGTGTACTTAGCAGTTCCTTGAAGCAAAATCTTTAATAGCAGAAGATAAACAATCCTTGTTTCTGATGAGAGAAAACTCCATTTAGGATTCACCCAAAGATCCTGTTCTGCAGTAGATGTTACTCATTCTCAGCATCACACCTGGCACAAAAATGGCTCAGAGATCTCTCCAGAAAGGAGAGCTTGTGGTGCAAGTGCCAAAAGCCACTTATCCTGCAACAGTTCCTGGAAGGCAGATGCCTCTTGTCTACCTATTTTTATGGTATCTGTCAGACTATCCCACTTCCTCTGCAGTTCTTCTGTCTAGCAAAATACCAGCTGGTGATTCCTGGTCATTCTTCTTTGAATAAGCACTGACTAATCTGCTTCTTTGAACTCTGAAGATAAGCTTCTCTGTCCATTTTTCTGCAATATCCACAGAAAAAAAAAGAACAATAATGGAAGTCATACATGAAAGTCAGAGGAGATACACTTTATGGTTTTTCTGAAGAAGACTGCTTTGCAAATGAAGGCTAGTGTCCATGAAGTTATCTTGTCTTTCCCCATCTCCAGACTTTTTGTTTCAGTCTTTACCAAAGACTGTGATAATGTTCATTTGAAACAAACTAATTCCACCAGGTTGTACCACCCATTTAGTACAACATATCAAAGTTCTCCAATCTTTAGATTTACCAAACTGGATTTCTCACACGGTATTAATATGCCTGCTCTCACAAAGTCTCATGGCCTGTGACCAATAGGAGTACCCAGGACACGAGGTTTATGCTCTTGCTGGTGGTATTTTCAGAAACCAAAGTGTCCTCCAGCTCAGACTGGGTTATTGACCTCAGCAGGGGTGGTGCCACCTATTCACACAATCTGTTATTTTGCTTTATTTATCAATCTCTGTTATCTTCTCTGCTACCACTCTGTGTATCCACTCCCCAACTCCCTTTTTTCACTGACCACCACCACGGTTTCACATCCAGCTTCAAGGTATGGAGCTGCTGGGAGCTTGAAATCAGAGTAAAGAGCACACATTATTTATTTTACTAAGTCCTCCTACAGTGCAGTTTTAATAAAATGAGTCATTCACAGATAATATTCTGTACTGAGAAAGTATTAAAATCTAACAAATTTCTATGTTCAATGAAAGGGACTCAAACACTGTTACTGAAAAATCACAGAAAATAAGTGCCAAAAAGGAAACACCAAGCACTATCAACCTCCCCAGTAAAGCAAAAGTTACAAATGTTATTAAAAAAATTAACCGAGGTACAAGTTTACATTTTGTTGCTTTCATTTTGTTGCATATTAAATTTAAAAACATGAATATTTTAAAATTTCTGGCAGAAGAAAACCTAAGAAGAAAGCTGTGCACTGATTTTCATTACTTTCACTGCTGCCCTGAAGTTTGAATACAGCAGTGCTTTAAAAACTTACAAAATTCAAACAACAAAGTGAAACTACACAATGAATATTAAGCATACCTTTTCTGTCATTAATATTGATTTTCAGCTCCAGATACAAAGAATTACAAATCCACCTTTGCCAAAAAGCAAAGAAGTGCATTTTTAAATTGGGAGAGCAGAGAAAATATGAAATGATCTATGAAAACCAAATTCTATTGATATATCAGGCATTCATAAAGAAACCTGTTAATACATTCATGCCTTTGCACAGGCCTGCAGCAGCTGAGGCACTGCTTTGTGGAACTGATACTACAGTGATTGAATGAAAATACATTTGACTTTTCAGACTGCAGGGATGGTCCTTCAAAGGGCAGATGTACACCTACTTATGTGATGCAGCAAATGCAGCAAATACAGCAAGAGCTACAACTGAGATTTGTGCTAGAGAACCATTTATTTTCAGTTTTATACATAAAATTCAAGCAGGTTTTTTATGGATAACAGTTAACACCAATCACATACAATAAACAAAATTTCTTTTTTTTCCCCTCCTAACTACTTCCATCTGCTTTTAGTGAAGATACACATTTTTCACTCACTACAAGCTAGGGATGGCTGTATCGTTCCCACACCACCCAGTTTGCACCAAGTGGCCTGCCTAAAACCCTCCCCATTCAGTGCTAAATTCTTTTCCCATAAGGAAAATTAACCCTCTACCTGTATCTGTCTGTAATGGCACAGCAGAATTCTCTCAGGGATAGGAGCAGGATCCATGACATCCATGCAATTACTTAACAATAGTTACACGTAGTTATTTACAATTATTTGTATATTGCACCTTGCTACACAAGGTATTCTCATCATTGGAACCTCTGAACCATCAAACACAGAGTTGCCTTTGGCAGAATCCAGGCAGGGATCTGATGGCAAAACTGATGGCCAAATTTCAAGTGTCTAAAACCTCCTGCTGTAATTTAAATATAAGATATATTATGTTACATAACATAGATGTCAATTAATTTCAAAGACATTACCATTCTTACTGGTCTAAATGTTGCACAGACACATTTCAATCTTTTCCACACAAAGTAAACCTCAACAAAACCTTGGAAAGGAAAAACAAAACAACAAAGAACTGTGATTGTGATTATTACACTAAGTAGCCTAGACAATGTACTTGCACATTTTTCACTCTTCATGAAGTGGTGTTATAGTGCTGGTTTTCCCTCATCGTCAGCATCACCCTGTTTTAATTTCAGAATTCTTTGGGATGATCTTCTCTCGTGAGAAAAGAATAACTACTTAACATAAGCAATTATTAAATTGCAATTTTCTAATGCAAAAATACAACAGACTAGTGTGTTTTAAAGGTTGGCATTTAAACATAACTTCAGCTGTTTTAACAAACTTCCACCACAGCAACATTTTTTTTTAATTGTTTGCTGCTCAAATACATTATATCATTATCTAGCCTGTTCTAGATTTCACAGAATTCTACCATCATTTTCCCTGCCAGCTAAGGAAAAGATTTCATGAAGTGTGAAGCACTGCAGATTTTAGACCCACACTTCTGCTCAACAGCTATCAGTCTTGAACCTGACATCCATATGTTATTTTCTCTTCCCAAGAAAGTCACTTAGAGCTTTGTATGCCTGGAAAAAAGAAAAAAATAGGCAGGCCCTTACTGGCCTCTCATTTCATTTTCAGTGAATGAAAATTGCATTTTGTCATTATTAAGTACAGACTGACCTATACAAAAGGCTGTCTTCTGCCAGTACTGCACAGGCAATGGATTTTTTGTCCTTTAGATTTTATGTGTAACGTGGTTAGGACCAAATTCTATTTTCACCTGTAGTGGTGCAGCTGTAACGAGGATGTCAGGGAAGCACAAGAGTCACCAATATCAGACCTCCACCTTGGGAATTTGAGTTCCATATTTCATTAACGCTGCTGTGAGGCTGCAGCCCTGGAGCATCTGTCTTTTTGTAGCTGATGTAATTAAACACCCTGAGAAACATGCAAAATGAGGGATCTGCACACTATCATGGAGGGGCTTTATTCTGTATTTAGTTTTTACTTGGTTTTAAGTGTTTGCATGGAATTGTGACTTGAAATGTAATTTTCTGAATAAACATAACGGGCTCCATCAAGAGAAAAAATATCTAAAAAAAATTGTTCTCAGGTCTTTAGGAGTGAGAGATGCAATTCTGTATAACTCCTGGAAGAGAAAACACAAAGACCAAGACTTTTCCCATTTTCTGTGATCCTGGAGAGTTCTGTTTAGGTTCCCAGATGAGACACTCTAACCCCAGCCTGTGTGCTGAATGCCCATCACTTGTCTAAAATTGGTGACCTTTAAAGAATTAAATATCCAAACTAAAGAGCCTCAGAACCATGAACCTTCCCCTACATTTTTTTTTTTTAGTAGTGTTATTATGATTCATAGTTGTGCCCAGGGTATACTAAGTATTGAGCAAACATCAGGGAAAGTCTGCATATATTTAAATTTTCAAGCATGAATGGGAATGGGCCACAGAGAAAATTATTTATTCATCAATATATTAATATAGTCACTGCCCATCTCAGTTGTCTGAGATTACATCAGTACATCCACAAGGACAACAACTTCAATGTTTACCCCATGTAACTCCATCTGCACGCACCAGAGAAGAGGAAAACCAGCAGTCATGTCCTACAGCCAACCCATATGAGACTTTATGACTCAGTGTAGTCATTCCAATGAAAAAAGTGGGCCTGGATACATGATTTTTAAGTTTGTTGGCATTTATAACTGTTAGAATCTGAATTAGCATAAGGCATTAATCTGAAATTTGTAAGCATTTACACCACACATTTCAAACAAAATGCCTCTCAGTATGTGGAAGCTCACTATGATAAATCATTTTCCAGCAATTCATTCCAAAACACAAATAATTTTTTATGTAAAATCAGAATGTCAGTGTCTGCATTTACAATTAATATCTTATCTGTGGGCCAATAGCTAATCCTGTAAAATACTCCCACTCACAGAATTCCACCTACTGAGTTTCCACCTGAGATTTGATCCAGATAAATGGAATTCACCTCCTCAAAATACCAGCACCTCTTACTACACCAGACCAAACACTTACCAGGATGTGACTTTTTGCTGCACTCAGTTATTTCTGTACAACTGAACCTTACCTGTGCCAGTGGTGAGCTGAAGGGGGATCTCCAGAGAAGCCTGGGGACAGATGTGTCCTGCCCAGGGCTGGGACAGGCTGGCTGCAGCTCTTCACAAAGCTCACATTTACAAACCCACACATTCTAAATATTCCCTCAGTCTCTGACTACAAAGAAAGCCTTCAGTGCAGAATTTGGTCCACACATTGTTTTGATGTATTGATAGGGCTCCTCCATTCACTGTGAAACAATTTTGGCTAATCAGATCAGGAAGATGAATGAACATTGCTTTCTGTGAATCACAAGTCTACACTGGACAAAAAAATACCAGAGAGAATGAGCTTGTTTTCTGCTTTGACAATATTATCAGAGATTAGCTGCCTGAGCAGAAACTGAACTGCAACAGCAGAAGCTGTATTTGTATATTTTTCAAAATTATGCTTTAGTAACATAAATGTCAAGAAACTAAGAATAATGAGTTTCAAAACACCAGAGTTCTATTCCACCTGTTCTGTGTTATCATTCTTAAACTAGGCTCAGTATGAACACACAATACTGCAGCCACAGAAAAAAATAATAGCTGTTATTATGAAATTACTGCAGCCTATACTACACAGATATACCCTACCAAAAAAAAAAGATGGTTTTATTCTGTTATCATTCTTTTCTTATATTACTGTAATCCAGAAATAATTATATTAGAATTATTATTCTGGCACTTACTAGGGGTGCTAAGGGATAATTTAATGTTCATTTTAATAACTTTTATCATGCTCAGACTCTGTTTATTGCCATATATTTATAACAAAGTAAATCCACTCTTGATGAGAATTCTACAAGTATGCATATTTCAGGCAGCACTGAAATGGAGAGCAAAATGAATTTATTCACCAGGCATTGATCAGCATTTGATCATGAAAGTATTGCACAAAACAACAGTGCCAGAATATTTTATGAGAGCACCACATTTTCAGCCACTGAAGATGATACATGGGTTTCCACTGACCTCAAGGATCTCACACATTTAAGTCTAGTGAGATTTTACTGAAGCTTTGTGCAATTTCATGCTGGAGAGCAATATCTGCAACAGCTCTCAGAGCCATGAGATCACAGTGGTTACCACAGAGTGCAGGAGCTGCATCAGAGACAGCAGCTGGGACTTCCAAATGGTCTTTCACAGCATTTCTGCAGCAAAATTAAGTTTATTAAGTCCTCAACAGTAAGAGATCTGTTCTTTCAGCTAAGTGGAAAAGCTGATTTCATGGTCTAAGTCCTACTTGTCAATATTAGTGAACAACAGCTGACAACTTCATTTTCCCTTAAGCAGTCATTCTGCTCCACACCCAGCCTAGCCTAGTCCAGCTTTCTCTGAAAGGGTGGTCAGGCACTGGGAAAGGCTGCACAGGGAAGTGGTGCAATCATCATCTCTGGACGAGTTCAAAAAACCTGTGAATTTGGCTCTTAGGGACACTGTTCAGTCATGAACCTGGCAGTGCTGGGTTAACAATTGCACTCGATCTTAGAGGTCTTTCCCAACCTTAAAATTCTATGATTCTATGATCTCAAACCTCATTTGCCATAAAATTACCTAATGAGGAAACTACTTTATGTATTCAGATCAACATGAAAATTTTCAGTGTTGCTCAAAATTACCAAGTGGAAGATCAGAGTTCAACTAGGGAAGTATCACAATCCCACCAAAAGAAAAAAAAACTCATACCAATCAAGACAAACTATTCCAACTTACTCTAATGCTGGAAAAATATATTGCTGGAGGCAACTAGACCAGCCTTGAAAGGAAAGATGGGGAGTGGACCATAAAAAAATGGAAAGGAAGTCTACTTACACCTGGTTGGAAAAGGAAGTTCCTGAACCTCTTCCCTACTCTCCACATGGACATCACTCCCCTTTAATTTTTCCTACAATTATCAAATAACATCCATTCCCTGGCCTAGTATGTTGACTATATCATGTGGGATACACTTGCAAGAAAGCATTTTGAAGCCTATAAAGGGATAAACCAGGAATTCAAATGAGGGATTTCCAGGGGAGTCAGAAAGAGCAGTGAGAACAGTTAGTGTAGCCTGACAATTACCACAACAGGTCCCCATTTTTCACTGAAAGGTAACATCAGGGTTGTATTTCTAACACTTCACCATTACAGACAGGAGGTACAATGGAAAGAGGATGCTTTAAATAGCAGTTGTTTGCAAAGAATTGTCAGTGTCAGATACCCCAAAGTGACAACTAGACATTTATATCAAACAGGCAGCAAACTCTGGTCTCCTGACATCTCTCCCCACTCATGGATTGGCTAGAGGAACCTGCTAAAAGGACAGCACTGAGGAAGAGAGCAGCCAGTGTGAGACAAGAAAACGAGCAGAACTTCTGAAATTGCATGGGGACAGCAAAGTGATCCCAGAAGTCACTGTATTTTCCTCAAAGATTGAACATTTTTAATAGTAAACACTTGAAAAGCCCTGGCAATGCTTTTGTGGCATGCAAGTTAACTGCCAACTACCTATTAAGAGATTCCATTCAGATTTAATATGTATCTGTGTGCTGATGCCTCTTTTACTCTTCATAAATTTAGTCTCAGCAAACCATGGGGAAAGATACATGCCAAAAACATATCATTAGTCTGCTTCTGATTTCAGTAGTTCAGTGCCTATCCCCTCCAGCTGAATATGCAGCCACAGTATATCCAGACAGGGACTACATTCTTTGCTGTTGTTTGTTTCTCTAAATGCTACCAGGGTAGTAGCCAAAAATAAGGAAAGAGAAAAAGGAATTCGGCCCAAATAATCTTTAAAAATTGTTTTTAAGTATCCTTTTAAAAGACACAGTTTCAGTTATCTATATTACACTTAATTCTTGCAAGCCTGACAAATGAAAATAAGGAATAAAATTAAGCCATATCACAATATTCCTTAAAAGTATAGTGTTAATAGGTAACAAGGTTATTCTGTAGCATTGTATTTACCTTTATGTTGCTTCAGTAGCAAAGACAGACCACCGTATTTCCATGAAGCAGAACAAAATGGAAACTTGTTTCACTCTCTTTTTAACATTCAAATTCTTTACAGTGTCAGATTCTGCTTTTAAGTGTTCATCCTCTTTTTTCTTATTTTTGAACCAAGTTATTGTACCTGTGTTTCCATATAAATTGCTCTGAGTAATATATGTTGAGTTTTCAGAGACCATTTGGTCAGATTTTAATCACCTCTCCTGGGAGCTGACACCAACTTCCAGCAGCAGGTCATACAATGCAGATTAGAATAACAAAAGACATGCTGCTGTGATTCCAAAAAAAGAAAAAGGGAAAAATAATACAAGTCAGTCTTTATCAAGCTTAAGAATGATGTTTTGAGACTTCTTTGATGTCTCCTAGACAGAGCCTTCCTTTTGTTTGTATTAAAGCATAAATACAATCATTTCTGATTCTTCCTTCTCTGAAACAGAGAATGTGCCACTGCAAAGATTTTGTTCCACATTCCATGTTTCTTTTTTGCCTTTAATGTGTTACTTAATTGCCCAAGATAGAAAGCTTGTGTTTTGCAAATTCGCATTGAACTAAAATTTGTATTTACACAATGCTGCATTTTTTTCCTGTTTTGAAATAAAAGAGATAGATTTCATTTTTTCTCACATAAAAGTGTTTTGGGTTTAGTTTGGATTATTTTTTCCCACTCAAATTCTTTGTTTGAAGGTAGACTAGAAAACTGTCATGAAACATATAGAAAAACACTGGTCTAAAAAGAAAATGGAATTTCTCTTCCAGATTAGCATTGTCTTAGGTTATCTGTCAGCGTAATACAGACAAATTATGTATTTCTCCCTAACAGTTCACTGTTCTTTATTATAGCATTCCCACTACAAATCCCAAGCAGATTAATTGTCGTATTTGACCTCTTTGGTAAAAGGCAACCCACTGCATAATGATTTTTACACTATTCTCCAAAATGAACTGTTCCACATGCATAAATGCTAGCAGAAATCAACATCTCCTGTTTCTTTCTCTGACCTTCAACAGCCCCATACTCTGCAGAAAAAAACCAACAGTTTTACTAATTTATAAGCACCATGCAGACACAGGCAGTCTAGAGAGAAACCTCTTTAGCAGTTGCAAAGGAAAAAAAAAACATGAGAAAGCTTCCATAAAGAAAGAAACTCTGAGAGACCAAAAGAAAAACAAAAAGGAAGAGGTGTGAAGATTTAAAATATTCCCAATACTCACTGAAAGCAGCCACTGCAAGAGCCAGTGTGACAATAATGGAGACCCAGGAAACCCACAATGCCTTCTTTCTGTAGCTTTGAGCTTCATGAGGTTTTAGCCTCGTACTGCTTTCTAGTAAACCTGATAAGCAATAAGCAAAGAAGGTATGAACAATGCATTGTCCCTTTTAAACACACATTTGTGTGTTAGTTCAGCCCTAGAACACACATTTACATTCTATATTACACACAGAAGAAGTACAGAATCAAATCCTGCTCACATTATTAAGGTGAAGAAACGAGGCCACCAGACCAAACATGAATAAGCAAGAAGAGCACACACAAGCTGTTTTGACTCCACACAGAAAGACCCACACATCAAGCCCTTAAAAAGAGCACCGCATTCCAGTTATGGAAATTCACAGATCATTATGATTTCCCCTTGTACCTCTACTCTAGAAATGGCTCAGTCCTATACTCCCTCTGATCAAAACTTGTTTCAGAAGTTGAGGATCCTGGGGCTAATTAACATAGGAGAGAAACTCCTGCTCACCAGTCCCTGTGGAATAACCTCCCAATGCACAGGGACACACTGCACATATTGATCATCAAAGCACAAGTGGGCACACCTCAGAATCACAGCCACAGCAGCTGAAAACGCCTCTCGAAGCCCCTTGTCCTTCATTTGAGGTAAGAACACATTCCCATCTAGGACTAACTGAAGAACCAATGCTGTCCTTGCTGCAGTCAGTGCACAAGGCTGTTGAACACAAGGGAATGCTATTGCTTCTTCTCTTTTTTGATGCCTTCAGTCTGTGGAAGTCTTTTGTCCACTGATCTTAAATCACAGAGAATGCAGGTTAAACATAAATTAACAACATTCTTTGGTTTTTATTCTCTCAGTCTGAGTCTTAAGCCACTTCCAAAATGCATTTGGAATTTTACATCTTTCCATTCCATATACCCCATTCTGATTATTTTATGTTTAATACATTCATCTAATTTGAAACATAGATTTCTTTTCACCATCAAGTTGCAGCTCAAACCTGCTTAACTGGAGAGAAAACCTGATGGCTTTAAATTTCTTAATGAGTTACTCCAGAAGATGTGGGTGGTTCCTCTCAGATGATGAGCACTTTTCAGAGAGATTTGCCTGCACTGAATGCACTGAACTGAGACACTGGTTTAACAGCACAGTTTTGAGTAGCTGGTTTAAAGTCTTAGACAAAGGGTGGAGAACAGGGTCTCTGTCAGACTCGGCATCAGATTAAAACATAAGAGTTGAAGCTGTTACTATCCTCATCTTCCCCAGTTTTCTCTCCAATGGCTATTGCCACTTTCAAGGCAGGCACATCTGATCTGGATTCAGCAATTCTCCTGAATCCACACCATGTTTAACCAAGTTTATTAACCTTTACAGATATTAATTTCAACTGACTGTAATATACTGGCTGAAAACTGCAATGGTTTTGAAATCAATTCAGAACTGAATCAGACATCTCTGCCTCAGGGGCAGCAATGTGTCAGCAGAGGGGCAGGCAGCCAGGGGTGGTCAAATTTGAGCCATCAGATTTTATTCTGCCACTTGGAGTCTGTTAAAATTACTGGTTGTAATCCTAGCATAATTGGTGGGATAGATGCTGTCTTGGAAAATTTTTTTATGCTTTTTACACCTCATTTACAATAAAGCACAGAGTCTTTCTTTATGGGAGTTCAGAAAGCCACTCTGAGAATTTCATGCTTGTACTGTATTTTTAGAAAATTTAAAATATTATCACACTTTGTGCTACACACTCCCCCCTTTCTGAATGGAAAAGAATCCACAAACTTGCATGGACCAGGCCCTATATTGAAATTATGCCTATTTCTTATTACCTGCATTCTTTGTCTGTCTAATACACAAAAACTGATAGATGACAACTCCAAAAGGTTTGAGTCTTTTACTGATAGTGTTGCTCAATATTTCTCACATGCCTGCTTTCATTTGTGTGAAGAATTTTTTTTCTTTCCCCACAAATGTTTGGCCTATCTTCTGCTACTATGTATAACGATGTACAGTTTAATTGCTGCGTGGAATGAGGTAATTCAACAACACATCTTGAAACATAGGAGGGATTTCTACTAATAAAACCATAGAGAAAACACATCTTCTCACATTTTGTGTATCCACCCCTCTTGTCCCCTCCCCAAACAAAAGGATTTTAAATTATGGTCCAAATCTTTTTGGAATGTAAAGCAAAGATTTGCTCAGCCAATTTTGACTCTCAATATTTCAAACCTCAAATAAACACAGATCAGAATGACAGATATTCTCACCTGTTTCTTTCTTTTAAGACATTTTTAATCCATGGCTACAGCTCACTATTGCCTGGGAAGTCCAACATACACAGTTGATACTTATAAATCAAACAACATCCTAATTAAACTGAGGGATGAATAATAAGCCCCAGAGCTAGTGCAGTACTCCTGATTACTATTCCCATGTCAAGCACGTGTCCAGTATGACAGAGCCTGCGATCTCTATAAAACTCAACCACTTCTGCCGTGTGTGTGTTCCTGTGTCTCTCAAAATGGCTGGCATATTCTGGCTGTCAGCGATGTGAACTCTTCCTTCTGGAAATAATTCAAATACATTTTCTGTATTTAAAATTTTCACCCCCAAGAAAGATCATATAATTCTTATGAGTGTCTTGAGGCCAGCGCAGAAAAATACAAACTCATTCACGTGACTACCGAGCCCATAGAATAAAAAATTAATTAGAAACAACAACAGCTCATTAATTTACACACAAGAACAAAAATCACAAGGTAAACCTCCGTATTTTTTCACTGACCATAAGAAGGCAAGTTTGAAGCATCCACAAGAAGGGTGAAAGTTAATGTTTCAGTACGACCTGCACTGCTACAAAAATAAAAAGCTAGCATCTACAAATGGAATTTCTCCGCCCTGAAATGAACATACTGAGTAATTGTATTGCCAATAATTTATTTAACACATGGATATCCTTAAGGTACAAAAAAGATGATGAACTGGTTAAATTAACTGGATTTTTAATTTATCGTTCAGCATCTTCACATATTAACAGATTTTCTTCCCATAAAAAAATCAGAAGGAGAAAAAAACCTGCTTAACAGTTGCAGAACACAAGCTTGGCATATTTGTGAAGTGATTCTAGGATATTCTTTACCATATGCTGACTTACCAGAAGTACTTTTCTATTTGGCTAAGGGATCATTTTAAAATGTCAAGTTAGAAATTGTGGAAGAGATAAGACTAATAAAAAAACTGTTCACCTAAGGATGTTAATTTAAGGGTCCCATCCACAAAATTATCACCAATTTTGGATCTGGCTCTTAAAGAGCAAATATCTTGTTCCAAAATTTAGGGTTAGTATTTATTTTTAGCAAACATGGAAGCATCATCTCTATAACTGGATCTGGTATGATTCATTGGAAAGGATTGTAGGAAAAAGTACAATCTAAAAGGACAGACTTCACATTTTCAACAGGGACAACCTGCAAAAAGCATACCAGATTTTCCTCTACAATGACTGAATTTTAGATGGAACCAGTAACTACAGGAAAGGCTAAAAGAAAGGTACTGCAAGGGCCACAGAAAGAGCATGGAGGTAAGGAAGAAAATTAAATTAACAGCTTTACCTTCATCTCTCTCATAGAAACAAACAGGTTAGGTACAACACACACTATATGGAATTACCCTTAATGCCAAACGGCACAGCTTTCACCTTTAGCTCTGTCATGCTGGGCACGAATTAAAATTTTCTGTAACCAAACTTCTCTGTTCGGACCATAATCAAAATTTCTCTCTCGTGTAAAAGAGAGCTGAAGCCTCTGACTGCCCTCAGGCAGGCACAATGTCTGTCCCCAGCCACTGGCAGTGACAGTGAGGGTACCCCTTGAATAAGGGCTGTTCCGAGCCCCAGCAGGACTGGAACCTGTCAGGACGGTGGTGAATGCTCTTCCCCCTCACTCCTCTACTTTGTGTCTACAATTTGTGAGCAGGCACGGGCTTCGGGAAGCTGGGCAAAGCACAGGAGATAGAGGGGGGTCATGTAGAGGGGTTATGGATGAGGACTGAGAACACAAAAGGGACTCCTGGATGCTACAAGCAAAATGGGAATGGAAGAAAAGGCAACAGAGAAGCTAAGGGAAGCCAAGAGATGAAAAGATGATTAAAAGATTAAAAGATGGAGACAAATTGTGTGGAAGAGGAGCCTGGAGGCGTTGTGGAGGACAGGGCAGTGGGGAGGGCTAAAATGGCAGCTGCCTTTGTGGGCGGCAGGTGAGTGAGCCCTGAACAGATGTCCGAGACGGATGTGTTCGCACTAAAGCGTAACGCGGTTTGAAAGCAGGCAGCTTTCCGTCCCTGGCCAGGTATTTAAGTAAATAACAAAAAACGAGTTGTGTGGAAGTGCACACTTCGGTGGGGGAAGGGAGACAAGGCGTGAGACAAGTGCCCCGACCTCAACCCCCAGCCTGGCTGGGGCGGACCCCCAGAAACGCCCCGTTGTCCCCCTGCTCGGGGGGCCGCTGCGACCACCCCGCCGGCTTGGGCACCTCAGCGGCCTGCCGAGGAAAGCCCCGGCCGTGCCCGGCCCTGCCGGGAGTCCCGGGAGCCCCAGGGCCCCCCGCCCCTCGCCCGGGCGCTGCCTGTGGAGCCATGTGCCGCCGGCAGCCGCTCCGGCGCCAGGCAGGCAAGCTGTCGGGCGAGGTGGGAACAGCCACGAATAG